>CM038221.1:18191623-18774742 GCA_021442155.1 Cymbidium sinense | reverse complement strand
AAAAATATTTTTTCACATTAGCTTTACAAGCTGCCTTTCAAAAAAAGTTACTGCAAATAGATCACAAGTGACAAAGTCTAATCCTAAGTTCTTTAATATATATAGTAAAGCAATGTGTATATAAATTCATCTTTACATCATAAGAAGTAAAATATTTTATATATAAAATTTTTTTTTGTAATAGTATAATTCTATTAAATACAATGACTCAATGAGTATATTACTTATTTATGTCAAGTCTAATGTGTTAGTACAAATTTAGCATTAAAAGTATATGCCAAAAACAGCAGTATATAGTTTATGTTTAACATAATATTTAAATTATAATCAATAATAACTTTAAATATATTATATCAACTTTTTTCTCATACCTTTTATATCTTCAAAGTACATAACATATATCATTAGACCCTTATACCATTCAATATATGTACACAAGTATTAAAATTATTTTATTTTTATTAATATATTTAATATAAAATCAATTAAGATTTGAAATTTATAATGACCACAATGTTATATGATTGTAATCTCTTGTATTTCAATGTATGCCTTATAGGAAATGATGTCTTTGTTTTGTAAATATTTTATTAGATTATATGTGCACAATCAAACTTTATTCAAATATAATTTGAATCTTGCTAGAATCATGTTTGAATCATATTAGAATCACATCAAATGATGTTTAATTTTTTTTAAACCAACTCGAATCTTGTTTGATTAGAATTTTTTCAGAAATATTGATTGAGTCAAATTTGAACCTTACTCAAATTATTATTGGTCACAAAAATTTTAACTTAGCACTCTATAGTAAAAAAATGCATTTTTTCTTAGATCATTTGAGTCATTTTCTCATATACTTATTATATTTCCTAAGATTCGAACCCAGGATCTCCGGAAACGAAACAAAGCCTCAACTAATAAGCTGAAACAACAAACACAATGCCATGCATTTTGATATAGAGTAAACTTTAGAGTATATTTTTCCCTAAGAAAATTAATAGCAAGTATATTCTCCATTTTTAGTCTATTAAAATTTTATATATCTTGTATGAGAAAAAGAAAAGGCAAAAATAATAAATGCTTAAAATTAAAGTATATTTAAATCTTCTAAACCCACACAAATATATCTTCTATTTTTATTTTTTAAAAATATAAATATTTATTTTCTCTATAATTTTATAGACAATAAACGACAAAATCTTATCCAAAGAACCAAAAAAAAAAAAAAAAAAAAAACGGTGCTCTCATCTAGATAACTTCTTCAGATAAAAACACATAAAATGCAAACTTCTTAAAAAAAAACATCCACAAAATCTCATTAAAGAATTAGCTTTCGAGAAAAACGTTATCATCACTCACTCTAAAAATAATAAGTTATAAAGATATATAAATATTTCTAAAGAAATGACTTATTATAATATTTGAGCTGTTGAGTTAATAAATATTTTATGTCACATAAAAATATTATTATATGATGAAATTATAGATTTAAATGTCATAAAAGAATTAATATAATAAAATTGTATAATGAAGTGATTATATACATAATGAGATATTTAAATAATGATGAGGATGGAGCAGTGAACCAAATTATATATGAATTTGGATATACTCTATGCGAACTTCATAGTATAAGATATAGCATTTCAGGCCAATAAATATACATGGGTATTTAAGTAATATTAACTATATATGGATTCGATATATATATATATATATATATATATATATATATATATATATAATTTATAGCAGTTTACAACTAATACATAGTAGTTATGCCTTGATGAATGCCATATGACGCTATGCTATTGGAGTCCAGATATAAAAATTACATAGGAACTCCACACGTAATAATTTTATCGAAAATTTATTGCCAAGTTTTAATAGCAATGAGTTAATTATATGCGTAAGCAAAATTATATCTTTATTAGGATTTTTTGAGGAATATAATTTTCTTTCTTAAAAGTGAGAGTCAAAACTCAACATCAAACCCAAACTAGCACCATTGATGCTCCTCTAGTCATGAGAGTAGAGTCTAGATGCATATAATTTTATAATGTTGTAAAAAACATATTTTATTTTTATAGTGGTATATATATATATATATATATATATATATATATATATATATACATACATATATATAAATATATAACACTACTGAAAATTTTATTTCACTGCATCATCAAAACATCCTCTAGTCTTATAAACTATCCTGATAGAAATTTTAATTTTGTTTTCCCATTCAAACTTTTACAAAAGAGCAACCCAACAAACAAAATAAGAAACAAGAACAAGAAACCAAGCTACAACAAAGACCTTCTCGAAAAGCAGCTTTGATCAAGCATGGTTCATGGCGAGCTCAAATTGCCTAAGAGAAAGTGGAGGGAGGAAGAAGCTGAGCTGATCAGGAGCTCTACTCCAGCCATCCATGGCGTCAAGGCCAGCCACACTGGACCCATCCACGCCTACGTGAGCCACGTGCTGAACGTCTGTAGGGTATCCGATCTCCATTATACCGAATTCATCTTCTTCCTCTCTCTCGAAGAACAGTTGTGAGAAGCTCTTGATGCCCTTCATCACGGCTTTGTGAATCCACAGCGCTTATGTTAATGGCTCCTGATAGACCTTTGGTCGTCATCTTTGATGATCTCTTTCGCCTGCTTCTTCGACTGTGCGTACAAGGATAAATATAAATATTTTACAAGACTTAGCAGGAAATCTTAAATTGATTTCACTCAAGAGGATTCTGAGCACGAATTTGTCTAGAATGTAACGCAAATTTTATATTTTATAAATTTTTTATTTAAATTTGTGCATCATTATTAAAAAAGAATCTCTTGAACATAACATTTTTAATTGAAAATACAAATCACAGCATTATATATATAAATATATATATAATGTCTAGTGCTCTACGTTTTTTTTGATTGGTTGAAATTAGAAAATAAGTATCGAAAATGGCTGGATTTGTAAAATCCATCGTTTAGTTGGTGATTGAAAATGAGTATTGTTTTTAAGGAAACAAACTAGTAAGATATTTTTACTAGATTATGACGAAGATGAATTTTAATATTTTTAATTTTGATTTTAGATAATAATCAATTTTTATATTATATTAATCTCAAATTAAATTATCATAATTATAGTCATTATATGCTCACACAAAATTTTTTCTTAATTTTACGCTTCAAATTTTTTTTTAAAATCTAATATATTTTTTCTTTCAAGCTAAAAATTAAATAATTAAAAACAAAATTATCAGCTTTTTAAAGCAGGCCAATTTTTTGTATTTTAGATGTTTATTTTTAAACATATTTATTCAATAAACTTTTTAGGTTTTTTATCTAAAAAAAAATAAATGAGGATTTACATACATATCACACAATTCTTATGTATTTACATATCTAACACCTAAATTTTAAATAAATTGTGATTTGTTTCCATTGATTTTACTTACTTGAATACGTTGAAGGCGCTCGCTCTGATCTCGACCTCCTTGGATGACCGCTCTCTAACACATCCACGCTCGACTGCGAGACACAGCTCACTGAGAAGGGAAAACCTACGAACCTCTCTATTCTCTCTCTCATGGCTTGGAGCTTAAGAATAATAGAGAAAGACGAAGGTTTTCTTACAGACAGACAGAAGAGAGAGAGAGAGAGAGAGAGAGAGAGAGAGAGAGAGAGAGGAAGCGGACTTGGATTTGATGTTGGTAGAGACAGGAGGGATATAAGGTTTGTTAAATCTGGGAGTGGAGAGAAGCTGGCTTTGGTTGTAAGATAGTATGATTTTGTGAAGAAGTAAGAAATGGGACATAGCAGGAAGTTTGGTGTGATGGACTGATAGGTGGTGGGTTGGTTGTATTGGGTTGGTTAGTTGAGGCCATGTCTTCTTTTTTTTTATTTTTTTGATTTAGATAATTGTTCTGTACTCCAATACATAAATATTTTTTTATTGTGTTATTTGAAAATTATATTGGTGATGGTGATGAAATTTAGCTTCTTTAAAAAATTATTAAACTCGGTAATTTTTATGTCTAAAATTCAATAATATAACGTCATGTGTTGTTCAGTCACTACAAAATTACTGTGTATTGATGTATATATAATTGTTATGTATTATCATACAATTAATATTATATCAATATATAATTATATATAATAATTTATAGTCAATACACAATAGTTGTATATTGTTTGAGCTTAAATAATCTCTCAGCTTCTTTAGGGGAAAAAAATATAAGAATAAAGACTTAAAAAATTTAATGTAATATGTGATTTTATTGGCATCAAGATTTATAAATTTTCTTCTAAAAATTTCTGAAAAATAGAGACTTAAATATATATTCAGAGTTTTTTTTCATCCAATGACACCTAATTCTGTTGCAAAAACTTCTTTTAGAAAAAATAATAATAATAGATCAATTTATCCTTTTTTAAATGGAATTTTTCAGAAAATATACATATATATTTGTAGAAATCGTCACATATATATATATATATATATATATACATATATATATATATATATATATATATATATATATACATATATATATATATATATATATATATTGCTTTATTATATGAATGAATATTTATTTATTTATTTGCTGAGTGTAAAAAATAGGATGATAAGATAATCCTGTGCTGTTTCATATCGTTATCTTATAATTTTTTACAATTATTTCTTTATTAATACTCAATTGAATTTCATTCATATCAACATCTTACCATCATTTATCTTTTTCTTATTAATTAATTTGTTCTATTTGTTTATTCGAGTGTTGAACTGTGCAGATAAATGTCATTATTAGAACTAATTTAAATTTCACAATTTTAATAATATAAACCCTTCAACTGTAATCTAATTATATTCAACTTTAATTAAAAACTATGTATTTATAAATACTAATGGCTTCGAAACTATTTCTTAAATATTTTAATGATTCTGCTCTTTGTACTCTTAACTTAGTGAGTGGTTGATCAAAAGGTATAATGATCGACACTTATGTAATAATAAAAAATAATTTATAATTTATAAGCTGCTAGTCATGATATAAGTAATATAATAGTATTACAATGAATTATTGATTTTGTTTAGTTTCTTCTTTACCAAACTACAACCAATCACATTTATTTTTATTTTCCTTTTTAGAGGATATCATCTTTTTTTACGCCATGTTAAGATGTAATTAACTTTGGCCTCATTTGGGGTAGCATTCTGCCTAGTTCAAATCGCATAGCTCTAAGCATTTGGTAAACTATAATGGGGCTCCATTTTCAAGAATCTGTAATGAAAAAGCTACATTTTTCAGCTAATCTAGTCGATGCAATCAAAAATCTTCGATTTGACTTTTTGAAAAAAAAAAAATTGACTGCAGCTTCTTAGATAGCAATTACTTCTACAATAGCTCTATCATTGCATTTTCATATAACTACATATGTCTCAAATATTCATTTATTTTCATGCAAAATTATGATGCATAATTCTTATAAGCTTTGATGTAATTATTTTTTATATATTTTTTAAGCACTCTTCATCTAAGATGTAGTATTGCATGAGCATATAAAGATGTGAATAAAAATTTATTGCTTGAGAAAATTATAGTGTAACACACCTTGAATTATGTAAGAGTTATGGTTAATTTTTATGTGAGCATCAACATGATGAAACAACACACATTTAATGTGAGGTTTCATAACTTTGGGGAATTTGCAATTCAGGGTTATTTGTTAAAAAATTCATATTCCACCATTATTTAGTAATATTATTATATTATTTATAGACTATGAATATTAAAATTCATTGGTCTTGTTGCATGCTAGAAAATCAGTTGTGGTAGAATAAAAGTTTACGCCTTAGTCTTATTGTGAAATTTAATACATACACAGATATTTGAAGAGTGAACAAGAAATTCTAGGATTTTTATGTAAAAAAAATCCAGAAAGAGAAAAAAAATCACAGGTCCTAGCCAAGTAAAAATTGTCCACTATATATCTGTTTTGGAATATAAAATTTAAGTTTTTTTTAGATACGAGATTATAATTATATGAGAAAGCCTAACAATGGGAAGAATCATGTAACACACTAGCTTGTGGTGTCTTTGTGGCTTTTATTGGAAATGGCTGGTAACAGCGAGGTTAGTGATGACCGACAGCGGTGGTCACGACAATAATAGTAGTCGACGGCGATATCGACAACGATCCAACGGTGATAGCCGATGCGATGGAACTGCGGTATTAATCGATGGTGTGATGGCGATGTCGATGGTAGCGGCCAGGCGTCGGGAGTGCGGCGGCGACGTCGGTATTCAGCGGCGGTGGCGGCAGTGCGGGCAGCCGGTGGTGGTTGGCGGCGCTCGGTGGTGAAATGATGCATGATGATCGTCGATATACAATGCTTAGAGGATCTTCAAGTCTCAGAGCCCTCTCTTCTCTTTAGATTGGGCTCCCCTCATGTGAAGAATGAGGGGCTATTTCTAGATTAGAGGAATGACGTTTTTGTAAAAATGTGCAAAATCCAAACCGTTCCATTGGATGGCTCAAAATGATTCCTTTGATCATTTGATGTATTATAAGTATTTAAATGCTCAAATGAAGTTAGAATCAAGAGATCTTGAGCTTGTTAGATCCGACTCGTCAAGACACTCGATTTGACTATAAACACTTAATATTTAGGAATTATTTTGGGATTCAACTGATATCCCAAAGTTTTCAATAATATTTTAAGTGCTTGATCTGGGCTAGTCTCGACTTAGGATCAAAATGCTTTTGACGTCAAGATTCGTGCTTCAACTAGTAGAGTTTTTAGTGGCATATTAGTTGGCCCCATATTTTTGGATGACATTATCTCTATTTTCCAAAAATACATGTTGAATAATTAAAAATAATAACTTCTTTAATGTTAATGAAATTTGCAGGTTTTTTAATCTTTGCGTCACATATAGTTTGAGAGAATAGATCTTCATGGGTGCACAAGACTATGATCACGGAAGCGGGTGTAGGGGACGGTGGGTGTGTCTTATGCAGCCCATCGGCTCCAGACGCATAAATCTGATGGAATTTTTTATATATTTTTATATTTTTTCTTACTATTTTTTTCTTTTTTTTTACTTTTATAAAACGAAAGAGAAAATGGAGTGCAAAAATTTTGAAATCCATTTAAATGATTTCAAATTTCCTCTCAAATTTTATTCTCTTTTTGCCCCTATTGTGGAACTATAAAAACTCCCCCTTGGGGTCAAGTAAGGATATATAGTTTTCTCCCATATGCTCTAATATTCTTATGCGTTGGATGATAAATTATCCAGTTTAGAGCTAAGGATAATAAATTTTTTTTTTTTGTCGACCACCTTCTTCTAAAAAGAAGGTCATTTATTTTGTTGATCAAGACCCGTAGTTCATACGACGATACTCTGATTTTCCCTCGAGAGAGGCGTCAATTGTCCTCATCAGACCGACCGGGTTTGGAGGCGATCAAGGCACGTAGTTCATACGGAGAGGCTCCGGTTTTCCCTCGAGAGAGGCGTTAACTGTCTTTGTCGGACTGACCGATTTTGGAGGCGATCAAGGCCCGTAGTTCATACGACGAGGCTCTAGTTTTTCCTCGAGAGAGGCGTCAACTATCCTCATTAGATTAACCAGGTTTGGAGGCGATCAAGGCCCATAGTTCATACGATGAGGCTCCAATTTTCCCTCGAGAGATGTGTCAACTGTACTCGTTAGACTGACTGGATTTGGAGGCGATCAAGGCTCGTAATTCATACGCGAGGCTCTGATTTTTTTCTCGATAGAGGTGCCAACTGTCCTCGTTAGATCGACCGGGTTTGGAGGCGATCAAGACCTGCATTTTCTACTTTTTCTTATAGGAAATTGAATTTCTTGAAACTTCAATGAATGGTTTAGCAGTTGACAACTGCCAAGGTGGTGGGGAAGCGTCAATTAGGAACCATCCCTAAAAAAACTCAAAAAATCTGGCTGGTAATATCGGAGTATCATTAGAGAGAAATAACTTATTTCTTTTTTGTGACCTCATATGTATGCATATAATTTTCGTCAGATCGTAGGCAAATTTTTTTTTCAAAAATTGTTCGTGAGCAACAAAGTCAGGAAAGGATATTCACAAATATTGAGGTAAGTGAGTTGCTTTACACAGTTCTCAGATCTTTCTCTCCTCTTTTTTATTTCATATTTATTATATATTTTTGCAGGATGATGGCCGGAAAAAAACCAATAGCATGACATCTACAGACGATATATCATCCACTATCACAAGGCAGTTTTAATGGTCATCCAGGTAAAGAAATTTCATAAATGAGTTGGTGGCTTTTATTGCCAAAAGTATGATCGGACACGTTTTCCTCCACAAGGATACCTTACTATTTTTGAGATGATTCTTCATGTGGGGCTGCGATTCCTTTTGGCTCCTGAATTGATTGAGATTTTTAAAATATGCGGTGTAACTTTGTCACAATTTTCATTTCGAGCTTTAGTGATCATTGTTAGTTTGACTATTTTTTTTAGAGAGCGTAGCATGATTTTGAGCATCAAGTACTTATGCGAATGTTCATGTGATGTCAGGACATATTTCATATTGAGGTAAAAAGAATTAAATAGAATTTTCAGCACGAGATCCATCTAGAAGTTGGTCTAATGGGTTCTTTTTCTGTGAAAAATGAGCGGGGCCTCTCCGAGAGATGAGGAAGATTGAACAACCTTCTAGATCCATTATTGATTAAAGAGAATGAAATCCTAACAACTCTCAATATTCATGATGTAGAAAGCTTACAGTATGAGTTATGTCACATTAGTAAGTATATAATTGAAGATAGAATGCTCAAGGTTGACCTTTCTATTCAAGCAAAGAGATCTCGTGCTGTTTCACTGAAGAGATCAAGTAAAGGTAATGAAAGGTCTCCACATATTCATAGTATTCTTTCAAGAAGCCCATTACGAAATCATGATGACAACAATGCTTCTTCTTTAAAGAAAAAGAAGACATGTGCCAAAATAACTATGTTAAATATTTGTGGAGAAGATGTTCTCTCCCAGTTGGCCTCTGAGAGTTTAACTATATCAACTCATAATGGGGGAATTCGTCTCTCGAAGCCATATATCAATTTGTTGAAGTATGTCTTTGGTCGACGGCAGACACATTAGTACGTTATCTTCTATCTTCTTTCTTCTTTCTTATAATACTTGTGATTTTTGATTATAGGTAACCCAAATATTAGCTCATTTGAGTGCTATGAGATGGAATATGAACTTGTGAAGTAAAATACTTGCAAGGCAAGTCTAAGGAAGATGAGTGCTAAGACAAAAAAAGTGACTTTGGAGGATCATTGTAATGGGGTGTGGGCGAAGCTAGAACATGTCAACTTCTCTTTCTCTCTGGTTAGGAGGTGGGCGTACTTTCTTGATGAGTGGGTGGTAGCGACTGGTTAGAAAGAGAAAAGACTCAAGGCATTTACAGCAAAAAAAAAGCTCTTGAACTGGAGAAGAAAGCATTACATGATCATCTTTCTGAGAAGGAGGTTATTATATCAGAAGCGAAAGAAAATATCATATCCTTGAAGGCAGTGGAAGACTTTAAGAAATCCTTTGCTTATCACGATGCTACCAAGGATCATATACAATAAGCTCATAATCATATTCTTGATGTGAAGTGAAGGACTTGGAGCGCCAATGTTTGGAGAAAGGCTTCATCTAAGGATTCCTAAAAGGAATTCGCTTAGTACATCGCAATGTGATTGAGAATCTATCTCCGCCAAGTATAGAATCAGACCCAGATGTAGGGGTTGAAAGTGAGTTTAAGGGAGCATCTTTCAGTGGTGAGGAGGATGTTAATATCATGTAGTATCACTTGAGGATGCATTTTTTCCCTTTTATATATGTATTATTATTTTTCTTGTATCCAGAAGTTTAATTCATTATTATATCATCATGTTAGAGCTTATTAGCAAACTAAAATTTTGAGTGATTTGCTCTTTTTTGTGCTTTATTTTGACATATTGAGGTGATTGGTTAAAATATTATTGATTGAGACTAACACATGCGGAAGAGGTCATGGGAAGTCCACCAAGGACTTTTTGACCTATCCTAAGTATTAATCAAAATATTATTTGATGTCTTACCTGTATGGAAGAGACCATGGAATGTCCATCAAGCATTTTTGACCAATCTTAGGTATTAGTCAAAGTGTTACTTTACTTCTTACCTGTATAGAAGAGGCCCGATCAAATCACCTTTGGATTGATCATGCCCCGACTGAGACACAATGTGAGTTATGCATTCCTCAAGTGGGAGGATTAATTGAAGAAGATTATTTATATGCAACAAGCTTAAAATAAAAAGCCATAAACTCATTACTTTGATAAGGTCAGTGATACAATATTATCATAAGATAATTTAACAAAGATATGAGTTGAAGATGAAATGACAAACGAGATAAAATAAAAGTTATAATATTTATGCAGTAAAAATCACTGATAATACTTCTGGAGATTCTCTATTTTCCAAGTTCGAGGTAAAGTTTTTTCCTCTGGATCCTTGAGCTTAAATATTTTTGGCTTGACTATAGGCGTAATCATATGGAGCCATCTAAAGAGGTGATAGCTTATTGAGTTGAGGGCCTTTGCCAGCAGCTTCAAGACTTCACAGAACCAAGTCACCAACAGAGATGGGATGAGGTTTCACTCTTCTGTTGAAGTGATGAGCTACTCTTTTTAGTACCTAGGCGTGGTAGGGTCTATATCATATCAGTTTTGGGGAGTAGGTCCAAGTTACGTGAAGTTTTTTATTTCATTATTATTATTGATTGATTGAACTTGAACTCTTGGGCTTGGAATCCCGACTCTTGGTATAATAAACGTCAACATAATGAATTCTCACTATCACACTATAGTGCGGTAAGGCCAGGAATATTAGAGAGCTCTTCAACACATTACCGACCTTCTCGATGGCATTTTTAACCCTTTCAATATAGTCTTATTGGTAGTTGTCACTAGTTCGGATTGAATGTGAAGATCTTTACAAAAAGACATAAAGACTTTTTTGGTAGAAATTGAATTCTATTATCGATGATGATCTTTGTAGGTATCAAATATTATATTTTTTCAAACAAATTATTTAGCTGCGTTCTCTGATTTTAGCGAGTGGTTTAGCCTATCTGAAGTAGTCAATACTAAAATGATAAACTTTGTTCGAAAAAGGTCTCATGATATTAACTCCCTATTGAGCAAAAGGCCATGGGCTTTGAAGGGATGAGGGCTTTGTATGTGGTGTAAGAGAGAGGTTAGAGTGCAACTGACAACTCACACATTTTTTTATAAAATTCAAGGCATCTTGCCTCATCATAGGCCAATAGAACTCTCATCTCATAATTTTAAAGGCTAGCGCACTTCGTCCTAGGTGTTCTTCACATATCCCAGAGTGAACTTCTCTTAATGTGTAATCCACCTCTGATGGCAAGAGACATTTAAGGTATGGCCCAAAAAAAGCTCATTTTTATAGTTCACCTCCATCAATAATAAAGTTTGTAGCTTGTCTTCAGAGACGAGTTGCAGTAGTTGGGTCTTCAGGGAGGGTCCCTTATTATAGAAATGATAGGATGGGGTCCATCCACGAAGGATCCTTCATCTCATTAATAGCTTGTATTACCCATGACTCTTGGATACTAGGAAAATATATTTTCTTAACACACATTCTCTTAAATAGATCTCCAGTAGTAAAGGTATGAGCATCGGCGAGTGTTCTTCCTCAAAGTATGAATGGATTTAATGTGTCTTAATATAAGGGGCAGAAGTGAGACATCACCAAATATAGGTGTGAGGCGGGTATGGGTTAAAGTCTCAACCTGGGAGGCTATAAGCTGAGAGTTAGTGTGGATCATTAAGTTTTGAGCTTTTATAATTGATGGTAAGTCTTAACCTAGCGATGAGAGCATTATATTCAACCATATTATTCAGAGAATTTTGGAAGTCCACAAGTATCATGTTGGGGGGAAAATAAGTAAGATTCACCTTTCTGCCTTAGCATTTCTTTCCATCAACGCCAGAGGTCCATTCTTCGAGGAGATGAAGGGGTGTAATAGATAGCTCATTTGGAGTAAGGATAGTGTTCTCAAATAAAATTGCAGTACTAAGACTTTACTGTTTGTCCCTAGATAGAAAATGAATTCCCGATTCTGGACCATTTTAATTAACCTTAGATTCATGATTTTTATAATGACCCTCAGTGGTTATAGAATGACCCTCAAACATGGTATGGTATTAGCCATGGATTAAGTATGTGACTTGGAAGTATGGGCTGTTTTACATTGAAAAAACTAAAAGCCAAAACCATTTTATCTACTAGTGGATAACGACTTTTTATATCAGGAGAATTTTTGCTAACATGGTAGAATTGGTGGTTGTATCACATTTTTCCTCTTTAAAACTAAGCTTATTGTATGAAAGAACCAAGATATAAGTATAACATCTCTCATGGATAGAACTTGGATAGTAGGTGGAGATGCTAAATATTCTCTTAGTTGCTCAAAGTAGCTTGACATTCGATCCATTGAACAATTATTATTTTTCTTCACGCTTTATGAATGACAAGTATTTATCTCTGAGAATGAGCTAGAAGTTGGGATAGGCGTGAATTCATCCATTCGATGAACTTCCACGATATTCTTCATATCTCTGAGGGGCTCAATTTCTTGGATTAGCTTTCAATCCATGATTTTCCATGAACGTAACCCCAAAAGCACACTTGGTTAGGTTGAGTCGCAGCTGTTGAAGAGGGTTAAAGCATATTTCTAGTGGAAATATGTTGTGATTCTTCAAGCTTTTACTACAATCTTCATACTGTGGCCTAAGAGGTCTTTCAAAATCTTATTCATGTGGCATTGATAGTACTTAGCATTTTTTGCGCAACTGACATAACTTGGCGGTAATAACATAAACCTTTTTATGTTTGAAAAGATGACTGCTATCATTAGGTCCACTTTATTTGATTGTAACCGGTAAAGCATCTAAAAGCGAGCATTTGATGGTGTCAATCAATTGGGAAAAAGCTATCTTTCGGGCAAGCTTTGTGAGATCAATTCAATACATTATCAAATTTCATTTGCTTTCTTAACCATGATAACATTTGCAGCCATGTAACCTGGCACATATAAACATTATGAATCCCACTAACAAGCACCTTTAGTTCAATAGCTTGGAGGCGTGCAAACTTCTAACTTTTGATGATTTGAATCTTTGGATCAATCTTGGGGAGTGCATGATCCATTGAGTTGTGCCTTCACTTAGCTGAGAACCTGGTGCAAGCAAGTCCTACACTGTTGTTAGAGGGAGTCATTTTTATGCAAATGTTGATCATCCGATAAGAAACAACGAGCAAGTCTTCTACAGGAGAAGCCCTCTGGGGTACTTCTTCATCTCAAAAATTAAAATTCTCAATGTTGAAGGTCACTGAAGGGCGTGGTTGAGCTTATTTAAGGTAACATGATTACACTTCTTTGTTTTGTGGTGCAGACACTCAGTCCAAGAGGGTTGAAAATTGCTCTTTAGACGGGATCTTTGACCTGAATTCCAAGATTGATTGTCATGATCTCACGCATGAAGGAGATTGCTCTCCACTGCGGTGGATATCAAATCACCACCAATTGGTGGCAGTTTGTTTTAACTTCAGATGCTTAGAAATATATAAAATGAAACTGCTATTATCAATAAAGTTCTCTTAATATTATAACATGGGTCACCGATCCGATGATAGAGGACTGATGAATGAACTTGGACTCCCAAATTAAATGTTAAAAGTATGAAATGATGTCGGATTTCTTGCACTTTAGAAGTAGTTGGACTTGATTGAACATCAGTGGTCATCGCTTATTCTCCAATTTCTCAATTCTCGGCAACTATTTTGTTATTTCAGATTGTCTGACACGTTACCCGGTTGGGTTGCTTTGATTGATGGATTGCTGAATCAACGAATATCTTTGTTGAATGGAGCCACTCAATCTCTTTGGTGTATTTCTTTATGTGGTGCAGCGTTTGGATCATTGATGTGCATGGAGAGAGATCATGCACGCCTTTGCTTCTTGATGGGATTATCATGTCTCCCAGGGCATTACATTTTCTATGGATGCGTTCAAATTATTTATGATGGGCATTTGACATGAGTATCTACTTTCACATGATGAACCAAGTGTCATATAGGCGGACCATATCACACATTATGATACAACAGGCGCGAAAGATGGGATTTCCAAGGGAAAACTCCTCTTAATAGTTCAAGTACACTCTAGGTATTTGTGAGCTTTTGGGAGAACACTCACCAGTGAATCTGCCAAACATGAATGCCCGAGAGAGATGGCATGATCCTCAGGTTTTATGCACCAGGCATTACTACAAAATCATAGCCAGTTTGTCAAAGGTATGGATGGATCCCTTGGAGGGAGCAGTAGAAACTCGTTCCCAGCCTTGAGGTGACTAGACGACCATCAGGAGCTCATGGATATACATGATGGTTTTGTAATGATCGATGTAATTCACATGGATGGTTGTCCTATCATAGAGTCGATTCAGCTGGCTTGAAAGGCAGGCGGAAGTTGAAGAATAGCTTCGGGGGCAAGGGGAAGGTGAAGATTTTCATCTTTAAAGTGGAATGATTCTTCTCACTAGTGTTATAATTACCCGCAATGTGCATTAACAGATGATGAAACTAATGAATGCGAGAGCAGTGCAAAGCTCACAGGCTTATGTGGAGGGTTAGTAATCAGTTGAGCTGATAGATGAGTAGAATTAGCGATGGGTCAAGGAGATGACAGCAACATGAGAGGCAGGGGAAAGCTTTTGAGGCTGGAGAAAGGCCTCATATTAGATAATTGACCTTCCACGCTACGATCTTGGGGAAGCCCTCAGTGACTGACATGTAACATGTTGCTTGTAAAAGTTGATCTCTCATTTGAGACTCTTCCATTTTAAACGAACACGATCTTTAGAAGGTTCAACTACCTTCACTTGGAGCAGGTCATGCTATCGAAGGAGGTAGAAGATATCTGTCCCCAGTTAAGGTTTAGAAATTGTGGAAGTTGGGCAGAGGCTATTATTATGAGTATTGCTTGTTAGCCATAATACAGTGTTCACACAAGTGCGATTGTGAAATAAACTTCCAGGCGCCAAACTATTAGGTGCTGTAATAATTGTGGTAGAGTGTCAAGACTGCCTTGTTGTGAAATCCATTTTAGAGTGTCTTGAGAAAGGTAATAAGAAATAGGATTTTTACGTGGAAAATTCTAAAAAAGGAGAGGCTGACTTTAGCAGTAAATTTCATATATACGCTTTGGGCTATAAAGTTTAAGTTTTCACGATAACGGATTCTGAGAATGGTATGTGAGAAAAGCGTGATAAGAATCCATAATCGAGTGCTTTAACGACCTAAGATGGTAGTTAAGGTGCAACATAATCAGCGTAGCGTAGCATTGAATAATAGCCGTGGAAATATTGGGGATTGTGATGACTCGAACGATCCAGCGACCAATAACTAATAATGACCGTGCGTGCGGAAGCATGGTATAACTGGTGTAACTGCGTTGAGTGATGTGATGAAGTAGCGGCGGTGAGACAGATCAATCGCCCAGGTAATCGATCATGGTATACGGAGGTAGCAGTGGCTGAGCGGGTGACATTATTGGCGGCGGCACAAATGGAAATTAAGCGGTGGTCGCCAGCCTTGACCGTCTTTGATGATCGTGAAATGGCAGGCGTGGGGACGTGGTGTTGGCGGCGGCGGCGGCGACGGTATTTCAGGCTGACAACTTCATGGTGAAATGGCAGGTAGGTAATTGTTGACAGGCATGATTATGCTTAAGGATTCCAAGCCTCAGAGCACTCTCTTCTCTTTAGCTTGGGCTCCTCTCTTGTGAAGAATGATGAGCTATTTATAGGTTATAGGAAGGACATTTCTATCATACGCAAAATCAAAGCCACTCCACTGGGACGGCTCAAGATGATTCCTTTGATCGCTATCGCTTTAAGTATTTAATGCTCAAATGATTCAGTCGAATCAAAAGATCTTGGGCTTTACATTGAATCAGTAGTATGCTTCATTTGATCATTAGCTCCATATTAAACTATTTAAATTCAGCGATATCTGAAAACTTCCAGATGACATAAGTGCTTGATGGGCCGATCTCAACTTAGGATCAGTGCTTTTCGGCGTCAAGATTCATTTTGGCTTTAGTGGTAGGGGTTTTGGGTGGCATATCGGGTGCCTATATATATAATATTTTGAGATATTTGAGTAGTTGTGGCTCTTTGTCCTACAAACTTTGAACCTAAGATCTCTTGGTTGAAAGCCTAAGCACTCAATCACCAAATGCGATGCAATGCATTAGATAACTAACTTTTTTGGGCAAAAAGGATTAACAAAAAAAAAATAGAGTTATTTGTTTATGCAGCATGCTAAAATAATTATGGAAATTCAAAGCCTGGTACTTTCATTCTTAGCAAAAGAACTAAATTTTTATTATTGCTCATTGATGTTAAAGTGGAATTCTATCAAAGAAAATTTTAATCAAATTAAAGATTTTGAAGATTACACAAAAATGCAAGTCATAAGTTGTTAACATCCCTAATGGTATTTTAATCAATTATGCTTAAGTGATACACAAAGTCATGCATATTATGATATGATATTTGATTCAATTGGTCCTCAAATTGATATAAATTTTACATGCAGGAACTATTGAAGAGTTTCGCGACAGGCTAACTATTTTATGAACATGTTGCTCAATATAGTAGTAAAACAGGTTACATCGATTACTTAGATTATCATGTTTGATTTTCAGTGCTTAAAGTACTGGCACGCTGCGTAATCAAATTATGGAGCTATCGAAAGAAGCTGATCTAATTGACCTTGTTTGATGAAGAAAATAATTTAGATTTCAATTCATATTTTGATATATATATATATATATATATATATAAATGATTGAATCATTAGGTGAGTTGTTTCTAAAAAAAGAACAATCTTAGAATTCTGATGATCATTTTGTTAGGAATTTTTTATGGCGTAATCTTAAACAATATTATTAGAATTCTTACAACATCATGATAATTAATTACTATTATTGTAATACACCACAATACCATTTTTGGCCAATTTATAGATGTTGATGATTGGCTCATTAGATAAGTTGTTTTTAAAAAGGTCAACTTTTTAATGAATTAATGGTGTAAATTTTTACTTGGAATAATCATAAAAATATTCATTGGAATTCTGACACATCATGATCAGTAACACTGGATCACCATTGTTGGCCAATTTATTGATGTTAAAATCCGCAGTTGGTGATATTAATTAAACTTTATATTAACACACTTAATTGGTAAGAAAAAAAACTTCTTTCTAGTGAAAATATTTATTAAAGTTGTGTTTTAAAATTTTTGCAGCTTTTGTCTTGTTTATGACTTGATGTAAATCCAAATTCTAGGTTGACTTGGAAGCCATAAGGTAGCTCTTGATGATCCTAATTAACTTTTAAATTGATCCATTTGATTGATTAGGCTTAAATTCTCTTACCCAAAATTCTAATGAACATTAAAAATATAAGGTTGACTAGTCTAGTATGAACCCTAATCAACCTTAAAAATACATAAATTAGACTAACTCATGCTTAATTATAATTTAAAAGTTTTAAAATTTATATCTTAGATTCTTTACTCTAGAATAGATTTGTTAACTCTTGATAGACTCATAGAGGATCCTATAAGGCTTAAGTGGACCTAAACCCTAATTTAGTCAACAAAATTAGGATCTTGATCATGTTGTTTCCCCTTAGCTAACCTTGATTAGAAGATTAATAGATTTACGTATGTATTATAAATAAGTTGTTTTAACCATGACCTTGGAAAGGATAAAGGATAGTGGATAACCCAAATCTACACAAGCCTTTGAAACTAACAATTATTCAAGAAAACTAAATTTCTCATGATATCACAGCGACCTTTTGGGATCCTTATAGACTGAAATATTCATGACTATTAGTTTGCTTATAACCCATCGTAAAAGTGAGCGAATCCAATTCAGCTGGTTCCACTCAAACTTAATCCTATTGACTAACTTGACACAATAGGCCAGTTAGAAGATAATTTGCTTTAAAGTTGAGGCAATAGATATAAAAACTTTGCTCATTGAGTTAAAATAAGCTTAAAATAGTTAATCTATTTGGTGAATCTGCAGTGACGCTTCACATATGCAGTGGATGGAAGACTTTGCATGATGAATTGGAACCAAATTTAAGATATACCCAGATCAGCAAATGGCGGTCGACCAAAATCAACAGGCGATCTGGGATTAGGGAGTGGCTGCCATAAGTGTTTCAAAACATTACAAAGCTGAATTTGATTACATCAAGATAATCAAGATCAAAAATCTCATGATCACTTTTATGCGAAGTGACATAAGCCCGGACGCCTGACTAACAGTTTGCGATATATATATATATCAATATATATAATATATATATATATATAATATACTCTTATCTCAGTAAGATATGTAGTATATATTTATATTAAGGCGGTAAACATTTAAAAGTTAATAAAAGCCAGAATACTAGAATCCTTATTCCTGTGACCGGCATTGGCCCTGGTCCTGTATAAAGCACGCCACTTACTATTTGGATCCAGTTGAACCGACATCTGCTGAGCTTCGATCTCTCGCGGGATCCCCTCTCTCAACATCCTTCTATTTCTTCTTATCGGCAGAATATTGCAGGCATGGTTTCTCTCTTTTCTCATCCTACAAACAGTTTCTCTTCTGCTAGAGGAGGGAACTAAGTTCTTCCTGTCTTCTCTTCCCTTTTCTTCTTCTGTCCTTCTCCATTTCTTCCCTCATTTACTAAGGTGACATTCCATTTTTCTTCTCTCATTCAATTAAATCAAAAATATCTTCTCTCCATTTTTTTCTTCCCTCATTCAGAATGGAGAAATATTTGCTTTCCATTTTCTTTTCATCTTCTTATCAGCCCTCTCCCTCTTCTTGCCTGTTCCATTTCTAGATCGCTTTAAGAATCCCCTTCCATTTCTCTTATCTGGTGATTTTATTTTTATGGGAGGAATCATCATTGGTGGGTTCTAATTTCGACATCCCCCCTCTCTGTTTCTTTGACCTTTCACTTTTGGAGGAACATCATGAGGCGGTTCTTTCTTAGTTTTTGTCTCCATCTTTCTTAAATGCAAGGCTTATGCCTAAAAAAAATGGTCTGGCGATAAATATGTGAAAAGATATAACAACAGCACATCTGTAGGTTCAAGGCCTTGTAAATGGAAAAGATGAAAATTAGTCTTATGATGGACATTATTTATCCTTCATTAATTTTTTAACAGCATGCCTTGTGTATTTCTCCAACAGAGAGTTGCTATTTGTCAAAACTTTTGGCTTAAAAATGGGAGTAAAAAAAAAAAGAACACTAAACAAAGAAACCTAAAGTAAATTCAAAAAAGCATAATAAGAAGAAAAAAGGGGTTAACTTGAACATATAGAATACAATAAGTTAAGAGATAGAAAGGTGAAAGAAAGCTGTTGAAAGCCCACTAAAATTAACCTTTTCTTTCAAACCTCCCTCAGCAAATGGAATGAAAGTTGACTCTTATCTTATTGGAGAAGACTGGAGGAGAGGACCACTAAAAAGAAATAAGTTCATTTTCACAAATTTCTCAAACAAAAAAGGAGAACTAAACATAATGGCAAGATAGGGGGGTTAAATGTTAAATTCATAAAGGACATTAAACTTGAAATTTGTTCTTTAAATATGAAACTGTGGAGTTAGGAATATTGATGATATTTGTTTATGAATAGAATCATGTGAATACTCAAGTATTAATTCATGACAAGGATCAAGTTTAATTGAGCATTAAAGAACATATGTGAGAAGAAATAGAATTTTGATTGAACATCAAATCAAGCATACAGAGACTCCGTTAGATGGCCACTCTTAGACATATAAATTGAAGAAAATTAAAATTCATCGAGACTTTCCATGAGACATCTTCTAGGAAGCATGTGATCACTCAATGTTGAGGAGTTGTTTAGTGGCGGCCTTATAAAACTGATAGGTCAGAAAAATTGATAGTTGGCGATTTGGGGTATCTTACACAGGTGAAAATATTGAATGTTCAAGACTATCAACTTTAGATGTGTTTTTTGAATTTGGGCTTGTTTAGACCAATTTGCTTCTTACTTTGGGTGCAGCATGTGTATATAAACACAGACCTGCTTGCTCTTAGATTCAATTTAAGAGGATCTTGCAGTTTGCTTCCTAACATCTGGGCGCAAAACCTAATCTATTATTTCAACTTAGTTTCTAAGAAGCTATATATTGCAGATTATACGTGGGAACAACGGAAGGCAGGATCAGTTCCCAAATTAAAATGAGCTGCTTACGCTGATGGGTGGTGTTTGACGGTGATTTAATATGCTGCACAAGCTCAAATTGAAATCAAATAAAATAAATTGAAAATTTAATATCTTATTAAACCAATCAAACAAATTTGAAACTTAACTCATCCACCCCATTTCTGGAGGTGACTGAACAAATCAGGCCGCAATTGATATTTCCAGTCATCTGGGTATATGGACCTTGGCTGGCCATTGTTTGTTGCAGTCTTGGTAGATTTGCCAGCAGAACCGAGGTCGACTGGCAGTTCATGGCTTGGTAGTCTTTGGGATGGAACTATAACGAAGTCATGTCTCTTTTTTTTTACACATGTGAGCTTAAGCTTTGCTCTTAGATAAACACCAGTTGAGGAAAGTTTATGCAACCTATGTGTTCTTCAGGTTGGGTAGCCTCCCCACAAAACTATGGGCTGAGACCACGATAGAGAACTAGATTCTAGATGGACATCATCATTCCCCTTTTGCCAGGTTTAAGCTGAATGATGAATTTCATAATCTTAAATTTTAAACTCCATGCTTGTGCATTGGGACAATGGACTGAAAGTTTCTCTACAAAGTGGGAGGGGTATTAACTTTTTTGGCTAAGAAACATTGAACCACATCCCAAGTCTCTGTGGGAGAAATGCGGGTATTCCTCACAGACATTGACATTTAAAATCTCTTCAGTGGCAAGGGTTTGGTTTGATTTTATCTTTGATCAATGATCACTTTAAAAGAACTATCTCTCTCCTCTCTCCCTTCTTCTTATTATCTTTAAAAATTATGGAATTTTCATATATTTTCTCTTTCATGAACCTTTGACTTGTATGCTCTCCCTAGGTGATTAATATAACCTAATTAACTAGGCTAAAGCCCTTAATTAACCTAATTCATGTTTATTTAGTAAGGAAAATTTAATTTGACCAGCTACCCAAGCTTTGGCATACATAAAATCATTAGAGACCATTAAGATCATTAATTCACCAAATATAAATGATTCTAAATTCTTAGAGATTATTACATTTGACATAACATGAAAATTGAAATAGCTTTCCTAAAACTTTTGTTTTTTGTGCTTATAAATGAATATGATTAATTATGAATTTTTAAATTTAGGTTGAGTTGACTTTTATTTTTCAATTCAGTTATTAAATCCAAAATTCTTAAATTTTATTAATGCAATTTGTTTAATTCATAAAATTAGAAAATTTAGAGAATTACAAAAAATCCTAACTTTCTTGAATCTCTTCTATTTTTTTTTTTTAAATTTGGTTAATTTATGAAATATTTGAGCATAATTCATCTAATTTTTATAAATTAGATAAATCTTCATATTAACATTTTTTTGTTCCATTGCGAGAATAACACTCCTTCTCACATTATGACATACATTTCATTTGCGCAATGGATTACTCAGCACCAAAACATGAATATACTGATTAAGAATTTTGATGTTTTGTAATGGATATTATCGTGTTATAATGTGTTGTAATATTTAGTTGACTTTATTGCACTGTCATCACACAATTTTATGATTTAATGAAGATGTTGAGGAATGTGTCATTTCATTCTCAACACAAAAGATGATGAATTTTAGTGTTGTATTTAAATATTATGTGAAGATATAATTTTCTGCTCTTATAAGCCCATGCCCTTTGTATATAGACATGTAGGGTGTTGCTGCCAATTCTTCCAGTTGATAAGTGTAAACTTACAGTAAAAGTTCTATTTTACAAAATTACTATAATAATTTGGGATGATTATTTGCTTGGAGTTTATATTTATTCATACATGTTTAATTAATAAGGTGCTTTAAAGCATCTTTTAAAGCATTATCCAAATGATTTTAAGCTTTTAATAATCATGCAAAAATATTTTATAAGAAAGGAAAAGGGTAAGGAGTTGGTCAATTAGAGAGAGGGATTATGGATTTTTGTTTATAAGTATATCTTTTACTAGAACGTTAATATTTTGATAGATATAGATATATAGCATGATTAATGAGTATATACTTTTTATAATTATATATTATTTTATATGAACTTAATATAAGTTGATGACTTTTATTTTATTATATTTTGATGATATTAATAGCTTTGTATAAAAAAAAAGAGAAGAATAATATAATTTCTTTCAAATAGATTTTCAGTAATATCTATTGCGCATTTAACATGTTGACCATCTTAATTTAAGAGTTATATCATTTCAGTTCATGATAGTAAGAGCCTTGGAAATTATTATCAAGATCTTAAATTTAAATCCCACATGTATCTTAAAAAAGCTATATCTTATGAATTTGAGATGGCAAGAAAGTAAGCAAAGCAATATAGAAGAATATTTATATAGATTTAGACTTGGGATTTATATCAACATTCAATATAATTCAAAACAATTATAGTCATTGAGTGAAAGTGAAAAGAATATTTATTTTGTAATATTTAAGAATTAATTCAAATATTTGTTTGCTACCTTTATATGAATTGTTTTGTAATGTCTTGAAAATTCTTTTCTTTCATATTAGGCTCTAAAAGTTAGATGTTTCACTCATCAAAAATTAATGTAATTTAAATTAATCATAAGATTCATTCTCAAGAAAAAAAAAATAAGACTACTCTCTTAGTAAAAAAACTTTAAAATTAGATGAACTTTGATTGTATGCCTCAATAATGCAAATAGTTGCTAAAAGCTTTACATAGACCTTTGCACTATTACCTTCATATAATAAGTTAGAAAAACTTGAAGTAGTGAGAATTGTAAATTTCATTTCTTAATTATAACAACTAGCTTATTTTGCATATCAATTGGTACTTCAATGATATAGTTTTTAAATAAAATAGGGGAGTTAGTTGGATTTTCCTTTTAAGGAGATAAGTAAGTTCTTACTGACACAAGATTGATTGAGAGTAAACATAGTTATGTAATTGATTTGATATTAGCTCATTTATGAGCTAGAGTTTTCTTAATTTGTCATCTCCGACAAACAATTGCGGAAGGTGGATGAATTGGATTTTACTTTAAATTTTTAGGTTGATGATTTTTATTTTGACATTTATATTTGATTTCTTTTATATTCTTCATATCCTTATAAAATTTGAATTTATCTTGATTTGACTTTGAATTTTGAATATAACTTGATGGTGATATCTCCTTCGGTTGAAATCTCCATTCAACACAATCATCATTGGGATAATTTATTATTTTAGATCATGTCGACTCTATTAATTTAATAATAGAAGATCATATTTATTGTCATACTATTAAAATTTTTTAGGTTTTTTGTTAACCGGGAATCAACTTCTTGGACTTCTCGAACACTAAGTTTAAGCATTCAACATGGTGTAGACTATATTTAATTTAAAATTGATTTAACTTTAGGGGATTTGAATAGTGTTATTTATTTTGATTGAGTTTTCATTATAAGTATAGAATTTTAGAGAAAGTTTTGATAGCATTTCGGCAGCATCCCGGTATTGTCCCCACATAGGGGGCTACAACGGGGGCTGGGCCTGCCCATCATGCTAAGAAAGGCATGTATGAGTGGTGTAAACATCACGGCCAAATGCGTCATCCTATCATACCAAGAAAGACATGTATGGGTCTCTAAAGCACCTACATGTAATACAATTTTTCTCGCTATGCCAAGAAAGACGTGTACATGTACTTATATACTTGCAATGTAAAGTTAAAAATAAATTTTATAATTGTGGTTGCATTTATATTAAGTTGTTTCGGCCTCCTATTGATGTAAAAATTTGACAACATTTGCAAGATTCATTCGATCCTGTAGGGTATCTTTGGACCTTAACTTAAGAAAGACATGTATAGGTGGTATAAATACTACGGCCGAATGCGTCTTCCCATTATACCAAAGAAAGACATGTATGGGACTTTGAAGTACATGCGTGAAACATATTTCCCTATCACGCCAAGAAAAATATGTATGAGTACTTATACACCTGCAATGCCAGTTTAAATAGTAATTTTATAATTATGGTTGAATTTATGTTAAGCTGTTTAGGCCCCCCATATCGGTGTGAAGTTCGATAGCATTTTAGCGACATCAGATTTAGTCCCCATGTGGGGGGGTATTTGAACGCCATCATGGCAAGAAAGGCATGTATGAGTGGTATAAATACCACGACCAAATACGTCTTCCTACAAAGCCAAGAAAGATATGTATGAGACTCTAAGGTACCTGCTGAAACACATATTTTCCCGTCGCGCTAAGAAAGACATGTACATGTACTTATACACTTACAAGTAAGGCTTTCCTGTGAAAGAAGAAGATAAGTCTGCTTATATTTCAACACAGACTTGAGGCGACGAGTCGTGAGAGTCCGCCTAGGGTTAAGCGTCGTGGCGGCTCATGAAGCGGATGTGCATTGGCGCGGTGCATGCATCGTGGATACAGGCGTTAGTTATTGGTCCCTGAGGAAAATACTCGCCATTCGAGCGAGTGCTCATGGGAGTTGAGTCGAGAAACTTGGTCATGATGCGAAGAGCGGAGAGAGGAGATGAACGAATAGTCGAGAGAGCATTTGCGGGCAGAACCAGTGGAGGAAGCTACGAGAAAATTGAGAGAGAGAAGGCATTTCGTCGAGTTGAGGTTTGAGTTTGGTATTTGAGTTGGGGTTAGGGATAAGTAGGTATTTATAAGAATTTTTTATTTGAGTGAGAATTAACCCAAATTAGGATTTGTTTGCTGACATTATTACATATATAATATATATGTTTATTTTAGGTTATTTTGATGTTCCAAATTGCATGTGTTTTGTAATCGAGGCCGTTTTGGTTCAAGTCGGCGTCGTCCAATTCAATTTGATTCAAATATGTGTTGTCACTTCTAACCACTCAACATTCACACATACTCATCCTAATTGAGCACAGACAATCTCATTTAATAGGTTTTGATGGTAACGACATAATCAATTTTGCGAACAGAGGTCGTTTGGGCATCGTCAAACTTCCGAGCTTCGATGTATTCGTTGAGACTTTTCTTTTCTTGTTGATGGTCAATTATGCAACATGTATATTTTGATCAATTTCTACATTCTGAACGTAATGGAGAAGTCCATTCATCGATCGAAGATCATTTCAACTGATTTGGCGATGCTTAGTACATTTACTCGATTTGCGTCTTTGTATCCGATGGCTTCGATATTCTTGAACTCATCCAAATTGAGCGCAGATAATATTATTTGATAGATTTTGATATTTCAAAGCTAATGGCATGATCAATTTTAAGAATGAAGATCATTTGAACATCATCACAGCCTCCCAACTTTGATATGCACATAGGTGTTTCGACGACCCTCCTTCTTGATCGATCAACTGTCGAATTATCCAATACATATATGCTGATAAATTTCGTCATTATGAACATGATGGCAAAGTTTGTTCATTGATCAGAGATCGTTTCGACCAATTTCGGTGATGTCCAATGCATTTCAGATTCTATTTGTGATTTGAAGCTCATCAATTCATCCAGTGAGCTCGACTTGACTTATGACGCATGCATGGAGGTCAACAACCATTATAGCTCATTTAATGGAGAAATTATTGAGTGCAACATCCAAACTATTTGGATTGTTGTGTATATACATATTATTGGTAAGTACACATCAATCTATGTACCATGATTGATGTATATTGCATGTAGCAATTAGGGCGGTCTAGATTCCACACTTGATAATTCCTCCATTTAATGAGAGTGACATATAAGAAGATTGCCAAACTTATTAGGTGCTGCTATACCTACCTACTAAATTTAATGGGCGGGCACCTTACCATGGCTCTTCAAGATTGTCTCTCCTTGTACCAATTCAACTTAGTGATCCAAGTTATCTTCAATTTTAAAGAGGACCGACTTTTGATTTTGAGTTGTTCTTTGCTTATGATGGAGTTCTACAACGTGTTTGCAGGAAGGGGGTCTTGGTATCCCCAAACTCACCATAAACAACCAAGTCAGTGGATGGTCCTCATATGATAGTTTTGGTCGCATTTCATTCCTTTTGTTAATTTTCTCGTTT
The DNA here is from genome assembly GCA_021442155.1 of Cymbidium sinense. Taxonomy (NCBI): domain Eukaryota; kingdom Viridiplantae; phylum Streptophyta; class Magnoliopsida; order Asparagales; family Orchidaceae; genus Cymbidium; species Cymbidium sinense. The sequence continues at coordinate 18,748,275 of CM038221.1, read as the reverse complement.
CATTTCTCTTTTCATTTTTATTTTCATTTGTTGCGGACAGAAACATGCAAAGCTAAGTGAGATAGGGTTTTATGATGGATGCTTTAATCAACATTTCCCCTCACAAATATATTGTGAAATAGAAGAAATCTAATTCAATTAAAGCAAGAGCGATCATATTCTAATATTTAAAGGATGAGTTATATATTGAAATTTTGTTCTATCTCCATTTCCTTGGTAATACTGCATTGTTTATTATCACTATCAATATTTCGAAGGTGGCATCAATATGAATGAATTGAGTCCAGCATTATAATGCAGTTAAATTGTTGATTTTACGAAAATTTTTTTTTACTTGTGATGTGTCATCGTTATTAGTCATTAACAGAAGAGCTCAACAAGTGTGTTTCTCAATGAACAAAGAAAGCTAAAGCCAATTCATCAATAGTAAGAGATGATGGTGTCAAATTGTATATATATATCTTCGCCAAGAAGGAGATTGCATGGACATTTACAAGTTAAGCTTGAGAGGTAGTGTTTAGTTTTTTTTTTTTTGCTAAACTTCTTTAAACAAATGGCTGTTTCTTCACTTCCATGAGTGCTATGCTAAGTTGATGTGGAGCTGAATTTCCTCATATCTGTTTTCTGCAAATCAAGCGCTATATATTCTTTCAGCTATGATGAATAATTTATTTGAATGTTTATAAAACAATCTGATTATCATCATCACATACAACAACAACAACAACAACAACAAGCCTTAATCCCACTAGGTGGGGTCGGCTACATGAATCCTTCATCTCCATTGTGTCCTATTTTGTGTCAAATTCTCATTTAATTCAAGAATACTAAGATAATTTTGTATACATCTTAACCAAGTCTTTTTAGGTCTACCTCTACCTTTCTTAACATAAGGCAAATCTAATGCATCTACTCTCCTAATCGGGTCAGGACATTAATGTGGCCAAACCATCTAAGGTGACTCTCCCTAATCTTATCTACCATTTGGAGCTACTCCAACTTTTTCCCAGAACATACTCATTTTGCATTCTATCTCTAGGGTAAAGCCACTCATCCACGAGCATCCTCATCTGTAACACTTAACTTGGTCTCTTATGATTGGCCAACATTACGCACCATAAGTCAGTCATTAGGTCTTACCACCATCTTATAAAATTTTCCTTTAAGTTTAGAATTGGAACTTTTCTATCACATAATAGGCGGATGCTCCACTTCAACCATCCAACTTGAATTCTACTAATAACATCTCCATCTATTTCACCATCATTTTAAACAATAGAGCCTAAATATCTGAATAAACTCTTATTAATGACTTGATCACCTAAAAGTCACAGCTAAAACTTCTACAACTAAAATTACACTCCATATATTCAGTTTAGATCTACTTAAATGAAAATCTTTAGACTCTAAAGTTGACCTCCATAATTCAAGTTTATTGGACTCCCTCTCTAGTCTTATCAACAGAAGAATGTCATCAACAAAAAGCATACACCAAGGTACATCTTCTTGTAAATGCCACCAGAACATCCATAAAGTAAAAGATAAGGCTTAATGTTGATCCTTGATGTAATCCAATAGGAAAATATTTTGTCAATCCTCCTTGTGTTTGGACACAAGTAACGACTCAGTATACATATCCTTAATGGCTTGAATATAACCAATATTAACTTCTTTATGTTCTAGAACTGTCCAAAGAACATCTCTTGAGAATTTATCATAGCTTTCTCTAAATCAATAAATATCATATGTAGATCCTTCTTATTTTCTCTATGCTCCTCCATCAAACCTCTTAACAAATGTATAGCATCCATAGTAGATCTACGGCATGAAACCAAAGATTGAGAAACTTACGTATCACATCGTATTTGCTCAATTACTCTCTCCCATAATTTTAATGTATGGCACATTAACTTAATTCCTCTATAATTTGCACACTCTTGTGCATCACCTTTATTCTTAAATATAGGAACCAACAAACTCTTTCTCCACTCATCTCACATCTTTTTAGTCTTTAAAATAACATTAAAAAGATTTGTAAGCCAAGAAATTCCTTGATCTCCTAAACATTTCCACACTTCTATTGGAATATTTTCTGCGTCTCTTTGCTTTTCTACATTTCATTTTCTTTAAAGCTTCCCTAACTTCAGATTTACTAATATGATGATAAAAATGAAATTCTCTATTTTTGTTTAGGGTATTAAGGTTGCTAAAAGCAATCGTACTTTCAGATCCTTCATTGAAAAGTTTATTAAAATACCTCATCTACCTATTTTCAATATCTTTTTTTAAGAAAAATACTTTATTATTTTCATCCTTAATACCCCTCACTTGAACTATGTCTTTACTTCTCCTATTTATTTGGTTTATTTAACTTATACATACATCTTTCACCTTCTTTGGTATCTAATCTATTGTATAAATCACTAAAGCTAATTTTTTGCATCATATATTGCTTTCTTAGAATCTCTCTGAGCCATTTTATATCATTCCCAATTCTCTCAGGGTTTTACATCTAAACCAAGTTTTATAACAATTTCTTATTTCTTATCTTTTCTTGCACACTCGACTCCACCAATATTCTTATTAAAAGAAGCTTTTCCTTTTGATTAATAAGCACATCTTTAGCAACTTGCCTAATTTCACTTGATATTTTTTCCCACATAGCGTTAGCTTCCTTATGAACATCCCAAACTCTAATTTCTTGTAGCTTGCTCTTAAAATATTTTTTATTTGTGTTCTTTAAGTGTCCCCATCCAATCCTAGGACAATAATTTAGTTTATTTTCTCTCTTACAACCTTTCATCTTAAAATCTAAAACTAATAGTCGATGTTGGGTACTTAAAATTTCACTTGGAATGACCTTACAATCTTTACAATCTAAGCGATCTATTTTCTTATCAAAAATAATCAATCTGTTTTACTAGATCCATTTTATAAAAGTAATAATATGTTCATCTCTTTTCTATATTATCATCATCACATGCGTATTCAAAAATATTTGTATGATACAAAGTGCTTGTGATACTCAATATTGGATTGTGAGTTGCAAACTTTTCATTTAATTTTACAGCATTATACTTTGTTATTAACAGTCTCACGGAAACAAAATATGGGTTCAAACTTTTCATTTGATAGGTTCAACTATGCAATATTATGATTATTTCTTTTCTTTAATTTTTTTTAATTTTTTTTGATATTATGAAGATTATGTTATGATGATATTATGATTATTTCTGCATTACTATACTTTTTGATTATCTAATGTGGACTTAAATCTAAATATTCTATATCTTGACAATATTCTCATTATATTAAAGTTCTTCATATTAGTCATCACTTTCTCTCAAATAAAAACACTTCAAATATCATGCACCAACAACTTCCTAAACTACGTGAATTTATTATCATGATATTTACCCGCTCTTAACCTTGATAAACTATACATGGTGGGAATACCAAGAATAATGCAGCCTCAATTCTTATAACTATTCTATTTTAGTTGAATCATTACCATTGATGTATTTTTGTTGGAGAGTGTGAATTGTTGGGAAGAGATGACAGTCGATTGAGATTATCTAGAGCAAACTCAAAATTAAATAACAAAAAATCAGAAGAGCAAGAAGAACACCAAATTTTATGTAGAAAATTTGAAAACAGGAAAAACCATAGAGCCACGCACACTAAGAAATCCACTATGATGAGAAATGAGGAGAATAGTAGAAATGACTCTTCACTTAACTCTCTGTGGGCTCCAAAAATTTGCCACCGATCTCTCGACAATTATGAATTGAAGAGAGTATGAGTTAAAGCGTCGGTGTAATTTTCAGAAGGCAGATGAGATAGTTGATAAGACCCTACCCAGAGACCTCGTCCTCATTTGGTGAGGACTTTAGATCTAGTTCTAGGTTTCCTATAGGCGCAAGCCCATAGTTAATTACCTCCCACAGTGAGAGAGAACTTTGATTGGGCTAGTGGTGGGTATAGCTTGCACATATATGGGTTTAAAGTTAGATTTTATGAAATTCATCATTTTAACTTAAAGCGGATGGTTGGGGGAATGATGACATGCCCGATCTAGATTCCATGGTTCCATTATCCCGGGCTATCGTGGTCCCTAGTCTACTTAGTTAGAGGAGATAGTCGACCCAACCTGACAGAAGGATTCTTATCATCAACACATGGGTTACGTCGTCTAAGAAATCCTTGTAGACCTGGGGTGTTGTTTATATAAGGAGACAGGTTTAAGTCTACCTTAGCTAACAGAGGGTTATTTGCCCTATCAAGTATACCCTATGATTCACAACTCAAAGGGTAGAGTCATTGGGGAGCATACGGGCTACGGTCGTGATCATAATATAATGGAGTCTTATTGGCCAAATCAACCGATCAGAGGACTCTGGTCATAACTGCATCATCTATGGAGCTTTGGTATTTATTTTTGAGATGTGAGACACCACGCAGATCTTAGGGGGTACTTATTGAAGTGATCGGGTATGACATTAAGGAATGATGTACTATCTCAAAAGATAGAAATCACCACCCATAATGGACTAATCACTAATAAGGATTCTAAGGCATGATAGATGGGTCTTGAATATACTAGAGATCTTTCCAGTACTTTACATAAAAAAGAAAAGTAGGGTTTATTTTAAGCCAAGTTCGTTAAGTTTTCTATGGAGGCAAGTCCCCATAGTTAATTACATCCTAAGGAATGAGAATTCCTTAAAAATACTCTCAATTAAACTAGATAATTAGGGTATCCAAAGATTTCAAGGTTAAGACTATCAAAGGATTGACTAATTTAGAAAATCAAATTGGATAGATCAAGGAGAAGACTTATTTTTGGAATGCAAAGGGAGGAAGTAGGAAATGCTCATGATACTAGGAAGCCTAATGAGCATTCTAATCTACCATATTATTGGGCTTTATATTTTTGAAATTGAAGAGAGTTAATTATTTGAGTTGACATTTTATTGGATTGCTAGGGCTTATAATTCCACAACATAAGATTGTAAAAATCTCTAAGAGGTGAGGATTTATGCTTGTAGCCCGCAAAGAGAAACAATAATCTCAGATTCTAAATCTAGGGAGCTTTGGTGAGGGCCAAAGCATGATCTAAATCTAAGGCATAAATGGGTATATGGTGTACCTCCACAAGAGAGAATAAACCACCCGACTGCTAGACTTATTATCACATAGAGTGGCAGCCAGCTAACTCCTCCAACACTTTAAATTCATGTAGGCAAGTCTTATGCTTTCCAAGATGGCTAGGCTGTTGTTTACTTAGAGAGGAAACTAAGTCCTTAAACTCACTTCCTAAGAGACTATAACATGAGTGGTATGAAACCATGACTTAATCTAATGCAAATTTTATCAAATTTATTTGATTCTTTTGGACTCTTTATTTTGACACAGGCTATGGGATTTTGTATGCCTAAATGCACGAGAACTTGATTATGAGCTAAATCAAGAGAGAAATGGGTGTTCTTCCATCAAAGGCTCTCACAAGGTTAAGCCTTCATTCTCTAGCACAGATGGAGGCCCCTCTTAACAAGAGTGAAAGAATATGACATACATGATATTATTCATTCATTCATCTAGCTAAAGGGTTGCTAAAAAAAATTATTATCTTGATTTAATTCATAAGCTTTTATGTGAGGTTATGAGTTATTTTAAATTTTAATTGTGAGTTATTAATTGGTGGGTATAAAAGTTAATTTTATCCTAAGACCCTATTGCATCCAAGCCACACATTCAAACATCAATCTTAAAGAAACTAGGAAAAATATGCAATTCTAGTGCACAATCTAAACACAACATCAAACAATTTTATAAACTATCGTAAAAGAATAAAAGGCCACTGCGGTCGGCTTCCGTTGTACACCCTAAAAAGAGAAGAAAAAGATGGGTAGCTGAGCTCTACCATTATATAACCCGAATTACAAAAATAATATATGTTATGGGGGTCTTCTTTTCTTCATTCCTTCATTCTCTTCCTTTTGATTTGATTTGCTCCAAAGGCATCATAGAGCACCCCAGGGACTAAGCTTTCTAGCCACTGCTCATCCTAATCTCCCATAACACTAATCTTGATTCCTAATGAAAAATTACATTAAAAATAAAAAACATAAATCTAGCTACACTTGCAAAACAAATGTTAACTAAGCACACCATACAACCCAAGCAGTTATATGAATAATTTGGACCTAGCACCCCACACATGGGTAACCAAGCCCACCTATCCTAACATTGATCATGCATACGGGCTAAGCAACCTACAAAACAAAAGTATTTATATTTTTTATTACAGCAGCCCCTTAAGCATGACCCCCTAAAAATATGATTAGGATAATAACGGCCTAACATCCAGTCTACAAAACATACACCCTAACATCCAGTCTAAAATATTACATCATAAAATAAAACATAACATCATACATACAATTAATACATCGACCTAGCCTAATTCTATTAGTGACCTAGTGAAAGAAGGGTTGTGTAGCAAGACTTTACTAGGATTCTTTAGTTTAAGTTTCAATTTCAAGTTCAAATTTGTTTAAATTTTACCTTTGGGTGATTTCAATTTAAATGATTTAATGATTTACTTTTCATTTTTATTTCACTTTTATTTGGTTAAAATGATGTTTAATTTTCAATGAAGAGTAGAATGAATTCCATTTATAGACAAAACTCACTTCTACATCTAACTCTAAAGAATCTAACTAAGGTCCTTAAGTATCTTAATTAGCCCATTTGAATTTGTGTAATTCATTTGATTTGATTTAAAATTTAGAATTTGAGTTTGTTTAAGTATTTGATTGATTGATTTTGGATTAGATGTTTTGGTTTAATTACATCTTGATAATTCAATATCCTAATATCTAATGAAGTTTAAGTTTGTTTAAATTCATGTGTTTTTTTGATTAATTTTAGATTATTTTGGTTTAATTAAATCTTGATAATTCAATATCCTTTTAAATTAATATTTAATTCTTTTCTTTGATTATGGTTATGTGACTTAATTTTTATGCTTATTTGATTTGATGTGGTTGTTTATTTGTAGTTGATGAGATTAGATTGAGATTTTATTTTGATTTTAATTGAGTTTGATTCTTTGTAATTAGAATTTTATTTTTAATCTCATCCATTTGTCATGTTTATCAAAGTTTGGTTTGTATTTTGATTTCATACATTGGATAGTTAATTAGTTTATCTTATTTAAGTAGGTTGAATGAGATTTGATTTGATTACATATTAAATTGATGAGAGTCTTTCTTAATTTAATTTAATTTGATTTAATTTGATTTGATTAGCTTTATTAATCTATGGGTTTGCTTAGGTTCAATGTGATTATGTGATTAGTTTAATTAAGAAGTGTATTTATATTAATTATAAATTTGTTTAATTTTCAATTTGATTTCATATTTATTTAGGTTAATGATGTAATTAACTTAATAAATTTAATTTTAGATTTTGATTAGTATTTAATTGCATTTATGTTTGATTAAGTTTAAGTTTAATATGATTAATTTGATTATTTAATTAATTAGCTTCTTTAAGATGTGTGATCAAATTAATTATATTAATTAAGTGTTTGATTTGAATTTTTTTATTTTAAAAGTTAATTTGGTTATTAACATGATGGATTAATTAATTAAGTTTGCATTAATTAGGTGTTTATTATTGATTAGCTTAAGTATTAGTTTAATTAACAATTGTTTAAGTTAATTATTAATTAAATAAGATTTATTTAATTTTTAATTTAATTTTATATTTATTTAGATTAATGATGTGATTAATGACTTTGATTTATGTTTAATTTAGGATTTGATTTTTAATTGCATTTATGTTTGATTAAATTGGGTTTAATATGATTAATTTGATTAACTTAATTAGTTTAGTGTGATTAATTATTAAATTAAATAAAGATTTGTTTAATTTTTTAATTTGATTTCTTATTTATTTAGGTTAATTAATTGATGACTTTGATTTAATTTATTAATTTGATTAATTTAATTTATGTTTGATTAAGGGTTAATTTTATGATTAATTTGATTAACTTAATTAGTTTATTGAGATGTGATTAAATTAATTTAATTTTAAGTGTTTGATTTAATTAATTTAACGTGATTTAAATTAATTTGGTTATTAAGATGATGGATTAATTCATTAAGTTTGCATTAATTAAATGTTTAATTAATTAAGTTTGATTAAGAATTAAATATTTTAAATCATTAGATTAATCAAGATTTGTTTAGATTAATGACTTAATTTTCACATGTGTGATTTGATTTAGTTAGTTTTACTTAAGTTTGATTTGATTAAAGGATAATGTTATTATCATTTGATTATTAAGTGATTTAATTATTTATTTTATTTCAATTAAAACTTGATTATTTAATCATAGTTTTTGATTTTCTTATTATTATGTTCATTAGATTTTATTCATGTTTGATTTAGTTAGTTAATGGTTTATATTCTTATTCCAAATGGATGTGATTTAATCATATGTTATTAAGTTACTTTAACTTTATTTGATTTAATTTGATTAATATCAAATGATTATGTTGAATTGGTTATTAATCAATTTTTATTTTAGTTTATTTAATGATTATAATATTTAATTTATTTTTTACTTTGTTAAGTAGTTTTATATATTAGATTCAATACTTGATGTTGTTTAATGATTTTACATTAAAGTTTCATTGATTTTAATTTGATTTGATTTAATTAATCATTAACTAAATATTAAATTAATTTCATTTGATATTTAATTTTATTTAATTAGTATTTTCTTTTTAATTGTATTTAATTGAAATTAAATTCAAAAAAATTATATTATTTCTTAAGAGTCTAGATGTCAATTGAAGTGATTTAAGCCATTTTAAAGATTTTGTAAATTTGAATTTTTATTTGATTTATTTTATTAAAATGGACAATCTGAACTTCAAAATTTAATTTCTCCAATCCAGTCCTTTTCACAAGATATTTTTATGGTAGGTGTGCTATAACTTTTATTTAAATCCCTAAAAAGTTTTACTCAATCCGACTTATATTTTTAGAGTAATTAATAAAATTTTTATTTTCACTAAAACCTAAATTAAGCTCAAACCATTTAGTGAATTTGGGAATTTTTTTTTAGTTCTTTGATTCCTCTCGAAAGATGAATCAACAAGCCCTTTTATAATTTTTTAAGTATTTTTTATTTTTATGAATTTTCAAACTTTAGGTGATTTAAATAATTTTAAAATAAAATAGACATTTTGCGCTGATGAGCAGCGGCGCGCGGACCCACATGGCACGATTGATGTACGTGCCCTCCGCGTGATGCGTGATGCGCATGGCGATAGCGTGGCGAAAATCACGATCTAGAAAATGGCGTGCGGTGATCGATCATCCGATCATGGATTGGACGGTCCATCCGATCCGAGATCGATGGGTCGTGTGTTCGTCGAAAGGATCGAGATCGTGATCGAGCCATCGATCCAGCGATGTGGATTGAATGCTTTGACGTGAAAAAAATATAAAAAAAATATGAAATGAGGTTTGATTGAGCTCATTTTGTGTTCTCGAAAATTATTTTCTATTGGGATCAAATAAAATAAAAATGCGATTTTATAGGGAAATTCTAAAATTGTAGAAAATTAACACAAGAGAAATCTAAGGCAAACTAAGTTTGGCAAAATTTACCTGGGGATGGTTTTGGTGGCGATGAAGAGAGCAAACTCTAGGTGTGTGAGGAAGCTTTGGAATAATTTATAACCATTGCCTCCCTTTGAAGTGTCGTCTTCTCCAAAGTTCACCGTCGTCTCGTCGAAAAAGCTTCTATTTATATTTTTGAGCTCAAAAATGGCTTAAAGAGGTGGGGGATGGGTTCATTTTTTGAGCTCTTGGGGGGTTGAATGTTGGTAGGAGGAAGAGAATGAAGCTCATTTCTCCTCCTTTATAATGGCCAAAATCCACCCTTTTTGAATTTTTTTGGCTCCAAAGTATTATCATCTTGCTTGCTTGGGGTGGTTGGGATGGATGATGGATTGATTGAGGACTTTGGATTTTTTGCTCCAAAGTCTTCTCTTTGCCATATTATCAGCTCATTCAATGCAAATGGGAGGAGTTAAGTGCATGTGATGGGAGAATTAAATGAGGTTGGGTGGAATCCTATGGAGAGGATCCATGAGGGATTTAATTGGGTTGGTTGATTTTGGGCTGATCCCAAATGGGTTTGGGTGTTTGATCACCCCAATGGGTCATGGTTGGTTTGGGATTTGGCCCAATTTGGATTATATTGGGTCAAATTGACCAATTTGGCCAAAATTAGCCAAATTAACTTGGGTTATGGGTTGATTCATGTTTAATTAGCTAATTAAAGATGAATGTGGTCTTTGGTTTGAATCAATTTAGATTTAATTTGAATTTAGGCCAAATTATTTAGGCCCTGAGCCTATTTGGCTTAATAGCTCAAGATTGATCAAATTGGGTTTAGTATGGCTTTTTGGTTTCAATTTGGAATAAACTTGAGCCATTGGTTGCAATCACTTTGGGTTAGATCATGATTTGACCCAATTTGGTCTTTAGGCCAATTTGGGTCAACTTGGATCAAATGGACAATTGGGCTTGGTTTGGCTAAATTTGGTGGTCAAGTCATATTTAAATATTGATTTTGGGTTGATTAAAATCATTGGTTTCAATCAATTTGTAGGATGAGTTTTGGCTAGTTTTGGTTCATTTTGGGTTGACTTGATCAAATGACTAAGTTGACTTGGTTTGACTCAATTAATTGCAATTAATCATCTTAGAGTGATCAACAATCATGGTGGAAGGTTTTGGTGAGCTTGGTTCAATCCAATTTGGGTTGGATTGGAAGTTGGCTCAAATGAGTCCTTTAGGTCACTTTAGGTCAAGTGGACCTAAGTGGGTCAATTGGTTTGGTTTTGGTTTGATTTGAGTTTAGTTGAACTTATATGAGCCAGATTGAAATATAAATTCAACGTTAATCAATTTGGAGTCCAATAGGTTTTGGCTCATTGAAAATTTTAAGTCAAAAGTAGGTTTTGACTTGGGTTGACAAGAATTTGGTTTGATGATTGTAGGTTTTATTTATTTTTGGATAAATGATTGAATGAATGATTGATTTGAGAGAAACTCTATTGGTTTTACTTAATTTGGATAGAATTTGGCTAAGTCCAAAGAATTGGCTTAAAGGGGTTAGATTGAGTTTGGATTTGATTTTCAATATAATTTTGGTCATTTGAATTTGGATTTCATTTATATTTGTGAATATAAATGAAGAAATAATTGATTTATAAAGAGATCAATTGAGTTTGATTTGATCTAAAGGGAGTTTTGGCTAAGCATATGAATGTGGTTCATATGGCTTAGGAAGGGTCTTAGGATTTGAATTTAATTTTGGGTTTCAATCATTTGGAGTTAAATTTGAAGTTAGATTTAGAATTTGAATTTAAGATTTGGTTTGAGATTTGAATCTAGGTTTGATTTGAGAAAGTGTATCTAGATTGGGTTTAGGCTATAGGATAGGTAATTTCCTTAAGCTTAAGGCATAACTAATCTTATGATTAACACTTCTAAGTCTCGAGCTTAGGTTAAGTGTTCACCTAATCACTAGAATCTTATGACTAAAATTTTAGTGTCTAGAAGATTCCTAAGTTTAAGATGAGGTTGAGCTCACTCCAAAAGTGTCAACAAAAGGACCCCAATAGGTGTGTAAGTAACAAGGCACACGCGTATTGGGTGACAAAATGATCAACAACATCCAGAAGGTTGTAACAAGCAATAGAAGTGATCTATACATAGACTTGAAAGGTAGATAAAATCACGATCTTAGTGCAATGCAGCTCTCTTTATTCCCAGGGCATTAGAGGACTAGAAGGAATCCGCTGGGGATTGAGTACATGAACCATCCACTTGGGAAACAGGTTCAAGCTATCCGCTGGAGATAAGAATTTGATTTTGATTGTGAATATGATTAGTTTTGGCATGTTTCTATCGGGGATAAGATTCTATAATCCGATGGGGTTCAAGATCGAATTGATTTTAATTTATTTTATTTTAATTGATGTGGAGGCATATCCACTGGGGATATGTGCTCTGAGGGGTGAACCTTCCACTAGGGAAGCAAGTTCAGGCTATCTCCTGGGGATAAGAATTTGATTAGATTTCTTTATTTTGTTTGATTAGACTCCACTAGGGAGGTTGGTTTAATTTGTTATGGCTCTAATAGGGAGAAGGGCTCTAGATTAAGGGCATATCCACCAGGGATGTTCACTTGGTTAAATTTGTTTGATTTAGATCTAAGCTCCACTAGGGAGGATAATTTGATTTGGGCCTCACTCGGGAGAAATTTGGTTTGTTCGATATGTTTAATTTGACTCCACTGGGGAGGTTGGTTTTGAATTTATTTTGTTATGGACCCTATCGTGCGATGGACACTAAGAAGAAGGAGGGGGCCTTGGCTTTAGATTTATAAGTCCAAAGGATAGTCTACCTGCCATAAGTTGGGACTATTCGACCTAAGGGGTTGCATTTCAGTGTCCAACAAATGTACTAAGAAGAAGGCATAACAGACGTACATCTTCCAAAGGAGGGAAAAGCCGCTAGGGTGATCAGTTGGATGGACAACACATCGAACCCTACCTAAGGTGACTACTAAGTGAGCGCCACTAGGGATCTTACCTCAACTCAAGAGTAGTCTTGATGATTAATTTAATTTAATTTGATGTGTTATATTGTGGACCATGTTGGCGTGCGATAGACCCACTGAGAAGGGGCTATGTTGGCCTTGACCTATTTTAGATTTTTAAATCCAAAGGGGTAGTATACCATCCATAAGGTAAGACTATACGGCCTAAAGGTTGCCTTTCAGTGTGCAACGACAGTACTAAGAAGAAAGCACAACATACTTACATCTTCCAAAGTAGGGATTAGCCGTTGGGGTGATCTGCTGATGGCGCAATAAATAATTCCCGACCTAAGGTGACTACTTGAGCGAATGCCATTGTGGACTCATATTGACTCAAGAATAGTTAAAATTAATTTAATTTTAGATGGACCTTGTCAATGTGTGATGGATCTACTTAGAATGAACTAATTTTAGCCTAGACCTATCTCAGGTTTACAAATCCAAAGGGATAATCTACTAGCGTTAGAACTAACCAACCTAAGGGGTGCTTTTAGTTGCAATGGATCAAGTTAGAAGAAAGTGTGGGACTCACATCTTTCTAAATAAGGAACCACGGGGTGGTGATTCACAAATTAGGCCTAGGCTGCATCGGTTTACGATCGTGGTAGAAAGAATGTGTAATAGACTTATATCTTTCAAAGCAAAGATGACCGTTGGGGTAACTTGTTGGTGGCACAACAAGTTGAACCTAAGGCTCTTGAGAGTGTCAACAGGGGACTTATCTCAACTCAAAGTACTGGTGCAATTCTATAGAGTTTTTGACATTGCCCTAAAGATAGGATGCCTGGGGAAAGGGGCTCTGGGGTTTGAATTCCTAATCCATAAAAGAATATATATTTTATTTATTTTATATTTGCATGGACCCTGTTGGTTTACGAGGAACCACAGTGAGAAGGAGCTTATATCAGCCTAGTCTTATCTTAGACTTACTGGACCAAGGGAGAATCTGCGCATCCGCTGAACAAATTCTCCAATCACAGGGGTGGTTACTAGGAAAGGGGGTATGTCTAATCCAAAAATTACTAGGGTAGTGTCTAAATGGGGTCGTTAAGGACGTGATCCAAATAGAGTGCCCACAAGGGAGGTGCCACTAGGGGCTTTATCCAAAACCGAAAGATAGTATATTGGCCAACTCAAGGAGAAAAACATGGGACTCACATGCCAAGAGTGGTGATCCACTCGTGGGTGTATCGATAACCAACCAACCTAAGGTTCCCCGGTTTGTGATGTCAATCTAGAAAGAAGGCGTGTAGGCTTACATCTCTAAAGTGACTTCAGGATAGTTTGTCTTTTTTTCGGCCCATCCGACCTAGGGGAGACTACTGCAAGGGTCTGACCAAACCAGGCTTGAAGTAATCAAGGAAAGGTGGGGGACTTTATAAATCTCAAATATACTCAACCTAGTCGGTGCATGATGGCTAGTTCAGCGTGTAAACATCCTCTTGAACAAAGTCAACATGAGGTAGCTTAGTAGGCAGTGAAATTACTAAACTAAGAAGGTACTTTGTTTCAATGGTCAAGTTAGGAAGAAAGCGAGGACTCACATTCAAAGTGACCATTGAGGTGACACACTAAAGAGCTAACTTGCGACTAATGAGTGAGTGTTACGGGGGCTTGCTCCCACATCAAAATAGCCCAAGATAAAAGATATATGTTTGTTTCTTTTATAGAAGAGGGAATATGATGCCTCTTGGGTTCTCTTACACCTACCCTAAACACATAGAAGAATGGATGAAATGGCATGGGCGGTGACTCTCAAAGAAAGGATCTGCTTGGGTTCTCTTACACCTAACTTAGTTATACTAGTCAAAATAGGATCCTAACAGCATTGAAGGATCATTTTGTAGTTTGTGTTTGTGTTGTGGAGGGATAGGATGCCTCTTGGGTTCTCTTATACTTATCATAAATACATCGTGGCAGATTCACAAGCAAAAGATATTTCTAACATAAAAGAGATGAAAAGAAGTTTTATTGATGATTATTTTTAAATAAGATTTATGGATAGTATTTCTTTAAGTAGAGCCCATTAATTGGAAGCATTGAATGCTCTCACTTACAATTTATGAGTTGATAAGATCCTCCTTGGTAGGCCTTCTCTATGGCATAGGGGCCTTCCAAAGTGGGTTCAAACTTTCCTCCCATCTTTTGATGGACAATAATTGGTCTCCTTAGAACTAAAATAAGCTCTCATACTTGAAAAAATCTAGGGCAACTTGTTATGAGCTTGAATCATCTTAGCTTTGTATAACTTCGAGGTTCTACATGAGCGTCTCTCCTCAAACCCCTCTTCTCCACAACTTGGCATTACATTGATTTTATTTTGACTATCCTTATGATGGGAGTTAATGGTGACGGCTTGAACCCATACATTAGAAAGGTGAGGTTGGAGTTCTATGGAGTACGTTTTCACAAGGCTTCTTCATGTTCATCGTCATCATTTGTCATCTAGTGTCTTCTTGAATTTTGAGAGTTTTTTTATTGCTTACGCTAACCCATTTGCCCTTGGAGTAGATGGTAGAGTATCTCCAATCTATGTTGTGTCTCGAGCAAAAGTTGATTTTAGTGCTCTTGAATGCGACCATTTATATATTCATTGAGGCACCCAAACCTATATGATATGGTTCTTAAAAATTAGAGCACATCGAGTTGTGACCTCTGTGGGATTGCCTCCATCCACTTGGAAAAGTAGTCGATGACAACTAGGATGAACCAGTGACCCTTGAAAGATGGAGGATCGATCGGACCCGCTATGTCGGTACCCCAACACTTAAATGACCATGAGGCCAATGTAGATGTAGAATGTTAAGTGGTTGGTGGAACCACCGTACTTCACATGACAGCATACATCCATTCAATCGGAATCATCATAGGCGTAGTATCCTAGTCTCTTGATTTTGGCTTTCATCTTGGGTGAATTGATCTCCATAACGAGTACGGTCGATCCTATGGGCTTCGTTTTTAGACAACGTAACACATATGATCAAAGGACTATGGGTACAAGGTGTCACCTACAAGAGCATAGGAAAGGGCTCTCTGCTTCACCTGGTGTGCTAGTGATTTCTCTTAAGGTAGTTTGCCTATATTTAAATAATCCATGAAGGGTTGCCTTCAATATGACTCCTCATCCATTTTGGCAATGGCAACCTCCCCTTCAAGAGAGAATCTCTCAATGAGTTCAACATCAATATGGGATAAGACTTGTCTATTTTGGACCCTTATTGGAATGGACTCATCTTAGACATGCCAACTCTTTAGCAAGCTAAGCTGCATCTTCTATTTTCTCCAGGAATCTTGTAAATGGTAACCTCATTTGGGCCAACAAATTCATAGTATACTTGTGGTAATGATGGAGCTTAGGCTTTAGAACTTTGTAGGACCCCGATTTGGTTGATGACTAAGAATCCTAAAAAATGTTGATACTTTGGGCCTAGTGTAATGAGGCCAGAGTCTCATATATTCTTTGTTGGTGCATGGATTGGACTGATATGAGAATCTCATCACATCATGGTCCGGAGTTAGAGAACTATTCCCTCCTTCCTAGGATAGTAAATTATGATTCTTCTTCTCTTTGAGAGGAAGCTGCACCATCAAAGTACATCTTCATGCACTAGTATCCCTTAAGTTCATGATTTTTCATCGGGATCATCATTAAAAGAATCAGGAGTGGATGGCTAAGAAATCCACAAGTGCTTATATTTTTATGGCGGGAGAACAAATGTTATGTCAAATTGAAAAAAATCATGGACCAATGGGCCAACCATCCAGAATAAATGTCATGAGATATTACGTGATGGAAGACAGAGATCACCTTATAAGAAAGCATGTAATGTCATAGCTTTTGGGATGCAAATATTAAAGCTAGGTAGTGCTTTTCAATAGGTGGATAGTTTTCCTCAGTAGGGATTAGACGATGATTGAGATAATAGAGAGCATTCTCCTTCCCATCATCGTTGTTTTGAGCCAACAAAGCACCAAGGGAGTCATCTAATGTAGCAGTATATAATATGAGTGGCTTGCCAGGGATAGGGGCTGCTAGAGCTGGCAGTGTCATTAGATATTCCTTGATGTCTTTGAAGGCATGTTGACACTTGTCGTCCCACTTAAACTTTCCATCCTTTTTAACAAGTGCCGAAAATGATTGACATCTTTAGAAATGAAGCATCTTAGATATGCCAACAGCCTTTGGAATGACCTGAGTTATGTTAGGATTTTAGGGGGTGGCATTTTTAATATCACTTTGATCTTTTTTGGGTCGATTTCAATTCCCCGGTGTCATACAATAAACCCAAGGAATTTTCCTGAAGCTACTCCGAATGCACACTTCAGGAGGTTCATGTTGAGGTTGTATTAGCTTAACCATTCAAAAGTGACTTGTTCAATGTCTAATCGCATGCGTCTAGGAGCCTGCTTGATAGGGTTAGCATTAGGTTCTATTGCTAATTTATGGACTGCAATGTCAAGAGATGACGCATCTTTTCATAACTCCTTAGTAATCACGTCAATAGCTTCATTAAATCATTAGTTTCTTTTTCATTCAATAGAGAAGTGATGTATGTTGGGCATGGATCTTCTTTAGTTCCTAGGTTGATTTCTTTGAGCTCGTCGATAGTTGATCTGATCTCTTCTTCGAACTCTGGTGGTGCATCCCTGACTTCAAAGTCATTTGGATCACGAAGTTTCACACCTCCTCATATGAGTTAGCATGATTTGAAAAGAGCCTATTAGATTCCAAATGATTGGTGATGACTAGCGGTAATCATCTTCATCAACGGACCTTGTCAGATCGTAGTCCCGCCTTGATTGTGAATGCATTTATTGTCTCATAACCTTTCAAAGCAATCGTGTTTAGCATGTGGAATTAATCCTTTCTTTGCTAAATTAAGAACACACAAGTACCAATCAAAGGTAATTCTATTAAATCTTTGTATGAATCATCATTAAGTTCTACATCGACTTCTTGACTTGAGGATGATGCCAGAGAGCTTTTGCACCTTTACATTTGTGGAAGACTTAAGGGCTTCCTTAACTATCAAACCCTCAACTTATTGTGAGGAAAGTGGGTTTAGAGCTAAAGTTCTCAACTGATGCATTACTATTTTACATATAGACCTAGATACACTTATGCTTTGCTTAGGAGCCCGGTCTTCATCACTATTTCGCTCAACTATCACTTGCATGGGATCATTTGTCTAGAAGTGCTATGGTCTAATCATATATGGCTCATCCATGAACTAGATTTTAAGTCTATATAGATAGTAGTAGGTGTAGTTGGCTAGGGACATAACTCTATTGGGTGGCCAATAGGTCTTCCATCCATAGGCATGTCTCTGATGCCTCTTCCTCTCTTTGGTGGAGGTCGAGTCATCCTACCCATATGTTAGAGTATGTGGTGGAATCTAATGTTAGGCTCTACTTTCTCCTCCAAGTCTATTTCTCGCTCCCATTTATTTTCTTTCCCATTTCCTTTTTTTCTTTCCTTATTCTTTTTCTTTTTCTTTTTCTTTTCTTTTTCTTTTTCTTTTTTTATTTTTTTTCTTTTATCTTTGAACCTTCACCAAGTTCACAAGAATAGACTTGCTTATTTTGAAAGAGATAGTAGGCCGCATCCTCATATATTCTGACCTCATGAACTGTGAATAGCTTAAGATCTCTTTTGACGCAGTATTCAATCCCACCCCTCATGAACTTCATACACTGATGTAGAGAGGATGGAACCATGTTATTTTCTTGTATCCATGATCTCCCAAACAAAGCATTGAAATATGTATATGAGTCTATAATATGAAACTTGGCAATAGTCTTCTCATCTACTTTCTTCTATAGAGCCTATGGCCTCTCTTATTCATTGAATCCTCTCAACATCATCCTCTCTTTTGAAAGTTTGGAGATGTCAATCCTCAAGTAAGGTGATTTTAGACTCATATATTCAGATGCACCACGGTCAATAAGAACTCCGGATATCTTGTATCTTCCAATATCCACTGTAATGTAAAGAGGGTGGTTGTGCTTGGTCGTTCCTAGAAGCAAGTCTTCATCACTGAATGTAACTCCTAGAGTGTCCTCTGAACTACGAGCCTCCTCCTCAATAGTAGTCAATTGGGCTAAGCATATCTCCGGATCAATAATTTCCTTGATTAGGAATTCCCTCATCTCTTTGGATAAGATAAGGGCGTCATATATGCTTAACTTAGCCGACAGCTTTCTAAGATGTGCTAAGATATTGTAGTCAACCTTGGCTTGATCCTCCACAAGCATATTCATGGGTGGAGCATCCTCTGGAGGGGTTATCTACTCTTTAGAACCAATGATTTGCTTACCCTTATCTTGAGGTGCCACCCTAGGAGGTAGAACTTTGCCACTACGGAGGTTGACTTCGGTGACTTCCTGAGATGATTTAGTGAAAAGTTCTACCTACTCATCAAGTTCACTTATAGCTTCTCCTATGGGATCATCGAAGTCAGATGACTCCAAATCAATCTCAATGGGTGAACCGAATGATTCAAGAAAAATCCATTTCTAAATCAGAAGAGGAATGATCGAAACTAGAGTTATCATTATTATTTTGTAGACTTGGAGAGTTTTCAAGAGGAATAAAATCTAGAGTATTAGAAGTAAACAAGATGTAAGTGAAAGCTTTCTTCATTGATTTCTTCTTAGATGGAGGTACATAATAGAAATCTAATAAAGTAAGTGGGGTAAGGGGTATAGTCTTGTCTCGTCTGATACTCCTCAAGAGGAGCTAGTAGAGGGAGAAGTAGTAGCTGCAATGGTGGATGGAGTGCTAGACTCATATGGCGGTTATGCTACTATATGCTCATCTCTCAGCCTCAGTTGATGACGAAGGTGTTGGGTTGAATGAGTTGTGTCTTCTTTCTCAACTACAAGACCCTCTGTATCGATCCCCAAGTAGGGAACCCCTGTCGATATGGACTTCCGTCCTCCAAGAGATCATCCTCATTTGGATCAGACCAGCATCCTCTTCGTGAGCGTCACCCCGGAGTTCTCCCTTCTCGCCAAGTCTTGGCGAGATCTCATCTAAAGAGAGGTCTGTCTGCACACAACACTCACTACTAACTGATAGTGGGGCTATGCTCACAGACAAAATACATCAGGCATTGCTTACCACTGTACTACTGTCTCTAGGAGTATTGTGCTCACTGATAGGTATATATTGATCACTGACCATGTTGACCTCTACATATGTGTCATAAATCAAGACAAGCCCACAAGTTAAATTCGATGGACTTGAGCGGTGCTAATCGGTTCAAAGATTTTTGTCCTCAAAATACCCTATGATTCACAACTCAAAGGTGAGCCATTTAGAGCATACGCTATGGTTGTGATTGTAATATAATGGGGTGGCAAACCACGATCGAGAGGACTCGATACTTCTTATCTATGGAGCCTTTGTCCGCAGTTGGAGGACACGCCACATCCATCGCCGAGATTGATTGAGAGTGAACATAGCAGAACACTTGATTTGACATTGGCTTCTTTGTGAGCTAGAGTTTTTTTAATTTGTCACCCCCGATAAACTATTGTGGAATGTGGATAGATTGAGTTTGATTTAAGCTTTTAATGATAGGATTTCATTTAAACCATTTTTTAGATTGATATTTGATTTGAATTAGTTTGATTAGAAAAATTGATTGATTTGAATATGTTGAAGAGTTTTAGATCCTGTCAACTCTGTTTAGCTGATAATAGAGGATTAGATCTACTATCATCTTACAGAATCAATTTATCATATATTTTACTAATTTGAAGCTCTTATTATAGGTTTTTAGATTTTGTTAACCGCACCATCCCAAGACTAAGCAAGCATAACATTCTCAAACACTTGAATTTAGGCATTCAGCGTAGTGTTGGGGCCCATGTGGGTGTATTTGAGAATTTAAGTAGTTTTATGTTTGAACTATGATATTGATTTCAGATTTTTCATTTTACTTTAGCCTCTGCACTTTTGACTTTAAAATTTGCACTTGAAATCTCTATGTCTGAGCACATGCAGGAGTTTATAACTTTAGCAAATTTCATCTAATTAATGAAATTATTGCTCTTGAAAATCATAATTAGGATGAAATTCCTCAATTTTTGATTAAAAGACGCCCTATGATATTTGCAGATTTTAGTTAGGATCGATCTTTGTCGCTTTAAGAGTTAGATCCGTGGCGAAGACATTTTGATTTAGATTGCAGTTTAACACACTACTGGCACATAGTTTACTTGTTGAGTTTTTGTAATTTTTCCAACTTGATTAGGCTCAATTTGCATCAATTTTGATAAATTATGCCGATTGTGTTTATTGCTTTAGTCCTACTTATGCTTATTAGCTAGAATAACCTCACATTCATATAAAGTTATTAAACCCAATTTGGATTATCATTAGATTTTGAGTTTATTACAAGTTTATTATGAGTTTAGCTTTAGTCCCCAATTCCAATTAGGCTTGCTTAATTTTGAAGAATTTCGACAAAGAGAACTCACTTACTGACCATTTGAGCCATAGAGAATAGCTATTAGAGTTTGTGAGCTTAATATCAGCCTCCCCAAAGTTTGTGAGTTTAATATTAGCTTCTTCCCAAATTTCACTTAGATTTTGAATGAATATTCTGTTCTTCCTAAAATTTACTTTAAAGGGCTCCCCCCCTCTTTTTTCATTTGACGGTATAAAATTAACTACAAATTTTCATACTTAGCATTCCTAAGTCAGCTAGTTTTACCCTCCATTTTTCTAAGTCAAAAGATTTGACAAAATTTTGGCCTCCGTCATCCGGTGTAGCATCGGAGGTGTTTTGGCTTGCTTCATGCCTGAAATGTGGCAGTGGTGTCTTTGACCATTTTCATCTCATCACCCTTTGAGTGAGGGCCTTTAAACTGAAAGAATATAACATATATATATATATATATATATATATATATATATATATATATATATATATATATATATATATATATATATATATATATATATATATATATTTTTCTAAATTTTTTCTAAATCTAGAAATTAGGCAGATTTCGTTTCCTAAGGGAGGCGACTTGTAACAGTGGTGGCTTACTTTGCATATTGAGCATGTGGTGTGCGCCTCTACTTTTATCTCATCTACCTATTGAGCAACAGGTCTTCAAACAAACCGCATGTATATACATTCACATTCATAAATCCCACAAGTTTTGACATATTTTTCAGCGCACTGCAAGGCTCGACAAAGGAATTGGGTTAGGTATGCGGTTGAGAATGTAAGACAAGGAGCACGACACTGAAAACCGAAGGAAGAATTCACCTATTGACGATGTTCTTCCCCGGTTGGTGGCGGAGCGAAAATGGATCTAAAGTGAGAAGCGTCTGAAAATCAAATGAAGTATTCTTTGTGAGGTTCTTCTCCAATTTTATGATGGCAAAATGGATAGCTAAAGTGAGGGATGCGAAATCGAAAAGGAAGAATTCGACATTGGCGATATTCTTCCCCAATTTGCAAAAAAACAAGTTTGGGTTAGTTTGGAGGCTGGGGGTCAAGGGAAGGGCTGGCGCGGGTCAGGGCGGGTTTGCGCGGGGCAGCGATTTGTCTGTGGGTTGGTCATGGATCAGCGCGCAGTGGGTTTGCAAGTCGGTCAATGGACGCTTACAGGAGCGGGGACAATGGTAGTCTGTGCGGAGTCGGAGCCTGCGGGTAAAACGGGCTCTCGGTGTCTGAGATCGAGTCGGCAGGTTGGGTCACGCGCGTTGCAGAGCCCCGGTCGAATCAGGTTAGCGGGGTCTGGCGCGGTCACTGGATTGAAGAGAGCGGGCCAGGCGAGGTCGGCGGATCTGGCGGGTCATGCGTTCTGAGCGGGCTGGCAGCGTCAAGATGAAGTCGACGTATGTCATATAATTCTGATAGAACTGGCTGGTTGTAGACGTAGAGGTGTCTTGATATCCCTCAAAGCTGCATCGGTAGAAGAGAGGTCGGATTGGATCGGACTTGTGTCAAGAGGGAGAAGGAATTTTTTTTTTTTGTCTCCCCTGCAGTTTCTTAACTTGCAGTTTTTTCTGGAGAGAAGGGGGAGAGAGATGAGCCCGGAGGGTTACGTTGAAGGCTTACGTAGCTTATTGCATGCACGCGGTGCTACAGTACCAGCTGGAGAAGGAAGAACAACCGGCGGTTTGTCATCATCGATGTTTCAAGAAACTCGTCCCGCTGCCCGATGGCTACGTTTTGGAGTGGCTTTGCCAGTATCCTCAATTGATTCCTCATCCTCTTCGGCTTCTTCCCCGTCAGATGATTTCACGCTCTCCTTCTTTTCACCACCTATTGGCTCTAAGGAAGGCTCGTGCTGCTTTCGCAGAACAGCCATAGTGGAGGCAGCGAAAAGCTTCTTCACGGGAGAGATCGATGGAGGAGGAGATTCCTCTTCGGATGACGTTCACGGGCGTAGCTGTAAACGAGCGGGAGAGAGAGAGAGAGATAGAGAGAGCCTTGCATGTAAGATAATGCTCCTTGTTTTTCACGTTCCCATGCAGTTTGAAGAGGAGATGAACGAGAAAGAGCGGTCCTCGTTCGGTTTCCTACGGTTGAGGGGAAATCCGAAGCTTTGCCGCCTGCTTGTGGTTTTGGAGTCACCGAGCAGGAACGGTTGAATGTCGAAGAGTAGAGCGGCTGCTGTTGGGAGGAATTCAAACGAGAGAGCGGGGTAGTTTATTTTTCAGCTAAGAGAACGATTGAGGACCGGTTTTAGGTTTTATTTTAAAATTTAAGCTAATTAATATATTAATTATGCTAATTAATATACTAATTAACTATAATCTGAATTTTACAACGAAAAACATATACAGTTAATATATATCCCTCTTAGATTATTTCTATATTCCAGACACAACGGTGCAGTCCGTTTTGTGATCGGAGGTCATTTGCTTTAAGTCGATGTCAAATTGAGTCAATATCAGCTCAAAATGCGCGTCGCTGCTTTCGACCGCTCGATTTTCACGCCCTCATCCAAATTGAGTGTAATAGTTTTATGCAATAGATTTCATTTCAAACGTGATTAATTGCGACATGACTTTGAACCTCGCCGGCACTGCATGTTGGGCTCGGCTGATCAATTGATCATTAAGTCGTACAATATTTATATCCTGACCAATTTCAACATTATGAATGAGGTGTCGAAGTCCGTTCGTTGATCGGAGGTCATTTGAGTTGATTTTGATGACGCATTGTGCATTTCAGTCTCGATTTGCGCATTGTCACTGCTGATTATTTGACATTGGCACAGACTCGAACGAATATAGCGTGGATAGCCTCGTTTGATAGATTTCGATATTTTGAGGCTAATAGAGCAATTAATTTTACAAACAGAGGTTGTTTAAATATCGTCACAACTTTCTGACTTTGATATGCATGCTGACACTTTAATAGCTCAAGCGTTTAATCCATTGATCGTTAGATTTTGCAATATCTATATTCTAATCAATTTTGATGTTATGAACATGACGGCGAAGTTTGTTCATCGATCAGAGGTTATTTCGACCATTTTCGATGACGTTCAGTGCATTTTGAACCTCGATTTACTCACTATCGCTTCCGAAGTCTATCGAATTTAACTTGTGGGCTTGTCTTGATTTATGACACATATATAGAGGTCAACAGACCATTGGCTGAACACTAACTATGGGAGGATCCACTACTATGGACACTACATCTATATCCTCTACCCCTTTTGCCACTGATTCTACTGCAGTGGAAGCGCAAACATTATGCTTTAGCCGCTTTTGCGGTGGTGACTTGACCCTTGGGTTGCCATTCCTTCTTCTCCATAGCTGAGGCGAGAGGTCGAATAGGAGAGCTTGACATCACCTCAATGAGTGGTAGATGGTGGGATCTGAGGCCATTTGGATCACTAATGATCTTGGTCTTTCCCATGGGGCTTACGGATCTCTTGGAATGGGATGGAGATGGTGATGGTGGGTGGTGAGTGGAGGAATCAGGTAGCTTGGCCTCATTTGTAGGCCTACTCCTTCTATGATGAGTAGCACAGATATGGATGATGTTGTCTGAATGATCGACCCTAATAGGGCGACGATTAAGAAAATCCATCAGAGCGGATGCCGCCAACTGCCTGGAAAACCTCTGTCGCTCCTTCCTACTTGTCTGAGATGATGCCTAAACCTCCAAGATTCTCTTCCTTTGGATCTAACTTTTGACTCTCGAGGGTAACTATCTCGATCAAAAGCTATCGGTTTAAGCGTCGTATGACCAACCAGCAAGCTATCGAGTCGGCGTAGGGCTTCCTGTGCTCCATAGTTGGTGTACTGAAATATGCTGGTGGTGGAGGTAGTGCGACAATCCTCCTGTAGTCCTCTCCATTTGAGCCTGAGAGGGGGTGAACCCTACTATCACTCAAATGTGGAGAGGTCTCATAGGGAGATCCCTCCTCAGCCACATGGGAAGTGGCGTCCATCTCTCTCTCCGCCCTCTTGTGATGTCGCTTGACCTTGCAGTTCTTGTTACGACACTGTGTACATGTAGGTATGGCAGAGTGAGAGCTAGCACCCACCTCAAACGTGGAGGAGACTATCTTAGAAATCAAAACAGTCTTCCATTGGGTGTCAGGAGGGGTAGTAGCCACTTGCTAGACCCATAGCGAGTAACGGAACCCACATGGAATAACGGCATAAAATCTGGCGGGATAGTAAGAACAATAGTGGACTTCCTCTTTAGTGGAGGAAACTCAAAATTAGATGGCATATAATATCGGATAAGTGGCGCTACCACTACTCCTTGCTCTATGGTTGGTCCCCTCATAAGAAATCCTCACCCCCTCAAAACCATGGCCAAAGTAGATGACTTCGGTGGAGCCAGTGGTAGAGAGACTAGCTTGATCCAGGGCTAAGTTTAGACCAGTGTGGAAGAAAAACACATGCTTGTTGGGAGTCATGGATGCTGTACTAACTAAGGCCTCGAAAAATTAACTGCACTGAAATCTGTATTATTGAAATATAGTTGAGTCAGACACTTATCTTTATATTCACCTTTAATCATTGATCTCAAGATTTGATTTGGAATTTGAACCCACACTGAACAATCTTAAGGATGTTAAGTGGGGTTTATTGAAATTTTGGAGAGATTTTGGATATTGAGGAGAGTCTTTGCCATTTGATTTCGATTTAGAACCCATACTCAACCGATTTAGGTAGCTTAGGTGGGGTTCTAAAATTTGAGGAGAGATTTTCTTGGGGATATTTGTGTTTTGTGCATCTTTTTTGAAAATATTGATAGTTTGAAAGATCTCTACTTAGCAAATTTGGGTATCCTAAGAAGAGGTTGTGATTGTGTATTTGATTTTTTTTTGCTTGTGAAGATTTGATCATGTGATATTTTGATTTAAAATGGGGCTTCTTGCTTAACAAATTTGTTATGTTAAGTAGAGACATGTGTTTGATTTGCTTGATGATGAGACTTTCACTTAACAAATTTGGTATGCTAAGTGAAAGTCATATGTGATTGTGAGAAATATTTGCTTTTCTTTGAAGATTGGAGTCCCAAATGTGTTTGAAAAAGTGATTTTGGAAAGACATGTTATTTTGCATAAGAGTTTTATTTTCTTATTGTTTATGGGATGAACCTTGCCTCACCATCAAGATGGTGAAGAGATTCTTAATTTTGGTCATCTCCTTTGTTTGATTAATTTTAATTTTCACATATTGGTGGAACCCAATAGGGATTTTAAGACCTACACGGAGTGAGATCTTAAAACCTAAAGATTGTTGGAGAGCTTTGCTTAAGAATGAAATAAGCTAAGTGCCAACGAAAAGAATGATAGTCTCGGGCCTATATAAAATATAAGTCCACTATATGATGCTTGGAGATAATAATTGCCTACTAAAGATGGAGAGAGGAACCATCCCTAGTGGAGTCTAGAAAAATCTATAGTGTATTTTTGAGATGTGGGACATCACACGATCTTAGGGATACTTATTGAAGTGATGAGTATGACATTAAGGAATGATGTACTATCTCAAAGATATAAATCACCACCATATAATGGTCCTAATCACCTAATAAGGATTTTTAAGGTATGATGGGTCTTCAAATATACCAGATATCTTTCCCCTACTTTACATTGAAAAGAAAAATAGGATTTTGTTGACCTCATTTTTAGAATGAGCTCTCAACCCCTCCATCTTAGACATAGGACTTCTCTTAGACTTTAAGAGTTCCTTAGTCTTAAGACACATCTAGTGATTAGGTGGACACTCAACCTACAGAGACATAGAAGAGTTAGCCATAGGAATAGGTCATGGGGTGTTAGAAGATTTCTTACCTTACCTTAAATCATTCCTCACTTTCCTTCCTCCAAGTCAAACTCAAAATCAATCTTAATTAATTTTCTCCAAACTCAAATCAACTCCATATGATTAAAAATCTATGATTGAAATTTATGATTGAAACCCATGATCAAAATCCATCAAAATTCATAAGTCCAAAATTTTCTAAGTCCTTAATCTTCTCTTAAGGACTTAACCAAAATCTTAATCTAAACCATTCAAATCTTTGAGATTTTCTCATAATTCATTTATATTTCTATTTATATTCACATATATAAATGAAATATAAATTCAAATCAATCAAGCTAAACTCAAAATTCCAAATCAATTTATGAAATTTTTCTTAAGTCCCTTTAATTTTTCATTAATGGACTTAGCCAAAATCTTGATCAAACCATTTAGAAGTCATGGGATTTTCTCAAAACTCATTTATATTCTCATTTATATTCACATATATAAATGAAATATAAATATAAATCAATTAAATCAAACCCTCCAATTAAATTCCCAATTTAAAAATTTCCAAAGTTCCTTAATTTTCTATTAAAGGACTTATCCAAAATCATGATCAAATCAATTCAAAGTCATGGGATTTTCTCATAATTCATTTATATTCTCATTTATATTCACATATAAAAATGAAATATAAATATAAATCAATCACACCAAATTGAAAAAAATTCAAACTTAAAACTCCCAAATTTTCCTAAGTCCTTTAGAATCCTTCTTAATGGACTTAGGCCAAATCATGATTAAACTACTTCAAATCCTTGAAATTTTCTCACGATCAATTTATATTCTCATTTATATTCACATATATAAATGAAATATAAATTCAAACAATCAAAACTAATTCTAAAAATCAAACTCAAATCCACTGAAAATCCAATCTAAGCCTTTCAAGTCAAAATCTTGAACTTAGCAAATCAATTTCAAATCAAGCCAAACTCTTGATTTTCTCTCATGATTCAATCAACCCTGCAATCATGAGTCCATATATAAATACAAACTTCAATCAAATAATCAAAACCTAAGTCAAAAATCAAAGCCAAAACTCTTTCATATTCTTCCTTTGAATATGGAATTGTCAAATGGATCAAAATCCATTTGACTTCAAACCACTTGTAAATGGATTAATATTTCAATCATAAGTCTATATACAAGTTCAATCAAATTCAAATCAAGCTTTGACCAAGCCATTACACTTGACCCAAAGTTACCTAAAGTACTCTTATGAGCCAAATTCTAATCCTAACCAAATTGGATTAAACCAAACTCATCTATGCCTCTTATCATGATCAACAATCATCATGGGATGATCAATCAATCAAATTGGGTTAAATCAAGTCAAACCTAAGGGTTGACCAAGTCAATGCTTAGCCCAAAATGAAACATAACATATCCAAATTCTACCATAGGCCAAATTGATTGAAACCATTGATCTAAGTTCACTCATGACCTATGTTTGAACTTGACCAAGCTAACATTTGAGCCTAACCTAGCCCAATTGGCCACTTGACCCAAGTTGACCCAACTTGACCTAAAAAGTCAAAATATGTCAAAACTTGATCTAAGCCAAATTGATCCAAACCAATGGGTCAAGTTCATTCCAAATCACTTGTTGAACTTAACCAAAGCCTCAATTGGCCGACTAGACCTAGCTTTGGATTGACCTTGACATGGTTGAGCCAAATTACAACCAAAATTGATTAGAAATAAAGATACCAATCCACTCCATGACAAACCTAGCCTAAACCTACCCATGACCTAGCCCAAATAGGTCAAATGGGTCAAATAGGTCAACTTGACCCATTTGACCTAAATGAAATCATATGAGCCAAATTCAAAACCATACCAAATTGAATCAAACCAAAGCCACCAAAACATTTCAAATGGTCATATGAACTTGACCCAACCCTTGGTTTGACCTAATTTGACCAATTGGTCAACTTGACCCAAGTTGACCAATTTTGACCTAAATGATTCGACATGAGCCAAACCCTATCAAATGAATTCCAAATATCATGAAACTTGGCCAAACCTATTTTCTCAACATAGTCAACATATCCAACGTAAAAAAATTAGCAAAATGACTATTCTACCCCTAGGCTATAGAACAAATTTTGGCTTAATCCATGGGTAATTTGATCATACCCTCTTCATATTCACTTGAGGCTTTCCTAAAAGCTCAAGGGGACCTAATGAAGAGTGGTGCACCCAATGGGTTTGGGTCAGTGGCCCTTAGACCAAACCCGATCCCATGGGTGAAAACTCCAAATTCAAACTCCCTCTTCCACTCAAATTCAAGCACATGGGAGGTTGGCAATCCACTCCTTGGCTAAAACCGACCATGTGCACACTCAAAATAGCCAAAACAAACTCCCCAATATGATCAATTGGATCAAAATGGTACAATGGCTTGCAACCGTCTGATCCTTTAAGGGGGAGATATACTCCCCTTAAATGAATTCAAATTCATCAATTCCACATTCAATTGAGTACTAGAGAGTAAGGATCCATTAGAGTGATCCAGCTTCTATAGCTCTAGCCATTTTCCTATCCTTGGTTTTGAAGTGAAAATAAGGAAGGAAAATTGAAGAGCTAACTTTCTCCATACTCAATTTCCTTGCCTTTGCATACTTCGAGCTAAGTTGAGTGCACCCAAGTTTCCATTGGGTTCCCACAGCAAGGAGGAGTTGAATTGAATCAAAGCCACAAAGGGAAGAAAGGGGAGTTGGTCCATAGAGAAATTCACATTACCTCAAGGGCTCATTCTTCCAACATAGCTTTGTCTACATAAGCTTCTCAGGAATCGAGCACCGGTGATCACCTCCAGCGAGGTATGAACTTTTTTGACCATGTAGCATAGGAAGTGTTGGTCCTTTGTGAAGAAAATTTTTAATTCAAGTGAATCCCACTGTTGGATGTGCCTCTCTTTAGCTTTAGATGGTGTGGGTTAAATTTTGTTTGAATCCGAGCTTAATCGATCTCGAATCTTCCCCTAGATCATGGACGGTTGTTGACCTCATTTTTAGAATGAGTTTGCAACAACTCCATCTTTGACATAGGACTTCTCTTAGATTTTAAGAATTTCTTAGTCTTAAGTCACATCTAGTGATTAGGTGGACACTCTCCCTTAGCCTAGAGACTTAGAAGAGTTATCCATGGAATGTCATGCCTTGGGGTATTAGGAAAATCTCTATCCTTTAGCTTAAACCATTCCTCACTTTCTTTCTTTCAAGTCAAACTCCAAATCAATTCTATTTGATTTGCTCAAACTCCAAATCAATTCCATGATTCAATTCCATGATTGAAGTCCATGATTGAAGTCCATGATTGAAAGCCATGATCAAAATCCATCAAAAATTCTTAAGTTCAAATTTTTAAGTCCTTAACCCTTTCTTAAGGACTTACCTAAAATCATGATCAAAACCTACTCAAACCTTTGAGATTTTCTCAGGATCCATTTATATTCTCGTTTATATTCCCATATATAAATGAAATATAAATTTAAATTCATCAAATCAAACTCAAGATTTCAAAACAATTCATGAAAATTTTCTTAAATTCCTTTAATTTTTCATTAAAGGACTTAGCCAAAATCAAATCTAAATCTTGATCAAACCTATTCAAATCCTTGGGATTTTCTCAAAATCAATTTATATCCTCATTTATTTTCTCATATATAAATGAAATATAAATATAAATCAATCCAATCAAAGGCAAAAATTAAATTCAAAATTTAAAATACTTGAAATTCCCTTAAATCCATTAATTATTTATTAATGAATTTAACCTAAAATTTGATCAGACCACTTCAAACTCATGAGATTTTCTCAAAATATATTTGTATTCTCATTTATGTTCCCATAAGATAAATGAAATATAAATATAAATCAATCAATCCAACTCAAAAAAATTAAATTTCTAATTAAAAATTCCATAAATCCAAATTCCCTTTAATGGATTTAACCCTAAATCATGATTAAACTCTTTCAAACCCTTGAAATTTCTCATGATCAATTTATATTATCATTTATATTCACATATATAAATGAAATATATATTCAAACAATCAAAACCCACTTCAAAAATCAAACTCAAATCCACTCAAAACTAAATCTAAGCCTTTCAAGCCAAAATCTTGAACTTAGCCAAATCACTTTCAAATCAAGCCAAACTCTTGATTTTCTCTCATAGTTCAATCAATCCTACAATGATGAGCTCATATATAAATCTAAACCTTAATGAGACAATCAAAACCCAAATCAAAAATCAAACCTAGAACTCCTTCATACTCTTCCTTTGAATATGAGATTTTCAAATGGATCAAAATCCATTTGACTTCAAACCTCTTGTAAATGGATTTATATTTCAATCATAAGTCCATATACAAGATCAATCAACTTCAAATTAAGCTTTGACCAAGCCATTTGACCCACTTAGGCTCACTTGACCCAAAGTGACCTAAAGGACCCTTATGAGCCAACTTTGACCCTTACCAAATTGGATTGAACCAAACTCATATTTGTCTCTCATCATGATCAACAATCATCATGGGATGATCAATCATTCAAATTGGGTCAAACCAAGTCAAACCTAAGGGTTGACCAAGTCAACACTTAACCTAAAATGAAACCTAACATGACCAAAATCCACTATAGGCCAAATTGATTGAAACCATTGATCTAAGTTCACTCATGACCTATGTTTGAACTTGACCAAGTCAACCTTTGAGCCTAATCTAAATTGCTCACTTGACCCAAGTGACCCATTTTGACCTAAAGGGCCAAAATGTGTCAAAACTTGATCTAAGCTAAATTGATTGAAACCAATGGGTCAAGTCCATTCCAAATCACTTGTGGAACTTGACCAAAGCCTCAATTGGCCAACTAGACCCAACTAGCCCAATTGACCTTAGACCCAACATGACTGGGGGTCATGTTGAGCCAAATGAACTAACCCAAATTGATTGGAAACAAAGATACCAATCCACTTCATATGACCAACCAAACCTAAACCTACCCTTGACCAAGCCCAAATAGGTCAAATGGGTCAAATTGGTCAACTTGACCCATTTGACCTAAATGAATCATATGAGCCAAAACCAAATCTATACCAAATTGAACCAAACCAAAGGCACCAAAATATTTCAAATGGTCATATGAACTTGACCCAACCCTTGGTTTGACCCAATTTGCCTATTGATCAACTTGACTAAGTTGACCCATTTTGACCTAAATGGGTCAACATGAGCCAAACCCTATGAAATGGATTCCAAATCCATTGAAACTTGGCCCAACCTATTTTCTCAACATACCAAACATACCAAAACTATAAAAAATAGAAAAATAACCATTACTGCTAGGCCATAGAACAAATTTTGAACTAGCTCATGGGTATTTTGGTCATGCACTCATCATAATCACTTGAGGCTCTCCTAAAACCTTAAGGGGGCCTAGTGATGAGTGGTACACCCAACCTAATGGGTTTGGGTCAACCCATTTGGCCCATGGACCAAACTCGACCACCCATGGCTAAATTGAAAAATTCAAACTCCCCCTAAAGTTCAATTGGATGCACATGGGAGTTAGCCTTCCACTCCTCTGGCAAACCGACCATGTGCACACCTTTAACCACCCAAACAACCCATCCCATGGTGTCAATTGGATCAAAATGGCAAGCACGTTGTCGGTCATCCTATTTCCATAGGGGGAGATATACTCCCCCTAATCCACTAAAATTTCAATTCATTCACACTCGATTGGAACCTAGGAAGCTTTAGCAAACATTAGAGAGCCTTCCCAAGGTCCCTAGAGAGGTTTTAAATCTTGCTTTTCTCAATTTTGTATAGTGCAAAAGCGAGCTCGATCACGAATTTTCTCACACTTAGTCTCCTTCCAATTCCTCTTGCACACTTGATCTAGGAGCTAGGTCGAGTCTTCCCAAGCCTTCTTTGATGTTCTAGAGGTAAGGGAGAGTTCAATTCCATCAAAGCCACAAAGGGAGTGAAGGGGAGTTGATCCATAGAGCTCTACACTCAACCTCAAGTGCTAAGAACTTCAACAAAGCTTCATCTCAACCAAACAAAGCTCCTCCAAGGGAATTGAGCATCGATGATCACCTCCAGTGAGGTTAGTGATTTTTTGATCTTAATTCGCATAGGTGTTGTTCCTTTGTGAAGTGAACTTCAATGTTATAGGATCTTAGCCGTTGGATTTGTTGATTATTGCATGATGAAGGTGTGGCTAAATTTTAGCCTAATTCGAGCTCTATTGAGCTCAGATCAAAGCTTAGAAGGTGGACGGATCTCATTCCTCTTAAGGGGAGATGAATCTCGGCCATCCATCCGCATTTTGGATGGAATGGTGAGATTATTCCCACATTTTAAATCTTTTCCATTTTATAAATTGCAGGTGTATCCTCAACCGTCCAATCTTTGATTGGACAACTAAGGCTAAAAGTGCGTGCGCCGCCGCCGCCTCCCCCAATTTGACAACTTAAGTAAAGGCTCATAGTGCGATGTGTGTAAAGCGCGCTGATCACTGCCGCCACACATCGCGCCGTGAGCCAGAGATTGGTTAAGGATTAAGAAAATGCTTTATTAATTCTTATTTAATTTAGATAACTTCAAAAAAATCATAACTCAACCTAGAAATATCAGAAAATTATAAGAAAAAAAAATGCTATGGAAAGATAATTCCATCTAGAATTTTCTAAAAAAAAGTATTTAATGTATTTTGATTTCCCTTCTTCTCTAAATTTGGGTTTCTTTGGAATGATAATTAGCTAATTATTCCCTAATTAAGTCACCAATTAATCTTAAACTACTATGGTTCAATTTAGGGATGACCTCTACCTCCCCTAATTTTCTTGAGATTTATTGAGGCCTTGATTAGAGAAATTGCTAGCTCATTCTCTAATTACCCCCTTCATGTCATTAAGGGTAATTAAGGTATAATTAATAGATTTTCCCTATAATTAAGTTTGATTAAGGTTAGATCTAGTGAATAGGAGTTTTATGGAATAATTTTGAGTATTTCCTTAAGTTATTCCTTAAACCCCATTTTATTTCCTTAATCCCTTCTTAATTAAGGGTTAATTCATTAATTACCCCTTTAAACAATTTTCAAAATTCTAAAATCTCCGAACTTAATTAATCTACCTTGGGTAGATTCTTGGTGTTCAATAGCCTAAGTCTAATTAAATTAGAACCCCTTTCATAAGTGTGAAGGGGTGTTTTAAAAGTACTTAACCTAAAACCCCTTAGCTTAATTAACTTTTAATTGTGAGCCAAATTACATTAGGCCTTTTCATTACTAAGTGCATTGCAAATTTAAATACCTTGTGGGTTTTATGTCATCTCATTGGCTCATAATTACTTAGTTAATTTTCCTAAGGTGGTGTAGGTAAGGGTTAATTAAGTCACTTAATGCATACCTTAACCTAATCAACACTTAAAAATGGATTTAATTATCTCAAAATTAAGCTAAAATACAAAACACATGTGGGAATGGGTTAGGAACAACAAACTCATATCACCTTTTTAAAATTAAATCAAATTTCAAACAAACAAAAATCATTTTAAAATTCACTTTGATTTATTCTATGTTTTCTTATTCTTTAAGAATGTCTTTAGGAATTAAGTAAAGTGAGTTTGTTTACATGATTACATTGCTTTAGATCTTTCCCAACATGTTAAATTGTATGCCATGCGATTTATGCATCCATGATTTCATGTTTTCAAAATTTTAAAATGAAATTATTTACTTTATGTCAAATGTGCATGTATTGGCTAAAGTAAAATATGACTGGCTATTATCACTACTAAATCCAAAGTATTTTCAAAACCTATAAATGAAACATCAAATCTGAAAGTGTGCTATTCATATATTAATTATTAGCTTGCATGTGATGAGTTATAAAGTCATGTTTAGTGTAGCCTTTCCTTCCTCTCTTATGTTAGCATAGTTTTGAATATGAGTTGGTAAAATGTGGGGTTCATTTGAAAAGAACCCAACACTTACTTAATTACATACCTTATTCATCCCTATGCCATCATCTAAGAAGGATTACCTACATTTACATGAATAAATTGCATAAACAAAAATAAAACCATTAAGCAAACTTTTGCATATTCTTTTCGATTTCATTTCCTTTAAATGTATGTTAGTACTTAAGGAAAGTGGTATATTAGTCACGACAACCCGAGATTGTGAGGCTTTAAGTAGCCTAAGTAGGTCTTGTACCTTGCACCTGGTTAACAATGATGGCCTATACTCACTTATGTCTTTCTTACTTTCATGCATGTATGTGAAATTTTGGATAAGGAAAACCTTTTCTACTTAAGAAAATCATGCATCTAAATCTTCTAAATTTTCTTAAATGAATTACTTAGCATGCATCATAAAGTGTGTTAATTATTCTCATTTCCATGTATAGATATGCTTAGGGTCCATCCATATGCATGTTATATATGTTGGGAAAGAATTGAAGTAATGTATGTTATGTGAATTTTGATTCATTTTATTAATCTTAAAATACATTTCTTTTTGGATAGGTTTGTTTAGAGTTGATCTAAACTTAGAATTAATTAAAATATGTAATTAAAATATTCACCTAAATGAAATTAAAATGTGAACTTACCTTAGAAATTACTTAATGATTAGGGAAGGAAAGAGAAGTTCTCTTATCTTTCCCTCTCTTTATAACTTAGTAATTAATTGTAGGTTTCACTTAAACCAAACTAAAACATGAAATAAAAACAACCCAAAATCACTAAACAACTTGAATGAAACCCTCTCTAAGTTGAACATGTCTTTCACACTTAGAAAATTTGATCCTAAAGTCCTAAGCTAAGCATGCCACACAAACTTTCAAAGCACACACATTAGCCTAAGTCACCACTTCTAGCTTTAGGTTAGGTTTGTGCATGGCATGGTATTATGTTTTCTTTTGTGATGAATGTTTTAGAATGGATGTTAGGGTGTATGCTCATAGAATGAATGGTAGGATGTGCTTAGTCTAACCATTCTTTTCTGTAGGGGATTGTGCTAAAGGCTATCATAAATAAAAATATAAATGCTTCTTGCTTGCAGGTGCTTATACCCCTTAGCATAATCCATAGGCCAGGTGGACTTAGTCACCCATGTGTGGGGTGATAAGTCCAATATACATGCTTGGGATTTGTGTGGTGTGATTTAACTAACCCTTATTTTGTAGGTGTTAGCTAGATTTCCCTTTTCCTTTTCATGTAAAAGTTTATATATTTAGGATTTTGGAATGATTTGTTATGGGGATTAGGATGAGCATTGGTCATAAGATTTATCTTATGCACCATTTTAAGCCTTGGAGCATCTACCATTCAACCATCCAAAGGAAGATCCAGAGAAGAAAAGAAGAAGAAAAGAAAGAAGAAAGAAGAATAAAGCTTGAAGACCCCCCATAACAATGAATTCCTTTGCTTAATTATAATTCAATTCATTTGTAATCTAGGTTGTATAAGGGTAGAGCTCGCTACCCAATTTGATATTTTTGAGTTTGTGCGGTGGTGTCAGACCACAAACGACCATTTATTCTATTTAGGCTAGTTTTATAAATTGATTGATGTTTGTTCAACTTGTGCATTAAGTGGCATGCTTTTCCTAGTTTCTTCCTTGCTTTATGTATGGCTGGATGTGGATTAGGGTTCTTTAGAAAATAAATCTTTTAACTTAACAATTCAAAAAACTAAACAACTCATAACTTCACCTAAAGCTTAGGATTCAAATCAAGATAAAAGAATTAGAAACCCCTTAGCTGGATGAGTTCTTTTCTTTATAACATCATGCACAAATATATCTTATTTCACTCTTGATTGGAGGGCTTCCTTTCTTTGAGAATGGCTTGACCTTTGAGGCCATGGTGGAAACTCACCTCCTAAACTTCTAGATTTTGGCCAACAATCTACTTTCTCATGCATATTATAAAAAAAGCCTATTAGCTAAGTCAAAATGATTGTCCAAAATAAAATAAAATGAAATTTGAAATGCATTAGATTTAGGTCATTTGAAGCATACCCTTTACATGATCTAGTCTCTTTAGGAGTGAGTTTAAGGACTTAGTCTCTTTTAAATAAAAATAGCCTAGTTATCTTGCATAAGCATAAATACTTGCTTATGTATTTAAAATCATAGGAGTTAGTTGGCCCACCCCGAGGTTGTAAGTCCAATGTGGGTGTTTATCCTCTCTTGTAGAGGCAAACCAATTACCCATTTTCACCTTAAATTTAGGTTGTGCTTCCGGCCCTCACCGAAGCTCCTTAGATTTAGGTTCTGAGATTTCTTTTCCCCTTTTGGGTCATATGCGTAATTCCTCACCTCTTAGGCATTTCCTTAATCTTGTGTTAAGGAATCTTATGTCTAAAATTCTAATGAAAAATATAACTCAAACAAATTAAATCAATTTCCAAAATATAAAGCCCAACTATATGATAGTTTGAGATGTTCGCTAGGTTTCCTAGCATCATAAGCATCTCCTACTTATTCTCATTTTGGCTTCGATTATAACTCTCTATTTTGATCAATCCAATTTGATCTTCAAAAATACAAACCAATCGATTGATAGTCCTTCCTATTGAAATCTTTAGAGACAATGATCATTTACCTTGATTGAGAGTTTTCTTAAAGGATCTTGTCCTTTAAGATGTAATTAACTATGGGGCTTGCCCATGTAGGAAACTTAACCAATATAGTTTAAAATAAACCCTATTTTACTTTTTCATGTAAAGTAGGGGAACAATCTCGGATACATATGCAAACCCATCATCCTTAGGAGTCCTTATTGAGGTGATTGGTTCCATTAAAGGATAGTGACTTCTGTCTTTCGAGATAGTACACTATACATTGATGACGTAATCACTAATAAGTACATCTGGATCTGCGTGGTGTCTTCTTATGATGAATTTATAAGGTCTCTTCTTTCTTTTCTCCAGATTTGAAAGGCGACTCCCTATTAGAGATTTATTCACCACAGATTTTTTGCGACTCCGCTGGGGATGGTTCCTCTCTCCATCTTTGGTAAATGATCATTGTCTTGGATTTGTACTTTGGTATGAACCCAAGATTATCCTTCTTTCCGTTGAACTTAGCTCATTTCATTCTTGAGTTAAGTTAGCCAACATCTTTAGGTTTTAGGACCACATTCCTTGTTGGTCTTAAAAGTTGGGCTTCTCCAATTGGTAAAATAAAAAGATCTAAAATAAAAAAGAAACATCTTAAAGACTTCCTCTTTATCATCTTCATGATAAGGAAAGGTTCATCTTAAAAATAATAAATCTTCCATAAAGAACTTTGCTTTTTCAAAAGTGCACTTAATATAATATTTTCCACAAAATTTCTTCACCCTCATTTAATAATTCACATAATTATTACATGTAGGGATTTTCAAAAATAAAACTAATAACTTTTTCCAAAAGCACAAATGAATATCTTCCTTCAATTCACTTTGATGAAGATTTCATTCTCAAAATAAAATGAACAATCATGTTTTCCAAAATCACAATCATAAAACTTTTCAAAAAGCACACATGAACTCTTCTATTCAATAAATTTACAATTATTGAATGGAAAGCTCATTTGTAAACAAAATAAAAAAAGTTTCAAAAAAAAGCACACATGAATATCTTCATTTAATATACTTAGCTTAATAAATGAAGATTTCATTCCCAACTAAAAATAAAATATCATTTAGGAAATTCTACTTAAAGCATATCCCACATATGTTTTAAGTTAGGATTCCTCTCTTTCAAAAAATAACAATCACACACAAAATAATTTTTTTTTTCACATTTCAAAAATAAAATCAATCTCCATTCTACATACTTAAATTTGTTGAATGGAGGTCTCTTTCAAAACATCAAAATCAAACAATCATATTTCAAAAATTTTGAAAAACACATTTGGAACTTCATTTAGCATAATCAAATTTGCTAACTAAGGTTTCCAAATCCAAATTCAAAATCAACAATCAAATTTTAAAAGTTTTTAAAACACATTTGGAACTTCATTTAACATGTCTAAATTTGTTAAGTAAAGTTTCCAAATTCAAAATTTTGAAAATTTTTTCCAACACATTTGGAATTTCATTTAACATACCCAACTTTTTTAAGTGAAATCTCCAAATCCAAAATCAAAAATCAATAATCATATATCAAAAAATTTCAAACAACTTCTTGAAATTTCATTTAACATACCCAAATTTATTAAGTAAAATTTCAAATCTAAAATAAAAAATCAACAATCATGTTTCAAAATTATAAAACACATTTCAAATTTCATTTAACATACCAAAATTTGTTAAGTGAAATTTCCAAAATCAAAATTAAAATCAACAATCATATTTCAAAAATTTCTAAACATATTTTGGAATTTAATTTAACATACCCAAATTTGTTAAGTGAAATCTCCAAATCAAAATCAAAATCAATAATCATATTTCAAAATTTTCTAAACAACATTTGGAACTTCATAACATAAATTTGTTAAGTGGGGTTTCAAAAGTTTCCAAATCAAAATCAAAATCAACAATCATATTTTAAAATTTCCAAAACACTTTTTGGAACTTCATTTAACGTACTCAAATTTGCTAAGTAAAGTTTCCAAACTCAAAACTCAAAAATTTTCAAGCATATTTTTGGTGCTTCATTTAACATACCCAATTTTGCTAAGTGAAGTTTCCAAATCCATAATCCAAAATTTTCAAAATAATTTGAAACCTCACTTAACATACCAAAATTTGCTAAGTGAAGTCTCCAAAAATATGAAATAAAAAATTTTTCAAAGCATCTTTGGAACTTCTTTCCTTAGCATACCAAATTTTGTTAGGAAAAGTTTCATTTTCAAAATCAAAACAAACACAAAAATTTTGAACACATTCATTTGGAATTTCATTTAGCATACTCAAATTTGCTAAGTGAAATTTCCATTTCACAAAATTAAGTGGGACTTCCTCTCTAGCATACCAAATTTGCTAAAGTTGAGTCTCCACTTTCAAACATCAAAACAAAATGGGATTCCTTAGCATACCCAAATTTGCTAAGGATCTTACCTTTTCAAAAATCAAACTTTAAACAAAAATGAAACACTTGGGATTTGCTTAGCATACATAAATTTGCTAAGAATCCTATTTTCAAAAACCAAACAAAACACACTTAGATTCTTCACTAAGCATACCTAAATTTGTTAAGTAAGAATTCTAAAATTTTCCAAAATGAAAACAAAATTCACAAAAAGAAACAATTATTTTCAAAACTACTTCACTTAGCATACCTAAATTTTCTAAGTAAGTGAAATTCTAAAATAAGCAAACAAAAACAAAATCATTTGACCCTTACTTTAACATACCCAAATTAGTTAAAGGAAAGGGTCTTCCAAATCACAAATTCAAATCAAAATAAAATGAACCTATGGAAGTATCTTATCAAAATCTTGAATCCATATTTCAACACTCAAATTTGTTGAAGTTTGGATTAATACTCAAATTCCTCTTTCAATCAATCTTTCCAAATTCATTTGAACCCCACTTAACACTTCCAAGTTGTTGGATGTGGGTTCAAATTTTCAAAATTCAAAAATTCAAAATCTACAAAGATAGAAAATTGATGCAAGTTCATTTCTTATTGCAGATCTCTTTTAGTCAATGCAGTTTTCAGTTTCAGTTTCAGTCAGTGCAATGGTAGGATCACAGAAATTTGTCTTTACCTTCCCTCATGGCATGGACTTAGCCTTGGATCAAGATGACTTTCCTCATTTGGATCACACCCATTTGATCCACTTTGGCCATGGCTTTAAGGGGGCCAAGATTACTTGTGATGGAATTCCCCTCATACAATCGGCCGAAGAGGGTGGTGGCGGTCATCAGTAGACTTACCCTGATTCAGATATTTCCTCGAAGAGAAAGTTGTGGCGGTACCATAGCCTTGTTGGTTTTCGGCGGTTCAATTCGGCGGATTCATCCTAGAGTTGCCCACATTGCCCCGATGCGAGCTAGCACCCTATCATCTGTACCCTCCAAAGGTAAGGCTCCCCTAGTTTTAGGGTTTGCCTCTCCCACATTTGAGTACGGGTCTAGCTCACACTCCTCTCATCCTACTCGCACTCAACACAAAAATAAGAACCGTATGGTCAAACGGTTCCATACCAGGATAGCGAGAGAGTTAGAGGCAGCTGCCAGGTCAGCTATGGACGAGCCTACTATGATCACATCACCACTAGTTACGGAGAACCAATTTAATCCTCTCTCAGGATCAGATAGAGAAGATGCCAGGAGGATCCGTTCATCACCTCCTCTGGTGCATCTTACAATTTCTAGCGAGTAGGAGGTGGTCGCTCCGCTCTGTTCTTGCCCGGTAGGCGTATGAATGCTCGAGTTGATGCTTAGTTTTATGATATTATCCCCATAATGTAGAGGTAGATCAGAGAGGGCGTGAGGCCCATACATCATATAACACTAGCAGGGAGCAATGGAGGTTCAGCCGTCAATCAGCCACTTCTGCTTTGGTTGACTTTCCAGCTCGACGTGCTACCCGCATCGATCATACTAATAGTATCATCCTCATGGGGACCAACAATCACAGAAGGGTAGCTCCGGTACATAGAGAGTCGGTGGTGTCCACCTTTACACTCGCCATCCGTGAGGTTCCATCACCATTCCATCCAAGGCCATGAAGGCCGCATCAGGAGAAATGTACCCCGTTGGTGATCCAGCTATGGTCAAGGGATCCTACTCCTCCTACACCACCCATTGTGGTAGGACCGAGCTCTCCTTCTCGATCTTCTACCCCAGTGGTGGTGCGGAAGGAGTGGCGACCCCGGAGCATCGTGGTCATTCCTACACCAACTTCACCCATTCATCCAAATGCAAAGATGGTGACTACTATCATGGATATTCTGATGATAGTCAATGGTAGTGATAGAGGATCATTAGGATTGTTACCCCATTGTAGGTTGTCGATTATCATTCTCTAGTGAGTACAATCCATACATGATTGACTCCCGGCTTGGTGAGGTCGGTGCCTCTCGATTCATGATAGCGATCACCCGTCATCCCAAGCTTTTGTACTATAGTTAGATCAATCCTTAGATGAGATAGTTGCACACTATTTTATGGAAAAGAAGGAGATCTTAGGGTATGCATGGTCTGATGAAGAAAGAGTCAGCTTCTATCCCAATGAAGATGACTTGATGGGGGATTCAGTTGGCATATGCATGGTCAAGACTAGAGGTTCTCTTCTTAGGGACCAGCAGGTCATGGAAGGTGATGAGGTTGATCAAGGAGACACCATAGAATCAACCCATCACCTCTAATAGTAGTTAAGGCAGAAAGACAAACATATTGATAGGATGACACATCAATTGTAGGACTTGTTAGTGGTTAGTGCTTTCCTCCAGTTCATCTAGATTGATGTCGGTCGGCTGAGCTAGTGCATGTCTTAGATTGTTAAGACTCTACCTTCCCCGTTGAGCAAGGTAGCACTAGTCTGTATAGGAAGGTAGTGGAAAGTACCTCCATACATGAAAAAAGATCTAAAATCCATGGTTGAGTAGCAGGTGAAGGAAGCCTTGGCTCAAGCCCGGGGAGGATCATCGATTCCAAAGGGTATACCCTACCTAGAGGAATTGATGCTATCCAATATCCCAAGGGTTTGCCTCCTTCCTTCAAGATGGCGGTGGGAATCAGGCAATATAGCTCACTTGGGGCGTTATTTACAGCGTGGGTGCTACTCTTTAGACTCTTTATTAGTAACTTTTGATTGGTATCTTTGCCCACAATTGTAAGAATTTCTAAGTTAGAGAAATTCTTCATCAAGAGATTTGCTTGATCTCAACAAAGGGTTACTGTAGGTAATCATGTTGTAGCCTAACAACACTTCGGTGAGTCACTTGTTGATTATATTCACTGATGGCATAACTTGAGTAACTGTAGCTATCTAAACAACATGCCATTGAGATTCTCTTGAAGAATATCCATGACCCGATTGCCTTCATACTTAAGGGCTTCACCATAAAGTCATTTGAGAAGCTAATCAACAAGGCATCTAGTCTAAGGAGAGGCCAGTTGCCTTTTCAGAGTTACCAAAGCAAAATCCCAAAAGGTCTATGAAGAAACACAGTAGCGATGAGATCAAGGCGACCACGACCTCGTAGCCCCACCTCCTTTGCCACCACCCCATTATGGCCTCGAGCCATAGGCCTCCACCTGACCTCCACGGCAGCCGCCCACCATACCACCACCAAGTGACATGCATATCCAGCGGGTATGGTCCACCTACTCTATTAGATAAGTTAAACAAACCTTATTCTTTTAAGAGGGTGGTAATGGAAAATCTTTAAGAATCTCTTAAAGAAACTTGATTTTCAGCTACCAGAGCCTAGGAGACCAGGAAGTAGGCAAAATCATGATCAAACTTTTTTCCCTTACCAGATGCTAGGTTATTTTGGAGGATTGCTTTACATTTAAGGGTGGCTTGAACATAGTTTCAAGGCGATGTATATCCCAAAGGAATACCTTGTGGAACAACCTTCCAGTTCCATTAGGGTAATCCTTGGGGATACAAGCGATCCTACCAAAATAAAAGAAGGTTGAGACATCTCTTTGTCTAAAACCTCTAAGAAAATAATCCATCAAGAAACTTTCCTTATAGGTGCCTGAGTCAGCTCAAACCTCCAACACCAAGGAAGGTTTGCAAGTTTCCAGTGCCAACTCTAGGAAAGTGGGAGCTTAGCGGAAGACGGCGCATGTGTGCAGGGATAGCCCTTAGCACAACCACATGTCCATACTCCGACCTTCCATTGCACTTCCACGGTGACTTCTTCCATTTTAGCTAGTTCTTCTATTTCTTCTAGTAGAACTCTTGTATTAGATAAGGGCATCAAATCCCTTACTCCACTCACTCTACTTGACTTCTACTTTGTACCTCCAAATACTTTCAAGAAATTGAAGAATAAAGCGATTTGAATTACATCTGTGTCTCTTCTGATGAGTTATCTTCTTATTCTAAGCGATAACTCTTCAAGTCTAATAAACTATAATAATTTTGATCTTCCTCTTTCGATTGAGTTGGACTTTCCAACTCACGAATACTATGGTTCACCTCTTGAGATAGACTTGGAATCATCAATTGAGGTCCCATAGGAAGC
This sequence comes from Cymbidium sinense, assembly GCA_021442155.1. Lineage (NCBI taxonomy): Eukaryota > Viridiplantae > Streptophyta > Magnoliopsida > Asparagales > Orchidaceae > Cymbidium > Cymbidium sinense. The sequence continues at coordinate 18,704,096 of CM038221.1, read as the reverse complement.
TAGGTGAGCAAGTGCAGTAGAACTTGCCACCACTTTGCCTCAAGAGATTATAGTCAACCTCCATAGTAGGTTCTACCTCTAGAAGCACTCTAGATAGAAATAAGTCATTGTAGTGCTTGAAGAAAGCCCTTCCACAAGATGCTCCACCCTTGGATATGCTTGTGGAAGATCAGCCGAAGGTGGACTACAATATCCTTTCTCACCTTAGAAAGTTGTCATGTAAGCTAAGCATATATGATGCCCTTGTCTTATCCAAAGAGATGAGGGAATCACTAATCAAGACCCTCCTTGATTCTAAAATATGCTTAGCTCAGCTGACCGCTATAGGTGAGAAAGCACACGATGCAAAAGAAGCCCAAGGGATCACCTTCACAAATGAAGACCTTCTACTGGGTGACTTGGAGCACAACCGTCCCCTAACATTACAGTCGACATGGACAAGTTTAGATTCACTAGGGTTCTCATGGATTCAAGTGCATCAGTAAATATTATGAGTCTAAAGTCCCTTGCTTGTTTGAAGATCAACATCTCTACTCTTCGAGGAGATAGGACGATGTTGAGAGGATTCAATGATCAAGCGGCGAGCTTTAGGTTCTATAGTGTTACCATTGGAGATCGGTGGAAGGCAGCCAAGTTCTACATCATTGATTTGAATACTTCATTCACTGCTTTGCTTGGTAGGCCTTGGATACTTTAGAACAAGATAGTTCCATCCTCCCTTCATCAGTGCATCAAATTCAGAAAAGATGGAATTGAATACTGTGCCAACAGGGATGAAAATCCATTCTCAGTTAGAGAGGTTGAGATCTATGAGAATGTGACCTACTATCTTTCTCAAAACACCCTTTCTCATGAACTTGGATAAAATTCAAATGCAAATGAAAAAGCAAAAGAAAATGAAATAAAAGAAAAGATAAAAGAAAATGAAAAGAAAAAGAAAAGTCCAAGTGAACAAGAAAGGTGAAGAAGAAGTGGATCCACATATCACATTCCACCCATTCATTCCATCATGTGGGTAGGATGGCTCAACCTCCACCGTAGAGGCGAGGAATGAGGCAATAGGAGACTAGTTGGCCTTGACCAATAGAGGTCATGTTCCGTTCATATGAGTATCCCCACTATTCATAAAGACTTGGAATCCAGCGGATGAGTCTAATGTGATTAGTATACCCAACCCTCTCAGTTCCATTGGTGATCCGGTGAGACCGACCTCCAAGCAAAGTAAAGTATTCGAATATGATTTATGTAAAACTATCCGACAGCAGTTGGGAACCTTAGCTCTTACCTTACTTACACCTCAGAAAGTTAATAGTTTGATAGTTAAGAAAGTCCCTAAGTCTTCTAATGATACAAAGTAGAAGAGCTTCTATTTAGGTTCATCATCCTCAAGTCCAGAGCTGGATGTAGGACTTGAGGAAGATACTTTTAAAGAATTAATGGAATTACCTTTTGACTTTTACTCGCCTTGTATTCAAAATCTTGTGCATAAAGGTTTAGTTCCTCAAGTACAAGTCGGAATATTTTGAAAAATTATGGAACAATACAGGCAAGGAAGCATAATCAAGAGTAGGACTAGGATTCGACATAATGGGTCCATTCGATGATGAAGATTATTGCCTAGTTGTTACCAACCATTTGGAGTTTGATAGGTTCTTCTCATACATCCCCAAATCTCATGAGAATGTGTGTTTAGAAACTTCAGATGATCCAGATATCTCCAAGTCAAAGAGATACCGCTAGAGTTTGAAGAGAAGATTCATTCAACAATCGATAAGCTAAAGAAAATCAAGCTCGGGATAGAAGAAAATCTTCACCCGACATTTATCAGTTCGTTGCTGAATGAAGAAGAAATCAATGACTTAGTTAGGCTATTGACTGAGTTTAAAGACTCTTTCGCATGGAGTTATGAATAAATGCTCAGATTATCTCTTGACATTGTAGTCCATAAGCTAGCAATAGACCTTAACGTTGCCCCTATTAAGCAAGCTCTTAGATGCATGTGATTAGAAATTGGACAACATGTCATTTCTGAAGTTAAGAAACTGATCGATGCTGGTTTCATCAAGGAAGAAAAATATCCTACCTAGTTAGCTAATGTCATCCAGTTAAGAAGAGGAATGACCAAATTCGCATTTGCATTAATTTTAGGGACTTAGATAAGGCATGCCCTAAGGATGAGTTTTCTCTTCCTATACTAGAATTAATGGTGGACATCGTCTCATCTCATGCAGTCTTTTCTTTCATGGATGGATCATTTGGCTATAACCAAATCAAGATGTTTCCTGAAGATGAAAGAAATATTGCTTTTCGAATCCCGATCAAAATCTTTTGTTATAGGGTCATGCCTTTCGGCCTTAAAAATGCTGGTGCTATATACCAATGGGTCATGACTCAGATCTTCAATAAACTCATCCATCATCAGGTTGAGTGAGATGTTGATGATATAGTAGTCAAGAGCAAAGACAAGGAAGACCACCTCTTTGACTTGAATCGAGGGAAATTAGGACTTCTGTTTTGGAGGAAATCGAACAAGGAGCGAGTTTCAGTTTGCCATTTTTTCTAGAGAAAAGAGGAAAGAGAAGAGGGAGCTTGCGGTTTGGAAGAAGAGGGGAACCGTTGGAGCCTTCGTGCAATTTTCTCCTTTCAAATGAAGAGAAACGAGAAAGGGGGGAATAGTACAATCAATAGCACATGGATTACAATCTTTAAAGGTTATAATAGAATCAATCTAACAGTAGAGGCCTTCGATCTACAAACCATCAACCAATGAAGTTTGAGGCTGAGGCAAAGTATCAGCTGATATTCTGGTGCTCACATGTGATGAAAGCTGAAGCAACCAGAGACAGTCCCTTTTCCTTTTATAAAGAAGATTAGATAAGTCTGATGTTTTGTTCCATGGATTCTAGATTCCAGAAAACAGCCTTATAAGGGCTGCCACGGAGCAACCTCACTACCGTAAGAAGAGGTTGACGAAGCTCCACAGGCCGTAAAGACCCTCAAGTATTAGCTTTTCAGCAATCATAAGGCAACCCAGAAGCAAAGCCATCTGAAAGAGAGCAGCTTTTGTAGTATAATATCTCAGGAAAGAGAAACAATTGAGGTAGGAGGCAGCAAGTACGTCATTCTGTTTTATGATTGCAGATTTTTAATTGATTTCTCATGAGCAGGAAATGTATCGTCTCAACCACAGTGGCAGCAACCTCATTTCTTCCAGGAAATCTGTTTCTTCAAACAGGAAATGGTCCAGGAGACTTGGGACTAGTTCTATCAACTGATGCAAAGCCCAGACTAAAATGGACTCCTGAACTCCAAGAGCGATTCGTGGATACTGCGAATCAACTTGGCGGGGCTGATAGTATGTGCAAGGCAAATAAGAGATTGATATGCCTAAAACCAGGTGCAAAATTTTTTTTTTTAGTTGATTAATATAAATTTTCTCTTACAGAGGCCACCCCTAAAATAGTATGAAGCTTATGGGCATCCCAGGACTAACTTTATACCACCTTAAAAGTACAGGTAACTAACATGCGACTTGAATTCTTTGTTAACTGAACTAGAACATGAATTTCACGCCTTGGTTTAATAGAAGTACAGGCTCTGGTGAATACTAAGTGATTTTAAGTATTGTTTCACGATCATAGGTGCTGCGGCAGAAGCAGACAAAGCGTCAGAAGGTGGCGGGTCCTTAGTGAACATCATCAATGTTAGACAACATAACAAGTAGGCACCTTATGAAAGCTTTTTAATGAATGATTTACATGGATGAGACCAGTAGATATGCCCTCACCAGCATGTCTTTTAAATCTCAGAACGGTGCAGATAAACGAAGCGCTGAAGATGCAGATGGAGGTGCAGAGGGGCAAACCTTTGCCATTAACTTTGACATCTGTAGCTGTACAAACGTCAACACCCATAACAACCACAAAATCAGACCTCTTCACCTCCTTTGAATAGTGCTTGTCATGAAGAATCCATTCCATCACACAAACCACAAGAATCATGCTCTTCGATATCTGGTAAAAGCCAACAAAATTAAGCATGAGGCTAAGGTTCATCCCTGTAATGGATGTGTTGGCAACAAGGGAGAACTAGAGAACCTCCCACAAGGGAACATGCTTTAATGCAGAATATCGGGTGGCGTTTGAAACTAATCCGACTAATGCAATCACACGGAAGTGCAAACTAGTCAAAGTAGTTGCAAACGTGAATGCGTAATCAGCCGTGGACATAAGCTGCTTGTTTGCCATGATGATCCCCACGGAACTCACAACGTTCATTGCCCACGCTCCGACGTCCGAAATCGCCGATGGCTTCTTCTTATCCTGCTGCTTCATCCTCTCCATCCATCACTTCTTCCCTGCTGATGACGATACTCAACCCCGTCGCCATCGATTCTTACGGTGGTAATCGATCTGCGGTCCGGAAAGGCATTTTGCTCTTCCCGCACCATGTTCTCCATCGCATCGACGGGCGTAATGGGAACGAAGAATAGAGGTAGACTCAGAAAAAGGAAACAAGGAGGAAAAAGGCTCACGTGAGGCTCTCGTGTGATTCGCCAAAAAGGCCCTCAGGATAGATGAACCGAGCGAATTGAGAGTTGAGCTTTCGATTTTGAGGGAAGTAGGCGAAAAACTACGGTTATGGAGAGGAGGGCTGCGGTTTGCTTGAGGAAGAGGAGGGAACATTTACCTGCCATTCGAATCGTGCGTGGAGGAGGGAAGCCATTCGAACGGATGAGCGGAAGCCCCTTTGATGTCAGATCGCGCATGCGTGAAGGGAGCCGAGCGGGTTTATTAGAGTGGGATTTAGGGATTTGGGTTTTAGGTTTAGATTAAAGTTGATCTAATTTCTTTAAGCACTTAATCGCACTTGAAATGAATTTTCTATCGATAAAATCACATAGTCAATATATATATCAATCTTAGCTTATTCAGATGTTCGAACGCAGCGCGGTCCGTTTAAATGTTTGGTTCAAGTCGGTGTCAAATTGAATCCATTTCAGCTCAAAATGAGCGCTATTATTTCCGACTGCTTGATTTTCACGCAAACATGTCCGAATTGAGTGTGAATAGTCTTACTTGATAGATTTCAAAGTTTCAAAGCTAACGCGCAATCAATTTCATGAACAAAGGTTGTTGGTTTATCGGCCGACCGATATATGCACGCGTTGGACCATTTCGATGATCGCGATCATCAAGTTGTGAAAATATTTTTATTCGACCCGGTTTCGATGTTACGACACAAAGTCCGTTCATCAATCGATTGTTTTGACCCTTCGGTGGCGTCCTGCTTTTGAGCCCGATTTGCGCGTCCCCTCGAGGTCCATCAATTTGACTTGTGGGCTTGACTCGACTTATGACACATATATGGAGGTCAACAAATGCCCCCCAACAAATTTTATTTGTGCATGGAGTGAGTCACTTTTGTTGAAAACTGGTTGACCCTTTGGGTTGGTTACAGAACTTGGATCATTTCAGCTTCGATTGCAATAGCTTATGGAGCTTTGATAGGATTATCATAAGCATGATGCCTTATTTAGGATATGCTAAATGACGGGATTAATCGATTTGTCAGAATTGATTTGTCGGATAAATAAGAGTTCTTACACCATCTACTCTCTGCTTCAATGACTTTGTTAAAGATATCTTTCTTTTATATCCTTGCAGATTTGAGTTTCCTCTAATCCTAGCTTCATGCTTGATTGGGTTTTTGGAAGAATTGGTTTATTTGTTTTGATGAAGGACGTCACTGGGGAATCGGTTTATCCTTGCTTGGTCGGATTTGAAATTCATTATGTCCTAGTTTTAAGCTTGACGGACTTGATGAAAGACTGACCTGATTTATCCATATTGACTTGTCAGGAAGTGTATGTATGCCATGAATCCACGTGCTTCTTTGCTTTGGCGATTCATTGAAGGGTATGTCTGATGACCCGGCTTATACTAGGTCTATGTTGAGTTATCAGCCTAACAATGTGTGCTTTAACAGTAATAACCGAAATTCCTTTAGTTCGGCCATCGACTTTGTATGAACTATGGAATTACTTCCTCGGTCATCTGCTTTCTACTTTGAAAGACTTGATGAAAGATTGGATTTGATATGTGCTTTGAGCTTGATCAGATCATTTTAGAATAAATTTGAGATATCACCCTGCAGGCAATATATAGATTGATTTGAGGTAGCCCTGAATTGAGAGTTTTCTCAGATTGTCTTGATTTATCGATCAAGTAGAAAGATCTCTTGGATCTTGATTGCTTATAATCACTAAGATGGATCTGCTGTGAGATTGAATAACTATCATCATTGGACTGACGAGCAAGGGCTCTTTCACTGCGGCCTTTTCTCACGGCTCGTTGAGTGAGGAGAGCATCAACAACTCGGCCACATTTAGGGTTGTTGACTTCGACCTTTAGAACCTACTCGAGTCTTCGACTTAAGCTGTAGTGGGTTGGTGGTTTTGTCATCAGACTAACAAACGAGGGCTCTTTCACTGCGATCTTTTCTTGTGGCTTGTTGAGTGAGGAGAGCGTTAGTAACTCGACCATTTGTGGGCTTGTCAAGTTTGACCTTTAGAACTCATCCGTGTCCTAGACTTCAGGATGTAGAGGTTGATGTTTCTTTCAACTCAGTTGATTGAAGCTTCCAAAAATGGAGTTCTTTTGACTTGATCTCCGACATTTGATGAATCTCGGATAAATTTTTTTTAACATTTATGACTATCTTTTCATGAGTAGAAATAGATTCTTTTTGTTTATGTAAGAACCCGTAACTTAACAATGATGATTATGGGTATATTCAAAAATTTTGACATAAAGCTCGATGTCAACCTGAATTAGAATATATTCGAGGATCTCGTCTTATAACACGACATCAACTCAAATAAGCTTAACATAAACTAAAAATATTTTGAAGCACATTTAGAAGAACTTTCACGAAGAAATTACGCAAATACGTCAATATTTGAATTAATATGCTTTTAAAAGGGTTTTAACATGTAACATTGCTTTCATCTATGTATATAAATCTAAAAATGGTCCCTGTGTAATAAGGAAATTTTCACAGAAAAGCCTTTTTTTTCGTCTAGAGTGAGTATATTTATTTAGGGATCTCGGCATGAGGCGCGATGTCGACCTAAATAGATATACTAAAAAGATGCCCCTGTCTTGTATAGGGATTTCTATTATACTTCGAGAATGTAGTCATTATGTATAATACTTTTTCAGGTATCGACCATTAATTGGCGGCATTGATCTTTCACGCTTTAGGTCAATGAGTTGATATGCCTCTTCTTGATACACCTTTCAATGACAAAAGGGTCCTCCCAATTAGGCTTAAATTTACCACTAAATTTTCAATTATGAATAATTGGTCTTCTCAACATCAAGACTAATTCACCTTCTTGAAAAGTTTGAGGACACACTGTATGATCGAATGCTTTGGACATCCTCATTCGACTGACTTCTAAATTTTATTGAGCTTGGAGCCTGACCTTGTCAAGCCCATCAAACTCTCCCATCTGTAGACAAACATTCTTTTTTTGAGTGAGATTATGTTGAATGACTACTCAGAGTGAAAGTAATTCAACTTCAAGTGACAAGACTGCTTCAACTCCAAATACTTTGGCATAATGAGTGAATTTTATGGGAGTACAGTCCAGATGTCACATCGTTGCCTTTCTTTAATGCAGTTTCACTTCGAGATTTTGACCTCCAAATTTGCTTAATATTTTACCGAGATCTTTCGACGACAGATTCTTGGACATGTGATCCAAGTGTCACGCATCGATGATCACCGTGCGGGACTTGAATTAGTAGACATTTTTCCAGGGCTGTAAGAGGAGGTCTCTTTGGAGGACCAACTTTAGCCTCCCTAAGGATAGGACTTTGATATTTTATTTTCACTAGTCCTATCTCCTTAGCAACTTTGAGGACCCGATGCACTCTTGCATACTGACTTGAGTTTCGACTAGAAGCTGAAACTGATTATCGGATCCAGAATGAGTGTTTGATTTGACCAGTAAAGTTGTTCCACTTTACCCATATTAGGATTTCAAACTTGTTATGGATTGGAATACTCTCTTCTGGTTCACAGTTGGTTGTATAATTTTCTGCTTGAACAATGGATGTTAAGAGCACAGTTTAGCATTTCTTTTTCTCCGTTGTCTCTGGGTTAGCTTACCTCTAGATGAAGAAGCTTTTATGCTGCTACTTCTTCTCGAGGACTTCAACCTCCATATTTATTTATTTTTTTTCTCTGTGACCTTTTCGGTGGCAGTTCTGAACATATGGTGTCACACCCGATGTTCACTCATCGCTTAGAACGATCGAGTTCTTACCACCGATGGTAGCTTTTGTAATGAAGCATTCTCTTCTAATTGGCCTTTGATATCTTTTATTCATAAGACCTTTTCTTTTACAACCTTTAAGACTCTATATACTCGAACATATAGAGTTTCAGGTTATTTCTTCTGATGGGTTGAAGTTGATTGTTGCTTCTGGTTGTGTAATAGATAACCCAGGTGAGAGCTGATGAGCTCCAACTCGATTGTTCTTTCTTCGCCTAAATTTTCCTCTAGAAGAGGAGGCTTCAACATCATGTCATCCTAGTGTGAAAAGTTCAACTGGCAGAGTTGTTGCATTCACATGTATGACTGAAACTTTTTGCCCAACGACGGCTCATTTCATGACTAGCACCTTAGAATGACTCAATCTTTCAAACACTTAGGTTCTCTTTCAAGAACCTCAGTAGTAGTAATGGCCATTCCAGTTGTCCTCCTCCCTTGCACAGGTTGGTGTGTCCAGTATGCAAATGCTTCGGGTTAAGGATTATTTGCAGCACCAATGGCTAAGAAGTCTACACTACAAAATTGAATAGTAGCTCTAACTTCTCCAATATTGATAACAACATTAGCTAGACGGATTTTGACTCCGTGACCTAGCTTCATGATGAACTGTGTGCTCTAAAGATCCATTTAATATAGAGAGCAATTAGATTAGTCATAAGGACATGATTAACTTAGATTTAAATTTAATTTCATTGATAATTGATTTTATATTTTAATTTTTATCATGCTCCACTACTGTTATAGCTCAAATTTGACTAGCCAAAGATGGAAAGAGAAACCTATCCCCAACAGAGTCGCCAGAAATATGTGAGCTCCTCACACCCACCTCGACAATTATGAATTGAAGAGAGTATGATTTAAAGCGTGGTAATTTTAGATGAGATAGTAGAAGACACTACCAGAGATTTTGTCCTCATTTGGTGAGGACTTTAGATCCGTTCCGTGTTTTATAAAGCAAGCCTCTATAGTTAATTACCCGTCCCAATAAGTGAGAGAGAACTTTCGATTAAGGCTAATCATTAGGTCGCTTAATGCGTAACGTATAGTAGCAGCATGTTGAGTTTAAAAGTTAGAATTTATGAAATTTACCATTTTAACTTAAAGTGGATGGTTGGAGGAATGATGTGTGTCCGATCTAAATCCCATGGTTCTGTCATCCCGGGCTGTTGTGGTCCCTAGTCTACTTAATCAGAGGAGGTAGTCGACCCAACTTGACTGAAGGATTCTTATCAGCAACACACGAGTTATGTCGTCCAAGAAATCATTGTAGACCTGGGGTGGTGTTTGTCTAAGAAGATAGGTTTAAGTCAACCTTAGCTGATAGAGGACTATTTGTCATATCAAGTATACCCTATGATTCACAACTCAAAGGGCAGAGCCATTGGGGAGCATACGCCACGAATCGATCATAATATAATGGAGCCTATCGCCAAACCACTCGAATGATGACTATGGTCGTAACTGCATCATTTGTGGATCCTATTAGCCAAACCACACAGTCAGAGGACACGGGAAACGTCCTTACTGGCAAGGGATTGATTGAGAGTGAATATAGAAGAACACTTGATTTAATATTGGCTCCTTTGTGAGCTAGAGTTTTCTTAATTTGTCACCCCCGATAAGTAATTGTGGAAGGTAGATAGATTGAGTTTTGCTTTAAGCTTTTAATGATTGAGTTTCATTTAAACAATTTTTTAGATTGACACTCAATTTGAGTTAATTTGATTTAAAATTATTGATTAATTTGAATATGTTTAAGAGTTTTAGATCCTATTAAATCTGCTTACCAATGTGATTGGGAGCACGCCACCGATCAATTAGTTTCTTAAATATTTTACCGAAGTTGAAATTTATATAATAGATTTTAGATTTTGTTAACCACGAGTCCCCAAGACTAAACCGAAAATAACTCGCTAAAGATCATCATCATTAACTCAATCTAAACATTCAACATAGTTGCCTCTCGCGTGTATCTAAGAATGCCTTAATTAACGTCTTCTATTCGCTTTTACAAAGTGTTGCGAATCCGATGGCATAAAAGGTGCTGTAAATTGATCTAATATTTTATTAGATTTTTTGGCTTAATATTTAATTGATTCCAATTTAGCATACGCAGACTTTTTAGACATTAAAATTTGCACTGTAACTCTCTATGTCCGAGCACATGTATGTATTTATAGCTTAGATAATTTTATCTAATTAATAAAATCACTGACATTAAAAATCATAATTAAAATAAAATTTCTTTTATTTTTATATTAAAGGAAAGTTTCTTCATTCGTGTAGCATTTAATTTAATATCGCATTCTGTCTGCTTCTACAAATAATTGCAGATCCGGTGGTATAGAAGACATTGTAAATTGATCTAATATATTATTAGATTTTTCAGATTAATATTTAATTGATTTCAATTTAGCCTGCATAACTTTTTCAGACATTAAAATTTGTATTTTAAATCACTATGTCCGAGAACATGCAGGTATTTATAACTTAGATAATTTCATCTAATTAATGAAATTACTAACATTAAAAATTATAATTAGAATGAAATTTCTTTTATTTTTGGATTGAAGGAAAGTTCCTTCATTCATGCGATTTAATTTATGTCACTTTCTCTGAGAATTACTGATCAGATGGTAATGTATTATTGAATTTTTCAATTCTTAGATATTATTTGGCTTGTAGTCTTTTATGAGCTTGGCGTTGGTCTCCCCTATTATTTAATTTTGAGAAGTTTACAAGAGAAGATAACTTACTTTATCGCTTCAATTTAAGTCATAAAGAATTACAATTTAAAGCTCGTGAGTTTAATGTTAGCCTCCCCAAGTTCTAATTAAAGCTTATTTAATTTTGAAGAATTTACAAGAAAAATAACTCACTTTATTAAGAAGTTAATTTTAAATAAGAATGAGTTTCTCATTACTTCCTCAAATCCCTTTAAATAAGGTTAAGAGAGAGCGCTTGCTTGAGTTTAGAGTATTTGAGAAAGAGAGGGAAGGATTTTAGTTCGCATTTCGGGAAGGCTTTGAACTTGCTTAAATAAGTTTTGTAAGTGTTTTTTTTTTTTTTTTGGTTTGATGTTCGTTTTAACATTTATCATGTATATTCTTATTTAATTTAAGCTTAGATGATTTCAGTTTGAAATTGTTTAAGTTTCGAATTTCAGTCAAAATTTTTGAACCTCCATCATCTCCGTAGGGGTTGCATTGGGAGTGTTTTGTTCTGACCTAATTGAGTGTAGCGAGTGGTGTCTCCCACTCTTCGCTACACCTTATGGGGGCATTAGTGGGGTCTTGAAACTGCATAAAGCATATATGTATATCTTTCCATTCTCATTTTCCGCCCTTATGCTTATGGGGATCAGTCTTTACAGCAAAGAGACAAAGCATATATTTCTCATATTTTCTCGCACCCTTGCTCTATGGGGCATTAGCGGGTCTTGAACTGTTTTTTTGAGGAATCGAGGAAATCAGGGCTTCTATTTTCGAGGAAATCGAACAAGGAGCGAGTTTCGGTTTGTCGTTTTTTTTGGGAGAAAAGAGGAAAAATGAGAGGGAGCTTGCGGTTTGGAAAAAGGGGGAACGGTTGGAGCCTTCGTGCGATTTTCTCCTTTCAAACGAAGAGAAACGAGAAAGGGGGGAATAGTATAATCAATAGCACATGAATTACAATCTTAAAGGTTATAATAAAATCAATCTAACAGTAGAGGCCTTCGATTTGCAAACCATCAACCAATGAAGTTTGAGGCTGAGGCAAAGTATCAGCTGATATTCTAGTCCTCACAAGTGGTGAAAGCTGAAGCAACCAAGGACAGTCCCTTTTATAAATGCTGAGAAGATTAGATAAGTCTGATGTTTTGTTCCATGGATTCCAGATTCTAGAAAACAGCTTTATAAGGGCTGCCACGGAGCAACCTCACTACCGTAAGAAGAGGTTGAAGAAGCTCTAAAGGCCGTAAAGACCCTCAAGTATTAGCTTTTCAGCAATCATAAGGCAACCCAGAAGCAAACCCATCTGAAAGAGAGCAGATTTTGCAGTATAGTATCTCGAAAAAGAGAAACAACTGAGGTAGGAGGCAGCAAGTACGTCATTCTGTTTTATGACTGCATATTCTTAACTGATTTCTCATGAGCAGGAAATGTATCGTCTCAACCACAGTGGCAGCAACCTCATTTCTTGCAGGGAATCCATTCCTTCGGAAAGAAATTTGTTTCTGCAACCAGGAAATGGTCCAGGAGACTCGGGACTAGTTCTATCAACTAATGCGAAGCCTAGACTAAAATGGACTCCTGAACTCCATGAGCGATTCGTGGATACTGTGAATCAACTTGGCGGGGCTGACAGTGAGTGCAAGGCAAATAAGAGATTGATATGCTTAGGGCTGTAAATGAACCAGTGCACTCATTGAACTACACAAACTCGGTTCGATTAATGCTCGTTCATATTTGTTCAAATTAATAAACAATCGCTCACAATTTTGAAAACTTCGGATGTTAAATGAACGAAACATGACGTAGTGCTTTAATCGTTTATGTTATGACATCTTTTATTATAAGTAATTTGTTAAATAATTAATATTAAGTTTGATAATAATTCATATATTATCTTCAAAATATGAGTAAATATTATAAAATTTATCTTAAGGAGTCTTAGAAGACATAAAAGTTATATTAATTCAGTTTTACCTAATAGGATAAAAAAGACATCAAAAGTTATTAATCTTTCTTAAGGAGTCTTAGAATGTGATATTATAAAAAATTTTGTGCAATCATTCAATGTGAAGGATAGCATCATTGTTATTAATCCATTAAATATATGAATGATTATATATTTTTGGGAAGAACTATTATCAAGTTTTGAATGTGTTATGAATATTTTTTATTCATTATGAATATGTGTTTTCAATATTAACCTTTTTTTTTTTTTTTGAAAAAATAGCAATATATTATTACTCTCTTATGAATTTGAATCATTTTTCTATTTTGAGGGGTTGATAAGGGCTTATTCCATATAGAATGCTTCTTATTAGGGTATGTACTCTTTTACCTTTTACTATTTTTTTCTTCAAATTAAGTTATTTATTATTATTATTTTTATTTCTGGTGCTTTGTTTTAGAGAAAAATTATTGTAATTTGAGAGCATACAATAACTCAATAAGGCATGTTAGCAAGTTTAATTATGTATTTTAATATTTTTTTAAAGGTCGATTGTGTGTCTTATTTTTTTTTAATAAAAGATAAGTTTCATATTTTGAAAATCTTATTATATTTTTTATGAATTTATATGCATCATATTATCAAAACATTTAGCTATTGATTTTTATGTATGTTTTAGTCAAGTTTATCCTTTATAGAATTTTTCATGATTTAGTTTCTTTATAAAATCTAGATTTTGTATTGTGAATAAAGTTTGCATGAGACTTAAGATGATAACTACAGCAAAAAATTAGAGAAAACATAAGTACTCATTTAAAACTCATTAATTAACTCAATTAAATACTCATTTGATTAATTCAAACAAGCCAAGTACAAATCAAGCTTGAACATATATAAAATTAAGCGAAATCCATACAAAAGCTCGGCTCGAACTCAAGTCAACACGAACAACATTTAATTGAAGTCCAATCAGGAGTACTGCTCGGCTCGCTGACATACCCTAGATATGCCTAAAACCATGTGCAATTTTTTTTTTTTATTGATTAATATAAATTTTCTCTTACAGAAGCCACCCCTAAAATAGTCATGAGGCTTATGGGCATCCCAGGACTGACTTCATACTACCTTAAAAGGCATCTTCAGGTATCTAACATGTGACTTACCCACCGTCTCTTAGCTGCAGCGTGGAACCCCGGATCGAGTCGAATCCTCATCGCATGGAGGCCAATACTTAAGGTGGGGAAAGTAAGTGGGGGAACATGGTGATAAATGCTAAAGCGTGATTAGTCATATTATCCCCACCCACAAGATGGGTGGGGTGTTGGGTGGATCCCCATTGCAAAAAAAAACTAACATGCGACTTGAATTCTTTGTTAATTGAACTAGAACATGAATTTCACGCCTTGGTTTAACAGAAGTACAGGCTCTGGTGAATACTAAGTGATATTAAGTATTGTTTCACGATCATAGGTGCTGCGGCAGCAGCAGACAGAATGTCAGAAGGTGGCGGGTCCTTAGTGAACAACATCAATGTTGGGAAACATAACAAGTAGGCACCTTATGAAAGCTTTTTAATGAATGATTTACATGGATGAGACCAGTAGATATGCCCTCACCAGCATGTCTTTTGAATCTCAGAACGGTGCAGATAAACGAAGCGCTGAAGATGCAGAAGGAGGTGCAGAGGAGGAACACCTTTGCCATTAACTTTGACATCTGTAGCTGTACAAACGTCAACACCCATAACAACCACAAAATCAGACCTCTTCACCTCCTTTGAATAGTGCTTGTCATGAAGAATCCATTCCATCACACAAACCACAAGAATCATGCTAAGCTTCGATATCTGGTAAAAGCCAACAAAATTAAGCTTGAGGCTAAGGTTCATCCCTGTAATGGATGTGTTGGCAACAAGGGAGAACTAGGGAAGCTCCCACAAGGGAACATGCTTTGATGCAGAATATCGGGTGGCGTTTGAAACTAATCCGACTCATGCAATCACACGGAAGTGCAAACTAGTCAAAGTAGTTGCAAACGTGAATGCGTAATCAGCCGTGGACATAAGCTGCTTGTTTGCCATGATGATCCCCACGGAACTCACAACGTTCATTGCCCACGCTCCGACGTCCGAAATCGCCGATGGCTTCTTCTTATCCTGCTGCTTCGTCCTCTCCATCCCTCGCTTCTTCCCTGCTGATGACGATACTCAACCCCGCCGCCGTCGATTCTTACGGCGGCAATCGATCTGTCGTCCGGAAAGGCGTTTTCCTCTTCCCGCACCACGTTCTCCATCGCATCGACGGGCGTAATGGGAACGAAGAACAAAAGTAGACTCAGAAAAAGGAAACAAGAGGAGGAAGAAGGCTCGCGTGCGGCTCTCGTGCGATTCGTCAAAAAGGCCCTCGGGATAGACGAACCGAGCGAATTGAGAGTTGAGCGTTCGATTTTGAGGGAAGTAGGCGAAAAACCGCGGTTATGGAGAGAGGAGGGCTGCGGTTTGCTTGAGGAAGAGGAGTGAACAGTTACCTGCCGTTCGAATCGTGCGTGGAGGAGGGAAGCCATTCGAACGGACGAGCGGAGTCGGATCGCGCGTGCGTGAAGGGAGCTGAGCGGGTTTATTAGAGTGGGATTTAGGGATTTGGCTTTTAGGTTGAGATTAAGCTTTATCTAATTTTTGTAAGCACTTAATCGTACTTAAAATAAATTTTATAAATATAAAATCACATAATCAATATATATATATATATATCAATCTTAGCTTATTTAGATATTGAAAGAACGACGCACGGTTAGAATTTCGGAGGCCGTTTGGTTGTCAGCCAAGCCAATTGAAATTCCATTTCAAAAAATGCACGCTATCATTTTCGACCGATTTCCGTGATCGATCCAATTGAGTAAACAAGCCTTACTTGATAGATTTCGACATTTCAAAGCTAACGGCGCAATCAATTTAGAGAATAGAGGTCATTTTGTTTGCGTCGGCATCTCCTAACCTCGATATGCTTGCAGACGCATTGACAACTCGATCGCTTGATCGGTTGATAATCAAGTTGTGCAATATTTATATTTGACTAATTTTGTGTTCAATGCTAATAAAGTCCATTCGTCGATCTAAGTCGCTTTTTTAGTTTGTCCAGATTATTTTGAGACCATCTCCAAGGTCGACTGAATTTTTTGACTCGATTTATGACACATATATGAAGGTCAACACTCTCTCTAGCAATCTCCATGTCTCACTCACTCTATAGCATTCACTCTTTGCTTTTACTCAAAAGAAAAATGATAGATTATACTTAAAATTGTAGAAAACTACTTTAATATAGATTTTGTCACTTCATGGTACAACAATGCCACAAAAATAACATCTAGGCACTTCATGTCACTCTTTGCTTTTGCATAGGTTTTAGCTCTGCAATATTTCATCTATAGTATCAAGGCGCTAGTACTTTGTCATTCTTGCTCTTCCGCACGGGTTCTATCGCCTTGACACTTGTGCTGCAGTGCCAAGGAGCAAGCTCCTATCTTTCTAGTAAAATTCCAAAATCATGGCACCAAGGCACTAACCTCTTAGCACCAAAGCATTGTCTTCTATCTTTGAAACAAAAATGTTCATTCACAATGCCTAGGTGCACTAGATAAAAATTGCAATCCCCCAGTGAACTCATCGTTGGGCTCAACTAGCGAAAATTGCAGGACGAGTAGATAATACTTTTATGATTGATCGGCACAATTAGGTTCCACAAAATAACATAAATAAATTGGGGTGTGAAGTTGGTTTAGATACATCAAGAGCCAAATTTGTTTTTAACTCAAAAGCACATGAGTGAAGGTTAACCTATCAGTATTTCTGCATCAATATTTTTCTAATTACATGATGAAAGGTTAACCTCTTAACGCTAAATTCAAATCTCCACGTTAAAGAGCTTAAGACAACTTCATAATGAGCACAGAATGAACATGAGACAAATCATCAATATTTACAAGGAAAAATACCAATCGAAAAGAAAGACAAAGTAAAACAGCTAATGAAAAATCATGGCGTTCGCGCTCACAAGAATTACGAGGGGAAGTATTAGTCAGTAACATTTTATAGAATAATTTTCGTACCTTATCCAATCATCACATTCTTCTCTATCATTGTATAACTATATAGCATAGATATGCTTTAATATTCTATCAATTGCATCAAAATGGTGAAACCTATCAATCCACAGTATCAAATTGCTAGTCACCAGTCAAATCTAACTCATAAATTTAATCTTCATGTGATTAACAATTAATTTCTCTAGCGATTAAGAGCTGTTTATGTGATAATTATAGCTGCCAAAACCAAATAATAATAGGACCGTTCTAGCTGAGATATACTTGTGGGTAACTAAGCTAGAACTACAAGTATTAAGAAACAAAACCAGTTTTTTTCTCAGTATAAAGAAGACTAGCAATTATCATAGTCCAGGTTAAAGCTACTGCAGATTCTGATCAAAGTGGAAACCATACTGTTTCAAATTGGTCTAGAATTGGCCATACGATCCTTAGAATTCATTCATTAACCTGTAGCTCAAAGTGAATTCAGCTAAGTCCGGATCAAATCACTCATAGGTTGGCTTAGGCAAGTATAGGATAGACTATGCACAAGCTGCAACGCGCACACGGTTTGTCTCACTCAGTAAATGATTGTCACATGTTGCACCCATCCACATGCGACACATTACCTGCAAACAGGCCATGTGCAACCGTGTTGATGAATGGGAGTACTCATCCTCCCCGTGATCAAGATTCAAAGGAAGATCTATAGAGCCAAACTTGTTACTTTGTGGAGCCCATTATATCGTTCAATCAACTATCAACTCGATTGACAATATCGCCAGTCAAGTATATATATAGACCTTTTTTGAGTGTGTGTGGAATCCAAGCCCCTAGAAAAATTTGAGTGTAGAGATATTTGTAAACCTCCGTGATATGACTCCATATCCTCAAATAGACAACAGAGATAAAAGAGAGAGAAGAATTTCAAATTGGCTAAAGGACTTTACAACATAACATAAGTAATTACTCGACGAAGGAGGGACAAATACATAATTTTACTGCAGACCAAAAGCAGAGAAAGATATGATAATAACAGAGAAGAAAAGACTACAAGTATGCTAATTCAGAGCATAAAATAAATACAAATATTACAGAGTACAAATACACATGTCCATAATAGCATTAGAACAAAGATAAGCTAGAATGATAACAGCTACAACAGCAATAAAAATCCCAAAGTAACATCACAGAAGGACAACAAAACTGAACATAGATAGTTCCAGAGCAAAAACCCTGCAGCAGTTATCCATAACAGAATTTAGATCAGAACTCAAGAAGCAAGAAATGACTAACAAAATAACAAGCCGCTCAAATATGTAATGGATGAAACAGCAGAACCTATCAAGAAACCAAGAAGATCGAGGACTAACAACTTTAACCAACTAATATTCCAGAGAGACAGAAGTAAGAAAATAGTGAATAAACGACCCAATGTAATAGAAAGTAGTTACTCATGTAGAGAAAGCATAGATCTAGGTTAGACAAATAGTATAAATAGAGGATGAAAGATAAACAAAGAATGTAATCAATCTTTCAGAAAGAACTTATCTTCTTCGGCCTCTTTCTTCTTCTCCTTCCTCTTCTCCTTCTTCTAACCAACCTTTTCTCTGATTTCCCTCGCCGGAATCCGCCGTTCATCTCCGATCGAAGAACCCTAGGGTTCCTCCTCACTCTCGATTCCTCTTCCCTTCTCTGGAGCGTCGATGGCTTGAAATGTCGAGAGAAACAATGTGTGGGAAGACTAAATAAAATTGATGAACAAATATCCTCAATTACTATCATATTGAATGAAGTTTCAAGAAGGTTATCGGCTATAGAAGCCAAATTGAAAACAAATTCTCAAGAACAGCAACAATCCCAGGTGTGTAATTCTTCTTATACCGAATTTCCTTCCCCAAATAGATCAGAAACATAATAAAATACTAGACCTGTTAAGGTAGATATGCCAAGATTTAATGGAGAAAATCTAAGAGGATGGTTGTTCAAAGCAGATCAGTTTTTTGTCTATAGTTTATCGAGGACCAAAATTCATAATAATAGATACATGGATGGACCTGCCTTGAGCTGGTATCAATGGATGCATGTAAACAAACAATTACATTCATGGACACAGTTCAAAGAATAAGTCATTCAAAGATTTGGACCCTCTCTATACAGGGACTTGAGAGGAGAATTATCTAAGTTACAACAAAAAACCATAGTCCAAAAATTCTACAATCAATTTGAGGAGTTAGCTAACCAAATTTCAGGTATTCCACCTGAATTTCTACAAAGTTGTTTTGAATTAGGGCTTAGACAAGATATTAAGAGAAAAGTAAGAGCCTTACATACCTATTCTCTTCAACAAGCCTTTCAGTTAGCTAAACTAATGGAAGATATGTTAGCAGATGAGGTGTTTATGGCAAGAACAACAAGATTCAATCAAGTACCAACCATAAAATATCAACAGCAATATCAACAACCTCTGCTCCCTACACCAACAATGCCAATTCACAACAACAATACTAATAACAAGCTAATTATTCCAATACAAAGACTCACTCCAACACAGTTAGAAGAAAGAAAAAAAAAGGACTATGTTTTAACTGTGATGAGAAATTCCATTAGGGCCACATCTATAAATCAAAGTTATTTACTCTCATGGTGATCAATGAGGAGTAGGATGACAACCTGCAGCAAGAAAATCAAGAAAAAAACCTGTCAATACAAGAAGATATTCTAGAAATTAATTTCAATGCCTTCACAGGTCAGTCAAATCCTAGAACCCTAAGACTACAAGGGATAATTAGAAATAAAAAAGTGCAAGTACTGATTGATAGTGGGTTAACCCACAACTTTATCCAGTCAAAATTAGCCAAGTTTATAGACCACACAGTAACACCTGCATCAGTTTTCAAAGTATTAGTATGAAACAGGAAAACTTTAAAGTGTTCAGGAATATGCTCTAATATTCCTATCCAACTATAAGGATACACCTTCATCACTGATTGCCATTTACTGCCAATACAAGGAGCAGATATAGTATTAGGTGTTTAATGGCTAGAATAATTAGGAGAATGTACAACTAATTACAAAAAGCTCATAATGAAATTTAAGTATAAGGACACCTTGGTACAACTACAAGGAGATACAACATCTAAGGTTCAAGGCATTACATTGCAGTTCACTAAATTACGAATAACAGAAATAGCTTCATACCTGTAAATAACAGAAGTCCAAAGTTCTGCAAAGGCTACAGCAAGTGAGTTCTAAAGCCTACCTGAAAATATTCAAGCAATATTACAGCAATACCAAGACATATTTCAAGCTCCATAGAACTTACCTCCCCAAAGAAGTATTGACCACCATATTAATTTAGCCCCTGGAACTCAACCAATCAAGGTAAAAAGTTATAGATACCCACATTTCCAGAAAATAAAATTGAGAAACTTATAAAGGAAATCGGACGATAATCGAGAAAGCATCATCCTTTCTCTTCTCCAAAGACACTTTAAAAAAAAGGATGAAACTTGGAGATTTTGTGTGAATTACAGAGCTCTAAATAAAATAATAATTCCTGACAGATTCTCAATTCCCACCCAAGAAGAGCTTATGGATGAATTGTATGGAGCCACAATATTTTCAAAATTGGACTTAAAGTCAGAATATCACCAAGTCAGAATGGTTGAAGAAGACATCTACAAAATAGCTTTTAGAACTCATGAGAGACACTATGAGTTTATGACAATGCCATTTGGACTAACAAATGCACCATCAATATTCCAAGCTTTAATGAATGCAGTGCTTAAACCCTTTTTAAGAAAATTTGTCTTAGTATTTTTTGATGATATACTTATATATAGTAAGACCTTGGAGTTACATCAAACTCATCTCCAAGAGGTATTAGAACAACTCAAGCAGCATTCATTATTTATCAAGCCATCTAAATACTCATTTATACAAGACATAATTGAGTATTTAGGACACATTTTATCTGCACAAGGTATAACAGTGGATCCCAAAAAGATTCAAGCAGTACAAGCCTGGCTTTTACCCAATTCAGTCAAACAGTTAAGAGGTTTTTTGGGTTTAACTGGCTATTATAGAAAGTTTATTAAAAATTATGTAGCAATTGCCTCCCCATTAACATCAATGCTAGCTAAAAAATAATTTCAGTGGATAGAAGAATCAAAAGCAGCATTCACACAACTGAAACAGGCTATGGTATCCTTACCAGTTTTAGCATTTTCAAATTTTTCTATACCTTTTATTCTAGAAACAGATGCCTCAGGTATAGCAATAGGAGCAGTATTAGTTCAAAACAATCATCCTCTTGCTTATTTCAGTAAGAAATTATCTCCCACATTACAAAAAATATCAACATATGCTAGAAAACTTTATGCTATAACAGAAGCAGTAGGAAGATGGAGGCAATATCTATTAGGCAATAAATTCACTATAAGAACATATCAAAAGAGCATAAGGGAGTTAATGCAATAGACAATTTAGACTCCAGAATAGCAAATGTTTCTTATTAAACTCATGGGCTTTGATTATACTATTGAGTATAAACCAGAGATCACCAATAAGGCAGTTGATGTACTATCCAAAAAAGTATACAATACAGATGAAAAAGTAACAGCAGAAGGCTCAACACAACACACTTTATATGCTTATACTCAGCAGTTCACAGCCTTGCTACAATAGATTAAAGAAGAAACACAATCTAATCTTAAACTACAGCAGTTGCATAAGCAAATTTCAGTAAGTCCAGAATTATTTCCCAATTACAGATGTACTAATGGACTGCTATATTACAAAAATAGAATAGTCATACAAAAAAACTCTGAAATAAGAAATATGCTTATAAGAGAATTGCATTCAACACTAGTAGGAGGTCATTGGAGAATTAAGAGGACATGGGCCAGAATTACTTAATAATTCTACTGGAAAAAGTTAAAATAAGATATAAAACACTTTATAGCCACATGTCCCGTGTGTCAACATGTCAAATATGATACTCAGAAACCTGTAGGGTTATTACAACCCTTACCTATTCCAACATTCATTTTGGAGGAAGTATCAATGAATTTTATCATAGGTCTACCCAAATCCCACAACAAAACTGCTATACTAGTAGTAGTAGATAGACTTTCAAAGCATGCTCATTTCTCAGCCCTTCCAACTTATTTTACATCTACCTATATAGCTCAAACTTTCATTTCAGACATAGTTAAACTGCATGGAATTCCATAAGCAATAGTTTCAGACAGAGATCCTATCTTTATGAGCATTTTTTGGCAAGAACTATTCAAATTAAGCGGAACAACAATAAGCCATAGCAGTGCTTATCATCCTCAATCTGATGGCCAAACAGAGGTAACAAACAGAACACTAGAACAATACCTAAGAAGTTTTGTATTGGAGACACCCAGAAATTGGTTACAATTCCTTCCATGGGCAGAGTTTTTTTATAATACATCCATTAACACTTCCACAAAAATGACTCAGTTCTAAATAATATATGACAGACTACCACCTAAAGTTATACCCTATAATGGCAATACAACTACCAATATAGAAGTAGAAACCTTACTACAACAAAGGGACACTGTATTACAGCAACTGAAAAAAAACTTACAAGAAGCTCAGAATAGAATGCAATAAATAGCAAACAAACACAGAAGGGAGCTTCAGTTCAATATAAATGATCTAGTGTTAGTGAAATTATAATCATACAGACAGATCTTAGTATCAAAGAAACCCTATACAAAGCTGCAAAGACAGTATTATAGTCCTTTTAAAGTTCTATAGAAAGTAGGGATTGTGGCTTACAAAGTAGACCTTCCAGAAATAGCAAAGATTCACAATGTCTTCCATGTCTCTAGACTTAGGCAATTCAGACAGGATTCAAAAATTCACCCAGCCATATTGCCTACTCAATTCTTAGAAGGGCATCCCCTGGTCAGACCCATCAAAATTTTAGATCAGAGGATAAGAATATAAGGAGACAGACCAATCACAGAACTCTTAGTATAATGGGAGAGTATCCTAGCAACAGAGACTTCTTGGGTGGAAATTAAGAAATTTCAGGGAACTTTTCCTGACTTTGACCTTGAGGATAAGGTCAATGTGTGTGTGTGTGGGGGGGGGGGGGGGGAGTAATGATATGACTCCATATCCTCAAATAGACAACAGAGGCAAAAAGGAGAGAAGAATTCCAAATTGGCTAAAGGACTTCACAACATAACATAAGTAATTACTTAGGACAGTAAGGAGGGGCAAATACGGCCATAATTTTACAGAGACTAAATAGACAAAGATAAGATATGATAATAACAGAGAAGAAAAGACTACAAGTATACTAATTCAGAGCATAAATAAATACAAATATTACAGAGTACAGATACACATGTCCAGAATAGCATTAGAACAAAGATCAGCTTGAATGATAACATCTACAACAACAATAAAAATCCCAAAGTAAAATCACAGAAGGACAGAAGAACTGAACATAGATAATTCCAGAGCAAAAACCTTGCAGCAGTTATCCATAACAGAATTTAGATCAGAACTCAAGAAGCAAGAAATAACTAACAAAATAATAGTTTTCTGTTCAAATATAATAGAATGGATGAAACAACAGAACCTATCAAGAAACTAAGAAGATCGAAGACTAACAACTTTAACCAACTAATATTCTAGAGATACAGAAGTAAGAAAATAGTGAATAAATGACCCAATGTAACAGAAAGTAGTTACTCATGTAGAGAAAGCTTAGTTCCAGGTTAGACAAATAGTATACATAGAGGATGAAAGACAAATAGAGAATGTAATCAATCTTTCAGAAAGAACTTATCTTCTTCGGCCTCTTTCTTCTTCTCCTTCCTCTTCTCCTTCTTCTGACCAACATTTTCTCTGATTTCCCTTGCCAGAATCTGCCGTTCATCTCTGATCGAAGAACCCTAGGGTTCCTCCTCGCTCTCGATCCCTTTTTCCTTCTCTGGAGCGTCGACGGCTCGAAATGTCGAGAGAAACAAACTAAAAGCAGGGTTAAGGTAACTGAATCTAGAAGCAATCATCTCACGGCCTAGAACAGCCGGCGTGTTTTGAATCAAGGGCCTAGATTAAATCACCGGTTCTAAGATCAAGGCAAGAGATCGAACCGCTCAATCGAAACACAGATCCAAGGGCAAAAAAGAGGCGAAACCAATTTGACGATTCAAGGCTCAGCTCAAAAGAAACACAATCCAAGTGCTAGATCCAACGGCCAAGAGAAAAAGGCGCAATCTAACGGTTCAGAAGGCATTCGATAATCTCCCCTAATTATCAATTAACTCAGCCGGGTTCAGACCACTCAGAGTGAGTCAACTCACTGAACCAAACTCAACTCTCACCCAAAACCAGACCCTATCACTTCGCATTTTTTATAGTGGATTTATTATTGTGATGTGACTCTGTGATTTTTCTTGATTTTGAGTTTTTTCTGTAAATCTGATGTTCTTCTTGTTCTTCTATCTTTTTATTTTCGTTCTTTGTTTTGCTTGGGTTCTCTTTCCCGGTAAAACTATATCTCTTACTCCTCTCATTGCCTTTTGGTCCCTCTCTCCGACATGAGTTGGTCCATCTCTTCTATAAATGACGTTTCTAGCTTCCAACACATACTACAAAATGTCTTCGGGGATCACAGTTGCTTAAAAAGTTAATTACAGCCCAATTGCAGTGGTAGCTGTGACCATTCGCTACCTACTCATGCAAGGAAGAAAGAATATCTCAATAGGGATTTATCTCACACTATGGCTCATTCATTTAACACAACTCTACCTTGATGCCTGGGTCTCCCTCTAGCTTAACTAGATGGCCATAACCTTACCATGTGTGACAGTTAGCAAGAAGGGGATTATGTGTACCTCAATAGATAGTAACAAGAATAAGTTGGTAAGTTCCATTAATACCATCAAATAGTTTTTAAAATCTAATTTACATAGTTCAGCTAAAACTATCTAGGCCTTACCCAGCTGAGTAAATCATTGATTCATCACGTTAGGAATACTGAAGTTACACCATAATGATGCTACAATTATATTCATGTGCCAACATCTCAAACCACCAATATTGTTATATTGGTTGTATCCTAAATCATAATAAGCAAATGAATCTCCATAGTAGTTCATTTACTAATTTAGGTCAAATCATATTGCTTTTAGCTCATAAAACAAATTTGAGCATCAATTTCTCAAAAAAAAAAATGATCTCATCATGCTAACTTCTCTCTCTCTCTCTCTCTCTCTCTCTCTCTCTCTCTCTGTCTTTTTTTTCAAATAACATGTGTTGGTATGCCTTCTAACTAAAAGCTTTAGTTAACCATTAAACATTTTGAACATGAAAATATATATATGTTCTTTAAGACATGCATCTTCTCTTATATTTCTTTTTCAAAAGATCACCGCTTTCTCTTGTATTCTCTATGGTGGTCATTTTTCTTTCACATGCCCAACTAGCAGAGATTCACAAGAAGGATATACAATAGACTTAATGAATGCCTTCAAATTAGGTTTAGGATTCACTCTATTTTCAACAAGAGATGGATGAATTTTTAAGCAAATAAACATGTATGGACACTCACTCCACCTTCTTTTAAGGTTTCATTGCATAAAATAAAATTTTGAATGCATTAAAATTAAATATTTTCAAATAAGCAAGACATTATACAATTAAATAATGAAGACTTTACAATTAAATTTTCTATCCATGAAATAATTTTTTTTATTATTTATAAATATAAGTGATTTATATTAGAATATTATATTAGGTTGAAATCATATAAGATATTGCTTATATGTTATGAAAAGTGTAGCTTTATGTCTCCCAACTATTAGAATTTTTTGTTGAGTTTCATTCAAAACTATATATCTTTTAATCCCCTCATTATTCTGTTGAATAATGTCACCATCTTCTTTATACATGTCATCTTTATAATATTATATATAGCCTTCCTTTCATATATACCATTACTTCTTATCATTTTAATCTAAAAAAATCTTAATTTTTTTTGACCTTATTAGAACATCAGATCTACTTCACAAATATTTTTTGCCTCCCTGGAATTCAAGGATTCATAGTCCCATGTCCATATATCTTAACATATTAAATTTCATAATGACATATTTTACTCAATGGTGGAATCCTCATTCGTATGAGGCATCAAAACCTCCACCTCAATAAGAATCTTACTTGGCTCAATAATGTCCTCTGACACCATGTTCATAGATAACTCTTTGAGTTCCTCAGCTACTTCATCATTGTCCTCGAACACCTCTCTGACATGCTTGGACACTTCGATAATATGCCTAACCACCTTAACAAGCTTTCCATGCTATTAGAAGCATCTATGTTGCTTTTTCAAAAGTAAAGTTGTGATATCTTCTTTAGCCTACATATAAACACTTCTCTCTATTGAACAATACATTAGAATCTTCACTCAAACTCAGTAAGTTCTCAACCATGACATGTAAGCCTTCTTAGCTAGTTGTATAACTTTTATCGGTAGACTTCTTAACCTTTCTGGCAACATGGCCAAAAAGTTCAACAACTTCATGGCTATCTCAATCAGTAAATCTTTTCAACTCTTGGTTGTTGCTAGGACCTCTTAATTTCATTACAAGCCATGCTTATCGACAAATTTGAGTGCTTTAAATTGTAATGTAGTCTTCTTTTATGCATGAACAATTAGGGTCTAAAGGATATATAACACCATGATGATTATTCAAAAAAATGTAACAAACTGCATTCAGTTTGATCCTCTTTAGTTGAGATTCATTTCTCTTGAAAAATATATAGTCAACTACCATAATGCATTTGTGTAAGTCTAGTTCTCTCCAGAGACCTCTAACCCCATTTTTAATTATAAATAATTACTATTTTCTTACACATTGCATGCAATTTGATATATAAATCTTTGAATACAACACACTTTATTAAGAAAACAAGGACAAATTAAGTCTACCAACCAAAAAGCTATTTGAATTTTCAATATCAACATCATGGATACTGAAAAAAAAAAAATCACCTTCTTCTTCTACCAAGACTCACACTTTAGAAGGAAATAATATTGTTATCCTTATGAGTAAATATCAAACCATCAACAATAATGCATAAACCTAAATTTAACACATCACCTTTAATGTACACTCAATGAAAGAATTATCATGATCAACATTCTTGAAATTGTTGGTACCATGTAACTATTATTACCTTCTCAAAATTATCATTAATTGGACATTCACCAATGCTTAATAAAAATATAAAACAAATCAAAATTTAAATTATATATTCTAATTCCCAATATTGCGTACAATAAAGTAATCATTATTCTCTAATCTTGAACTTTTTTTAAGAGAAGTTAATGAATGATCAAAGCCCCGTAGAACAATATACTAAGAGCATTAAAAAATAATTTGAAGGGAGATTGCTTAGCCCTCTTGAACTAATCATAACTTTGACATTCTTCAAGAGCTTGTTCCATCACATCTCCAACCCTATATGTGATATAGATAATACAATATCTCTCTAAAAGAAAATAAACTTGGTTATCCATTTCATAGAAAAACAAATAAAATTAATATAAATCCATATATACAAGATAAATGGGGTTCAATAAAAAAATTAAAAGCCTACTTTAGACCCAATTTCAAACCTTTATTTTGAGGCTAGTATTTGGCCCTAGGTTCAAAATAAAAGTTCAAACTAGGTTTAAACCTATAATAAGGGGCTTACTTAAAGTTTGAATCTAGTTCAAATCAAACTTCAAATCTCTATTTTGAAACTAATTTTACAACCCGTGGTTCAAAATATAAGTTCAAATTAGATTTAAACTTGATTTCAATATATAATAGAAAGTTTAAACCTAGTTTGAACCTAATTTGAATCTTATTTAAACTCAAATTATAGATTTAATCAAGTTTGAATAAATTTAAAATACCATATTATAGGTTCAAACTTTTTCAAACATCATTATGGGTTGAATCTTTTTTGAACTTCTTCAAAGTTCAATGTTTAACTTAAGTTCTTGCCTAACATTCAAACTTGTCTTTCTTTTTAGTTGCAAATAAGAGATGATAATCTGGAAATGTATGCATTGAAAAGGATAGTAAATGGAGATAACTTAAATAAAATCGTGTTAAAACTCCTCTTATATTGAATAATTTAGAAGGGATGGTGATAAAGGATTGTTCAAAGATAGATACGAGTTGAAATGACTAGAGGTGCGTCAATCGATCAACTCAAATAAGGAAACCTTTGAGAAAGATGCTTGAAGTGAGAGATTTGAGCAATATATGTGTAAAATTTCGTAAGAATATGAGAAATTTTTTATCATATTATAACAATATTTTTTTTAACCATTTGAGCCATTGTCATGATAAATGCATACACCTATGTATTCCCTAAAATTTGAACCCGAGATCTCAAAGTAAGACCTCAACCAACAGGCTAAGATTTAATTCAAAAATATATTTGAGTTGATATGACTAGAGATGTGTTAGTGTCGATCTACTAAAAAAAAGAAATATGTGAAAAGATGTTTGAAGTGAGAGATTTGAGCAATATATATTTAAAATTTCATAAGAATATGAGAGGTTATCCTTCATATTTCAATATAATAGCATTTTAATTCAAAATTTTATTTGAAAGATTTTGACCAAATACACGTATATTACTAATGATAAAGTCCAAAATTTTTAATTTTTTATGGACTTATTTTTTA
Organism: Cymbidium sinense; assembly: GCA_021442155.1. Lineage (NCBI taxonomy): Eukaryota > Viridiplantae > Streptophyta > Magnoliopsida > Asparagales > Orchidaceae > Cymbidium > Cymbidium sinense. Next base: position 18,675,267 of record CM038221.1, on the reverse strand, counting down.
TTAATTTAAACATTTGACTTCTACATAAATTTTATTATTTTATATGCTTGTCATCTAATAGTTTTTTAATCTATGACATTTTATAGTAGAAAAAGAAAATATATTTTACTCTAATTTAATTATTATACTAAATATATTGCGCTATATAATTTAAAAGTGTATTTATTTTTCTAAATACATTCACAAATATCTTTTTTTAAAATGAGATAAATATTATTTTTTTTATAATTCTATCTTTTGCTATCATGTTGTGCTAATTTTTTTTACTTTTGTCTTAAATATATATATATATATATATATATATATATATATATATATATATATACATATTGTGATTTGTAGGTAAATTTAAAAAAAAAAATCGAAAAAATAATAAAAAAATGTACTCACTAACACTCCTACGGAATGTGCGAAAGGAAGGGAACTCAACCGCAAACAAAGAGGACTCTCTCTCTCTCATTGTCATTCCCAAGCGCGTCCCCGTCGCCCTTTTTTTCCTCCCCATCTATCCCTTTCAACCTTCTAAGAGCTCTCTTTTAAATGTGAACTATCATTCCCAGTGCCAAATACATTACAAAATCCTCACTGTCTTGCCCTCCTCTCCTTGAAGTGCAGCAATAGGGGAAAGATGGCTTCTTTCTCCTTGGTTTTTCTTCTTTTTTTCTTCCTTTTCATGGCTACCATCTCCGCCAACCGCAGCTTCTCTGCTGTAGGTCTTCCCCCGTTTCAGCTCCTCCAAATTCCCCTCCTACATTCATTTGCCAATTGCTTTTTTCCCAGTCTCGACCAGTTCTGATGAAAAAGTTACAATTTTTTGCGCAGGAAGCAGAAGTTTCCGCAGTATCAGCAACGGAGGAGATGAGACCAGTGGCTCCGGCGCCAGGGATCCAGCTATTGATGCTTAATGAAACCAGGCGGCGGCTCAGCAGCTTCCAGATATGTGCCCTTTGTACTTGCTGTGGAGGCCCAAAGGGCCTATGTCTTCCTTCTCCTTGTTGCTATGCAATCAGCTGCAACATTCCAAATAGGCCCTTTGGTTTCTGCTCCTTTCTTCCCAAGACATGCAATTGTTTTGGATGCCATCTCTAATCACTGAATCCCTTTATTAGTATTTATTTTAAATGCTAGTCTCTATTTGCGTAGTTATAGTCCACTTTGATGCAAGTGTGATGAGAAGGAAGGGTATTTGTTTGTTCACATGTGTTCATTGGTATTTGGTTAAAATATATTTCATATGTATGAGGTTTGAAACTGGAACATTAGAGCATTGTGATAGCTTTACAGATTTATTAATCAAACTTCTAAATTGGGATTAACCAAGTTTTGCCTGCTTCGTTCTTTTAAATATTTGAGGGCCATGCTTTCTTAATAATTAATTTGATTAGATGTTTTTTGTTATTCTGTAGTGACTGATCTCCTGAGAAACAAGGATATACTCAAAACAGCATTTTGATTCTGTTTGATTCTTTTACCTTAGAAAATATTCCTTTTTTTTTTTGTTGAAAACTACAGTACCTCCTTATTCTGTTGAACAGTGTATTATATTTTTTTTTAATGAACTTGGTGCTTGGAATGTGCAGATATACATTAACTGGTCAACTAGAAAGCTAAGGTGGGTAGGAGTTGTGGCCTTGTGGGGCATTAAATCCGCAGTATTTATTATATGGTCGCGTTGTAGTGTGTTATCATGTGAGCTGAGCTATTTATTATGGTTGCTTTCCAGTTTCCCCTTTTTGCTCGTGTCTTCACTATGAACAGCCTGTGGCAGTTTGAATGAATAAAACTCCTCAGTTCTTATTTAGAACCAGATGCCCTTCTATATTTCCTGAGAAATATTTCAATGGCCAAAGTCTTTCTGAAAGGATTGACCGATGAAGTTGCAGGCAGTTTTATTGGAGTTTAGTAGATCTCTCTGAATTCATCTAGATATTTAATCAGTGAAGGTTCCCTGTCTTTTTTTTATATGGAAACTTACTAGATTTCTTATGATGGTGGTATTGTATTACTAAGGTTTTGTCAGTGTGTTGTACTGTAGAAAATCAAATCAGAGATTAAACAATGAAATAGGTGTTTGGTGGAGCTGCATTTACTGTTTAACATAACATAACGCAGAATTTTGCTGTTATTCTTTTGAAGAAAAAAAAGAAGAAACTAAAGCCTTATTCTGATTAAGAGGGAATAGTAAAATGTTAGAGAAAGTGGCCTACAGTGACTCCAGAATTATAGAGAAGTAAACTTTTTTTTAGAGAGAGTGGCCTAAAGGGACTCCATAATTGTAGAGAAGTAAACTTTTTTTTAATCATAGTTACTATTTGGCTACAAGTAGAATTTAATTCAAGTAAGATATTGGAAATCCAAAGCTAGTAAGTGGGGTATTAAATTTTGATAATTGTTTCGCATCACAATTGTTAAATTTAGATAATTCTGATAGAGTGTTTGGTCTTTTTGTTTTAGGTTTTAAGATTTAAATGTGACCAGACTCAGCAAGTGGGGAGGGTAAGAAAGAAATCAGAGTTAAGCCAAAGTTTAGTTCCATACTTTCATAGTGTGCACTGGGTTACTCAAGACCACAAACTTGCTTTAAAGTCGGAACAGATTATGAGTAGTGTTCTAAAATTTTCAAAAGAATAAGGCTCCCAACAGATTTTTCTGAAAAATTATAATAGAAACATTTTGTCAATTCTGATTCTGATCAAAATAACAAAAACCCAAAAAAAATCACAGCACTTCAATGACAAACTTGATATGATTAAAATAAAATTTAAAAAAATCTATTACATAGTAGAATATTACATTCGAGTTTCACAATAGCTGTGCCAAAAGTTATAATCTGAGAGACCTTATAGTTAACATATTAACAAAGATGATAATGAAGGCCACGACGATCATATTGTTTTGAAATGAGATCAAGTTCAACCTCAGAGGAGAAATGTTGCACGAGTTGCCCCTTCACCTTCGTTCTTCAAGACATTCACGAATGGCATCTTAGGGGTTGAGTTTCAAGCGAACGGGTACATCAGTTCTTCTTGAATCTCTTCTCCTTTCTCCTTGATGCACGGGTTGTTCGCAGAACATTAATCATTTGATATTTTTACACCAATATATTTTTCATCTATTGATTATTAGATTGAGTTTAAGTTATCCACAATCTTCTTTTCATGCGAGAGCTCTCATCACTCCAACTCAAATGAGGCCTTTTTAACACCGGTAAAGCCGTTAAGTATCATACACTAAGAGCTCTCCCAAAAAAGTGAGGCTGCCATGGAAGTCCCTTAACTCTTGAACTTTGGTTAAACATGATAGTAAAATAATTAAAACTTCTAGGAGCTATAAATCTCATGAACCACTCAATCGCAACCAAATATTGACTGCTTGGCTGTGATAACACTTATTAAAAAGCTTTTGCTAAAGTTGAACTTAATATATCCAACAAAAGAGTAAACTTGAATACATATATATAAATCTTTACTCCCATTGATCCTCTAGATCTCTTTTAAAAGCAACATTCAAACATGTTTTAGGACCTTATAATCTTTTTTTCTTGCAAAGAAGACTGCTTTCAAATGCAAGTCATTTGAGTCTAATAGCTGAGAATTTAGACTTTCAAGTAACTCTTAGTAGAAAATGTGATAAATTCTGATCTTATGGTTGTTTGTTAACCTAGGGTTGCCCCCACACTCTTTAATGGGAGTTGTTAGCATTAGTTATGTCACGAAGAGCTTCTTTTGGAGGATTTTTAATTATGGGATGTTATTGACTACTGTGAGCTGCTCTGAACATCATGTTCTCTGTGCTTGGATTCATTATTATTTATATTAACGAGGAAGTAATGGAATTTATGATGGAGCTGTCTATAGTTCTTCTACGCCATGATTTTTCCCATAGATATTTTTAGCCTTTTGTTTTCAAGCCAAGGGTGATTAGAAAATGCCCCTTTGGGCCTTTTACGTATTCTACATGAACATCAACTTAATGTACCGAAGGTGTTTGAACTCACAGGGCATTAGTTAAAAATAATATATAGAATCTCAGGGTGTTGAGTTTGAGCATTCATTAAGTTAAAAAAAAAAGTTATCTAGGATCATTTTTATTTTTATTTTTTTATTATTTTTAGATAAAATATATTTGATGATAATAGAGTATTCAAACATATATGATATTTTAAATGTTCTTGATAATAATATTTAAAATAAAATATATTCATATTCCATTAAATACATTAAATTTTTAATATACTAATATAAAGCATAAAATAAAATTGATCTCAAAGAGGTCCTTAATGTACTGAATTCAGGCAGAGCAAAGATATGCTCACCGCTGGTACTAAATAGTCAAAATCATATGAACTGGAAATGTTATTTGAATTAATTCTGATTTGTGTTTATGGAAGATGACCCATCTTTGACTGTAATTAAGAGGTTTATTATTTCTGCATTAGTGGTGCAGTGGGCCAACCCAGGCTTTTGTGGGCCAATTAATGTTATTTGAAGTAATTTGCTTATTTGTGTTGGTAATTTGATAGATAGTGTGAAGAATGTTAGATTAATGTTCTATGCCTAGTCTTTTCAAAATAATAATAATAATAATAATAATTGTGTCTAGAAAATCACTGAGAAGAAAGTTACGCTTCATCATAAATCCAAGACACAGATATTTAAAGAAATGAACAATAAACCTGCAATTTACTAAAAAATCAAAAGAGGAAAACTACTAGAAAAGTTTCCACTATGTATTTGAATAAAGATCTTCCAACGGGATTACAGATTATGAGAGAAATGAACAATATGTATGACAACGATCAGTAACTATAAGAAATGATAACCGTGCCGGAATCATCTAAATAGAACAATTGCTAAAGAGGAACAATCACTCAAACGCAGGAACAATCATTTAGAATTCATCATAATGGAGACCCATGAGATGATGGCGAGGATCAACTGGCGGGGTGGTTAACCGGTGGAAATGGCACGATCTGCTGAGAGGATCTCTCATCTCTCTTGCCTTCCTCTCTTAATGAGAATATATTTATGGAAGTGGCGTCTCAGAATACATGCAAAATCCGAACCACTCTTCCAATCGGACGGCTCATGATGATTCCCTCGATCATATGATGTATTTTGTGTATTTGAATGCTCAAATGATGTAAATTATGATATCTTGGCTTGTTAGATTCGCTCGGCCAAGACGCCGATTTGACTATAAAGACAGATTTTTTTAGGAATTTAACCGATATCTCAAAGTTTCCAATGATATTTTAAGTGCTTGATCGACCAATTTTCGACTTTTTCAAGATTCAGGCTCATAGAAATTTTCTATATCACGCTCTATTTTTTTGGATGATTATCTCAATCATCAAAAAATATATGCCAAACTTCAAAATAGCAAATTCTTCAACCAATCTGCAATTAACCACACATTTTGAGAAGATCTTCATGTAAGCACAATATTATGACTACGAAGATGCACAACTAAATATGTGTGTATGCGAACCGAATTACTGATCCATCCGGGAACGGCGACGAAGCCGCGGCATGCATGGCCAGCGGGCGTCATGCAGCGCCCCGCTCGCTGTGGCGCCACACAGCCGGGTCAGGTTAGCGGTCACAGGCGGCGTCACAGCCTGAGCGGGTCGATGGCTGAATCAATATACGGGCCGGAACTACCGATCGGCCGAAATGGCAACGCCGGTGGGTGTCATGATCGCGGGTGGCCGGTCATGGCCGGAACGGGTCGCGCGTCGGGAGGGGCGTGGCGAACGGCGCAGAAGGCGATGAGCGGTGGGTCTGCGTCTTAAGGCCAGCGAAACATCCGCTGGCCTGCCACCCGCTGGCTGCTTTTTTGAACGGTTTGGACAGCTTTTATTTTTCTTAAATTTTGACCTTTTGTCCTATGGGTCTATAAAACCCCAGGCTTGGGAGAAAGCACCTTCTCCTTCTTGAGAAGGTCATTGAGGACGAACGTTCATCTGGCGAGCGTTTTCCTCGAAAGAGCGCGATCGCCTCGGACCGGCCGGGTTTGAGACGATCAAGACCCGCAGCTCATGGCGACCGGTTTTCCCTCGAAAGAGGTCGGACGCCGGGTTTGGAAGCGATCAAGACGTAATTCATCTGGCGAGCTCTTTTCCCTCGAAAGATATTGAATGCCCTGTCGGACCGACCGCCGAGGCAACGAGACGGGCGACAAGATGCTCGACGATGGTGGCCGACGACATCGGCGGCCGATGACCGAATGGTAGTCAGCGATGATAACCGACGATGGTGGTGATCGGCGAGATTGCCGACGATGGTCTACGACAGAATGCGGCTGGACCGCTATGGTTGGCGACGGGGTGGCGCAACCGGTGGCGGTAGTCGATGGTGGTGACCGGTGGCCGGGATGACCACGGAGATGGTGGTCGAAGATGCCTGCCGATGGTCTACGGCGAAGGATCGGCGCAGATCGGGCGACCTGCAGCGCGGTTGGCAAATGACGGGTGGTCGCCGGCAGAAGAACGGCGACGTAGTGACGGCATCGGCGTGGTAGGATGACGCAGATGACCATGGCGAATGACCGGCGATATTGTGAGGCATGGACCTGCGAAACAGTTTGGTGGTGACCGAATGCAGTAGCGGCACCGGGCGCGGCCAGATATTATGGTCGCCAGCGAAGACCGGTCGCGAGATTTTGACATATCCGGATGTTTATTAAGTGTTACCCAATGACGCTTAACTGGAAGAGGTTGAATTAATCCGAGATTTTGACCCATTCGGTTGTTGTCGAGTGTTACCCATGACGCTAACCTATGGAAGAGCTTGAATCAATCCGCCGAGGATTTTGACCTATCCAGGTTGTTTGCCGAGTATTTGCTCGATGACGCTTAACTTGTGTGGAAGAGGTTGAATCAATCCGAGGATTTTGACCTATCAGGTTGTTTGTCGAAAGTGTTACCCAGACGTTAACGTATGGAAGGGTTGAATTGAATCCGGGATTTTGACCCATCCGGGTTGATTGTCGAGTGTTACCCGGCGACGTTAACGTGGAAGGGGTCGTCACTGGACCTTTTGACCTATCCCAGTTGTTTGTCGAGTCTTTGCTCGACGTTAACCTATGTGGAAGAGGTCGTAGGAAGTCCACCAAGGACCTTTTGACCCATCCTAAGTTGTTTGTCGAGATGACGTTAAATTGTATGGAAGAGGTCGGTAGGAAGTCCACTAGGACCTTTTGACCTATCTAGGTTGTTTGTCGAGTCTTTGCTCGATGACGTTAACGTGTGGAAGAGGTCGTGAAGTCCACCGCGACCTTTTGACCCATCCTAAGTTGTTTGTCAGAGTCTTTGCTCGATGACGTTAATCTGTATGGAAGAGGTTGAATTGAATCCGCTGAGGATTTTGACCCATCCGAGGTTGTTTGTTAGAGTGTTACCCGATGACGTTAACCGCATTGGTTGAATCAATCCGATAATTTTGACCTATCAGGTTGTTTGTCGAGTCTTGATGACATTAACTGTGGAAGAGGTTGAATCAATCCAAGATTTTTGACCTATCCGAGATTGTTTGTCGAGTCTTTGCTCGACGGCGTTAACTGCATGGAAGAGGTTGAATCAATCCACCGAGGATTTTGACATATCCGGTTGTTTGTCGAGTGTTACCCGGCGACGTTAACTGTATGGAAGAGGTCGAATTGAATCCAGAGATTTTGACTATCGAGGTTGTTTGTCGTGGTGTTACCCGGCGACGTAACTGGAAGAGGTTGAATTGAATCCAAGATTTTGACCTATCCGGGGTTGTTTGTCGGTCGTCGATGACGCAACCAGTGTGTAAGAGGTTGAATCACCGGGATTTTGACCTATCCGAGGTTGTTGTCGAGTCTTTGCTCGATGACGCAACTGTATGGAAGAGGTTGAATTGAATCCGCCGGGATTTTGACCTATCCGGTTGTTTGTCGAAGTCTTTGCTCGATGACGCAATGTGGAAGAGGTCAATCGCCCGAGATTTTGACCTATCCGAGGTTGTTTGTTAGAGTCTTTGCTCGATGACGTTAACTTGTATGGAAGAGGTTGAATTGAATCCACTGAGAATTTTTGACGTATCCAAGGTTCTTTGTCGAGTGTACCCGATTAACTTATGGAAGAGGTCAATTGAATCCGAGGATTTTGACCTATCAGGTTATTTGTCGGTGTTACCCATGACATTAACTGTGTATGGAAGAGGTCATGGGAAGTCCACCAAGGACCTTTTGACTATCGGTTATTTGTCGAGTGTTAGGCGTTAACTGTATGGAAGAGGTCAAATTGAATGCTGAGGATTTTTAACCTTTCAGGTTGTTTGACGTGGTCTTTGCTCGACGATCTGGAAGAGGTCATAGGAAGTCCACCAAGGACCTTTTGACCCATCTTAGGTTGTTTGTCAGAGTCTTTGCTCGATGACGTTAACCTGTATGGAAGAGGTCGATTAAAACATCCATTTGTGGTTGCAGCCAAAGTTGCTCCTTAACCTTGGCCTTGTTTTTCCATGAGTATGATTGGAAAATCATAATTTGCAAAGCTATATCTCTTCTCAATGTTGGAATATCTTCCAACTTTAACTTGTTTCTTGGGATGGTAATCAATTAAATGCTTAACATGGGCGATCTTCTGAGATTAAGAGTTGCCCCCTAGTTTTCGACAAAATCTGAAGGAACAAAGTTTGATGAATCTTCATTCTTCGCTTGCGCTCTTTAAAAGCTTGAAATGCTCCACCTCGATGGTGGTTTTGATCTTGTTGGGAAACTTGATCGTCATACAAGATGAAATAATGAGAATCGATTCCCTGACGACGCTAAAGCGTTGTGCTAGAAAACCAGTAAGAGAGTAAAAGTTTACGCTTTGCCGTTGTGAAATCCAAGAACACACATGTATTTAAAGAGTGAACAATAAAACTCAATTTACGAAAAAACCGAAAGAGGAAAAACCACGCTACAAGAAAAGCTTCTACTATGTATTGTTTGAGTATAAGATCTTCCCGAGGGATTATGTAATTGTGAGAAAACAATAGATGCGCGACAACGACAGTTGTAATTGCTAGTAGTAGCAGATGATGGTGAACTGTGCCGAGCAATCATCGGTGGAAATGTGAGGAACAATTACTGCAAATGCGAATAATCAGACGAAAACGCAGGAACAATCGGTAGAATTCATCATGATGACCACGTGAGATTGATGACAGGATCAACGGCCGACTACGACGGTAGTTGACGCCGAGTGGCACGATTATGCTTGGAGGATCTTTAGAGCTCTCTCCTCTCTCTTGCTTGGCCTTCCTCTCATATAAGGAATGAGGGGCTATTTATAGATTAGAGGAGTGACGTCTCTGTAAATACATGCAAAATCCGAACCACTCCTCCAATCGGACAGCTCATGATGATTCCCTCGATCATATGATGTATTTTGTGTATTTGAATGCTCAAATGATATCGGAATTATGATATCTTGGGCTTGTTAGATTCGGCTCGTCAAGACGCTCGATTTGACTATAAACACTCCATATTTGAGAGTTTTTTAAAAATTTAATTGATATCTCAAAGTTTCCAATGATATTTTAAGTCTTGATCCGGCCAATTTTGACGACTGCTTTCGGCATCAAGATTCGTGCTTCGACTAGAAGAATTTTTAGGGTCATATCAATAATAATAATAATAATAATAATAATAATAATAATAGTAATAATAATAATATAATAAAAAATAAAATAAAACAATTAATTTTAAAGTAGGATTTGTTTGAGGTAGCTTCGGCAGTATGAAAAAGTAATGATAAAATTATTATAGAAATTATTATTTAAAAAATTGTGATGGATATTATAAATTTTTAAATTTCGAAAAATTATACTAGAGATTTCTGACTATTACAGGACTCTATTAAGTGAGATTTAAAAATATATTTTTTTTATCATAAAATTTTCAAAATACAATTAGAACATAATTTCTCATAGGCCAATAGCAGTGTGATTTAAATAGCATCACAAGCGAAAAGCCTCCACAAATGCAGCCTATTAGCTTATGAGTTGGTTTGTTTTTTGAGCAACTTAAACAAATGAACAGTAACTCTAACAATAATAGGCGGCTTGACATAAAATTGAATCGGGTTTTAATGCATTCTATTCAACTCAAAATCAAATAATTTGACTCTAATTTTGCTCTGATTTTTAGTACACTCAACATCCCTTTCGAACTGCATAAATTTAGGATTTAGGGTTAATTTTGAGTTTAGGGTTTTAAGGTTTAGAATTTTAGGATTTAGGATTTAGAATTTTAAGGTTTAGAATTTTAGGATTTAGGGTTTAAATTTTAAGATTATTTACTGAAATGAATTGGGTGAAAACTTAAAAGCATTTGGAAGTCAATTTTGAGTCTAGAGGTGTATAAATTTTACTTGTGATTTCAAATCAAATTAATTTTTTTAATTTTATATTTACAATTTTCATAATAACCTCAAGATTGAAAGTAGTGTATTCCATCATGCAGTAAAGAGACCAATGTACATATAACTTGAAACCAATTAGATGAGTTATATGAGAGAAGAATTCCTTGATACATAAAGTTAGAAATTTGTTACTCAAATTATTCTATGAAATTGGTTCAAGATAATATTTTTTATGAAGTAAAATAATTTATGAATAGTAAAATCATGATTTTAAAAATCGACCGATTCGATCATAAACCGATCCTCTGATTGGTTCAGTTCAAGTTTAAAATTACTTTGACACATAATCATCAAAAAGCAAGTTGAACCAATAACTGAATCAGTTTTTAAGAAACCAACTAGTTTTAAAAATAATAAAATTTGACTTTTATTTTTAATTGAATGGCTGAAAAAAAGAAATTTAAATTTAAAAAATATAAAATAATTAATATTGTTGCGTGTAGGAAGATTCGGGTCAGTAGAGTAGGAGAATTCGATGTCTTAGCATTGCATAAAAGTTACACAAATATGACAGAAAAATTTGAATGACATTAAGATTTTTACGTGGAAAATCCAAGAAGTGAAAAATCATGGGGCCTAGCCCACTTAGAAATAAGTTCATTATATTCGTTCTTGTTACAATTTTTATCCTTTTTCCGAAGTTAGAGAACGATAGCTTACAAGAGTAAGTTTTGTGACAAGCTTCACTGGATTAGCAACGAAGGCTTTGCTTGAGGTGGTTGTCTGATGATCCGACGCCAACTATCAAGAGATGGTTAGGTAGCAGTTGGTAGTAGCTCGCGATGGTGATCGACAGTGGTGGCGGTGATTCGGATCGTCGGGCGGTGGCGCGCGGTGGTGCTGGAATCGGTAACCAACAATGTGAGTGAAGCTGGCCGGTGATTGACGTGATCCGGCGGATGGCGGGCAAGGACAAATGGCGGTGGTAATGCGTGGTGGCCGACGGTGACCAACCGTGGTGGCCGACGATGATGCGACGATGACCGGCGGTGACAGTTGGCGATGATTCGACGACAGTCGACCGGTGGCCCGATTATCCTTTGAGATTCTTCGAGTTTCAGAGCTCTCTCATCTCCTTTGCTTTTTTTTTTCCTTAATGTGAAAAATGAGACGCTATTTATAGATTATGAGAGTGACATTTCTGTAAATACAGGCAAAATCCAAACAACTTATTGGACAGCTCAAAATGATCCCTTTGATCATCAGATGTATTTTAAGTATTTGAATGCTCAAATAAAGTCAAAATTAAGAGATCTTAGGCTTGTTAGATTCGGCTCGTCAAGACGCTCGATTTAACTATAAACATTCCATAGATATTTAGGGATCTTACTGATATCCCAAAGTTTTCAACTATATTTTGAGTGCTTGATGCTTCGGACTTAATCGACACTCGATCTAATAAAGGTGTAAATTTCTATGATGATGAGAGTTTTAAAGATTAAGATTACGATTCTACGATGTTCACATACATCAAGATTCACGCTTCAACTAGGAGATTTTCCATTGATATATCAAAAATAATATATTTTAAAATTTTATTTTAGAAATATATTCAAAAAATTTAATATTAAAGAACCCTAAATTAAAATATTATAAATAAATTTAATAAAATTATTATTATTACATCATTTTAATTATATTAAAATAATTTTAATATTTATTACATCATTTAATTTAACCCATATTGATCCATTAAACTTAAAATCTCTCATTCTAGTTAAATGTCCAATTTGATTTTCAAAACATTAAGTGAAATAATGAATTCAAGATTGAAAAAAAAAAAAAAGAAAAATTACACAAAGCATTTCATAATGATATAAATCATGGACGTAGGTCAAAAAGGTATATAACAAATCAAATAAAACTTCCATAGAGTAAATAGTTCAATATATTATAAAAGGTAATCACCTACTAAAATTTATTAAATGAAGATTGATTTAATCAGAGAAGGCACATATAATGTTTTCTGTATACCATTCCAAAAAAAGGACTTAAGGGTCATTTAGAATCATTTTTATTTTTATTATTTTCTATTATTTATTTATATTTTATTTTATGTATTATGATTTAAAATAAAATATATTTGATAGTAATAATTTAAAAAAAATATTCAAATCATCCAAATATTAGTTTGAGTGTTTTTAAAATAATATAATTTTTTAAATAAAGAAAATTAAAAATACATCAAATAAATATATTTAAAAAAAACAAAACAAAATTGATCCCAATAAGCCTTAATTGGCCCTATAAAAAGTTAAAATGGTAATATGAAATTAAGAAATAAATTTAATACAATTAAATAAATATAAATAAGAGAATAAAATAGCCTAGGATGAAGGTGTGCCGATGACACTATCCTTAGAGTAGATCAAGTATTGAATTTACTAATTTACAACTCTCTCTTTTATTTGTTAGATATATCTTGATCGTACATGCATCACAGCTAATCAACAAAACTTCAAACTAATTGCTTGTCTCTTATTGCCCAAAATTGAAATGAAGAAAATGATAAGAAAGGAAGTGTGGTGTTTTAATTTGGAGGGTCGGCTGAACACCACATAGATCTTAGGGGGTACTTATTGAAGTGATTGGGTATAAAATTAAGCTATGATGTACCATCTCGAAAGATTGAAGTATCACCCTATAATAGACCTAATCACCTAATAAGGACTTCTAGGGCAGATGAGTCTTCATATATACTAGAGATCATTCCCCTACTTTATATGGTAAAGTAAAACACGATTTATTTTATGTCGGGTTCTTTAGTTCCTAATGGAAACAAGCTCCCATAGTTAATTACATTCTAAGAAATGAGAATTTTTTAAGAATATTCTCGATTAAAATAGTCAATCAATTAGCTCCAAAGATTTCAAAGTTAGACTATCAAAGGATTGAATATTTTAAAAAATCAAGTGAGAATGTTCAATTTGGAAAGTCTTATTTTAGATTCCAAAGAAAGATAAGTAGGGAACACCTATGATACTAGGAGGCCTAGTAAGCACTCCAATCTATCCTATGGTGAGAAAGTTCATTTTAGTTTGAGTTGAAATTTTATTAGAATGCTATAACTTATAGTCCACCAACACAAGATTGTGAAAATGCCTAAGAGGTGAAGATTTATGCTCACAACCTCGAAGAAATAAGTAACCTCGGATCCTAAATTTAGGATACTTTAGCATAAGCCCAAAGCATGACCTAAATCTAAGTAGAAAATGAGATATAGCGGTTTACCTCTACAAGAGAGAATAAACTTATCCTGACTCTTATGGACTTACAACTGTCTAGAGTAGCCGCTAGGTAACACCTCCTATACTTTAAATTCATGTAGACCAATCTCATGTTAGTACAAGATGGCTAATATATTATTTAATTAGGAATGAGACTTGAGTCCTATAGTCACTCCCTAAGATACTAGATCATGACTGTCATGAACATACGACCCAGACTAAAATACAAAATCTTACAAATTTTTTATCATTTTGACACAATATTTTGGACAAAGGCTTGGGATAATTATGTCTAAATGCATGATGAAATTGGATTATTAGTTAAATTAGTGGGAGGAGGTGTTCTCAACTACAAGCATTCCCCTATCATGCAAGAGTGGAGACCCTCCCTATTCGAGATCAGAAATAAGATGATATGCATGATATTAGAACATACATCATTCAACTAAGGGGTTGCTAAATCTTTTAATTATCTTAATTAGAGACTTAGCTTTAAGGTGAGGTTACGAATTATTTTAGAATTTAGTTATCTGTTATTAGTGGGGGTAGAAAAATTAATTTTGTCTTAAGAGACTACCGTATCCAGGCCACACATTTAAACATCAAGTTTTAAGAAACTTATGAAAAAGATGTAATTTATATTGCACACTTTTAAACACAACAATCAAATATTTAGATTTCATAAAATAATAAAAGGCCGGTGCGGTTGGGTGCCACTGTGCACCCCAGAAAAGAGAGAAATTGGGTAGTCAAGCTCTCTCCTTATACAACTCGGATTACAATGAAAATTTTATAATTACAATTAAATTAGATGCTATCAGGATCTTCATTCTTCATCTTTGCTTCATTCTATTTAAATTGATTATGCTCCAAGGCTTCACAGGGCCTCCCAAGACTTTAACTTCTAGTCACTGCTCATCCTAAACCCTATAACACTAAGCTTAAGTCTTAATACAAAATCACATTTTAATGAAAAAGTAAAATCTAACTATGCCTGTAAAATAGATGTTAGCTAAACATACATACATTTCAAAGCAGTTATATTTCATAATTTGGACTTAGCACATTGTACATGGGTAACTAAGCACACTAGTCTTAATGTTTATTATGCAAAGGGGCATAGGTAACCTGCAAGTAGAAGTATTTATATTTATTATTACAGTGGCCCCTTTAGCACATATCCTGTAGAAAATATCATTAGGCTAATAACGGCCTAACATGCAGTCTAAAATATTACATCATAAAATAAAATACATCATCACATCATACACCATCCTAACTTAGAGCTATAAGTCGTGACTTAGCATTCTAATATGTGTATGTAGGTTTAGTGTGGTATGTCTTAGCTAGGCTTTTTGAATTATGATTGCCTAATGTTTGAGTTATTTAAGTTAGACATTAAGGGTGGTTTCATTTTAAGTCATTAAGATGATTTATGAGTTTTAATTTATATTTTATTTGATTTCAGTTTATAATTAATTAGCATCTAATGATTATAAAAAGAGTAAGGAGGCTTAACCTCTTTCATCTCTACATAAGTTATTTCTAAAGGCATATTATTATGGCTTGATTACTTTTAGAGAATATTTTATTAAATATTTTTTTAATCCTAAGTTTGGGTTAATCTTAAAGAATCCTACCCAACATGAAAGACATCTTAAGGTTAATGAAATTGAATTGCCATCACATTAAAAATGTTGTACTATTCATTTTCATCATCAATAATCATGCATATGATTTTGAACCTAGCATACTTACACATGCAATGCTTTTTTGGCACACTTAAATGATTATGAATGCATATACTTTGATAGAAAAGAGAAATTTCATTTTTTAGCTAAGTGCACACATACATGTATTAAAGACGTAAGCAAGTACGTGTCGTTGTTTAAACCAAGGAAGTGAGATAATCTAAGATCTCCTTGGGGCTACTTAAAGCTTTGTATTCCAGGGATGTCCAGACTATATACTTGCTATCTTAAATACATATGAATGTACACACAACTATGAGAATGAAAATAATGGAAAATATTATATTTTGAGTGAATTATTTACACTTGTAAAGTAAAGTTATATACAAATTCTAGTACAAGTACACATAGAAATGAAATCGAATAAGTACGTGCCTTTGTTAACCAGGGATGTGAGGTAATCTAAGACCTCTATGGGGCTACTTAAAGCCTTGTATTCCCGGGATGTCCAGACTATATACTTATTAATATTCAAACATATGTAAACGTATATATGAATCATAAAGATGAAACACTTTTTTGACATGTTTAGGTTATAAGCACAAGTGATTCACATATAATATTCATAGAAAATATCAATTTAAATTTTTATTTTTGATTTATAACTTTGAAAATAATTTTTGAAGTTTATTAGTGATAATAGCCACTCCATATAATAAGATTAATTCAACACATGCAACTTTACATACATAAGTATATTCATTTGATTATTTGATTTGAAAAGCATAAATACATGAAACAAATGACAAACAAAATTTATGGTGATTGAAAAAAGAATAATTGAACACTTCCACATAGTTTATTTAACTACATTAATTCCTAAGGACAATCGCATTAAATACAATTATTTAAGATCATCCAAAGTTGTTATGGAATTTAGTTTTTAGTTTAAAGTTG
Organism: Cymbidium sinense; assembly: GCA_021442155.1. NCBI lineage: Eukaryota > Viridiplantae > Streptophyta > Magnoliopsida > Asparagales > Orchidaceae > Cymbidium > Cymbidium sinense. The sequence continues at coordinate 18,658,954 of CM038221.1, read as the reverse complement.
TTGAATTTGAAGAGGGGAAATAATGTTTGCTATTTTTTCTCATTCCATGTGAGTGATTTAATGAGTTTAAAGAAAACATAATTAAGTCATTTTTATGGATTAATCAAGTTTGAATCATTAAGTAAATGATTTAATTTCCCTTTCCTATGCTTCTTTAATATGATTAATCATTTAACCATAAGGCTCTAATGATATGCAAATGAGAAATTAAAATTGAAATGCACTTAGGGACCTAATGTAATGAGGTTCATAATTAAATATTAAATAAACCAAAGAATGATCTAATTAAGTACTTATATGATTTTCCCACACCCATGGGTTAATCATAAATTTTTTAAAGTTATTAAACACATAAAGAGGAACCCATAAATTCAAATTAAATTATCAAATCTAATTATCATTTTAATTTGATTTAATTTCATTAGTAATTACTTAATCACTCCTTAATTAGATCATGATTTAATTAACCCTCCCATGGAAAGATATTTAAGCAAATGATCAAGGAAGAGGCCTTGAGCATTCTCCCCCATCATGCCCACTATTAACACTAGTTAATGATTATTAATAATCAAAATTTTACTATTTAATAATTTTAATTTTAATAATCATTAAGAATTTATGAGAGGCAGAGGACATCCCGAAGAATCAACACATTCAATTTAAGACTCATTAGCAAAGTAATTAGGGTAATTAGAAAAATTTTAAACCCTAATTAAGCACTATTCACTGTTCAAACATTAGAGATTTTATTTTTATTAAAATCTCCTCTATTTACCCTTTCCAAAATGGCTTTACTCATATTTTTAAAATTTTTCTACAATTAGTTATAAATTTTTAAAGTTCAGGGTGATTAAACATAATTTTAAACTTAATTAATCCCTAATCCTGTTGCTGACACGTGGGAATTGACGTGGCGTCACTTTCCATGTGGCACCATGGGATACCCCACTTAAATCGCCCCACGCGCGTCGAGTCATGCGCCGCTCTCACCCTGATTGGATGGTGGGGATTAATCCTGTAATTCTTAATGGATTAAATCGAATAAATCTAATGGATTAATCACGGTCGTCTGTTCTAATCATGCTAACAGACAGCGGGTGATACTTCGTCCCTCGAGCACTGGAAGACAGAGATCGTCCACCTCCTCCACTTAATATGTGCTCATCGGAGCTCGTGAGGTATCAGGATCGATTCCAAAACATTCAGGAAAGAGATCTAAGGAGATCTTACAGTGGAAAAAGCACAAAATCACAATTTATTTCACAAAACACCAACACATAAGAGGATTTCTATGGTTCGCTAGAAAAATATTTCATTAGAGCTTAAGACCGGCAGTCCAATGAATGAGGTGACTACGTCTTGAAGAGACAAAGCCCTGTTAAGAAGTTCACTAGTTGCTTCCCCATCGGTAGCTCTGTGGACCAAACGCAGCCGCTAAGCTCGTCGAAGTGGTCTTCGGTAATCGATTCGCCTCACCGGAGCTTGGGGAAGGTGTGAAAAAAGTTAATTGAAGTTTGGTGGAGTTTGAGTGGGGTTGGACGAATAGAGGGCTCAGTTTCACTCAAGTTTAGTCTCACTGGCGATGGGGAGCTCAAGGGAGAGTGAGAAAGCTCTAGGGATGCTCGTTTTGACTCACTGAAGCTCTCTGTGTGGTTTGAATTTGATGGAGAGGAGTAGGGGTGTGCGTTTGGCTGATTTGGATGGATTGGATGATGAATTTTTAAAACCAATTGATTTTGGATTCCTAAAAATATTGAACCAAATCGACCAAATAAAATGTAGAACCAAACAAACAGAATAGCAATTTGGTTCAGTTATTTTGGTTTGGTTTTGGATAAACTGAAGTTCGCTATATTTAAAAATAATTTGAATAGTATTTTATTGTATAATGAACAAGCAATAGTAGTTTATATTTATAGTTCTTATTATAAGCCTATAATATATAAATTAATAATACCATATACCATATAATTACTTTGGTTTATTTGGTTCCATCCAAAATTTTATTTAACAAACCGATCCAAAAACCAAAAACCAAAGTTTTCATTAATTAAAACCAAAATTCAAATTATTAAGTTCAAAACCGAACCAAATTACTCAAAAACTTTAGTTCGGTTTGGTTTTTTGGTTAAAACCAAATAATGCACACCCCTAGAGAGGAGTATACCCTCCTCCCTAATTGATCCAATGGCTTGGATGTGTTCGACTTTTGTCAGCCGTTCGGCCGGTGTAGGCGATTGGGGATGTGGCTGTGAGGGGCTGAGGTGGATGGCCTTGAGTGGCTGAAGACAAGGAGTGGGCTGACAATGTGTGTACCCCCTTCTCCAACTATTCCAGGAAGGCTTTGGTTAGCTCACCTCCACTTGAGCCATGGATGACCCAATCAACTTTGGGTCAAGTTAGCCAGTGGTCCAAGTGTCCAGATTGAGCTTAGGGTGGCTGCCAAGGGTTGGAGAGTGGGTTAGACCATCTAAATGGGGATTTTGTCCCATTTGGAGAGGTTTAACAAATGGATTTTAGCCTAATTCGGGTCCAATATGGGTTCAATTTGATTTGGGCTGACCTATGGTGACCCAAGGATGGGTCATGCCAAGCTTGGTTGTGTTTGGGCTTGGTTTGAAAGGGTTTGGCTCAATTTGACCCATGTAGGTCAAATTGGGTTCATTTGGGTTATGTTGACCAATTGGTCAAATTGATGGTTTGGTTTAGTTCAAATGATGATTTGGGATATTTTGGTTCAATTAGTTTTGTTTAATTTGAAGTAGATTTAGTTTTGACTCATATGAGTTCATATGGGTCAAATGGGCTAAGTAGAGTAATTTGGTCAAATTGGCCAAATTAGCTTGGGTTAGGGATTGGTTTAGATTCAATTGCTAATTGGAAGATGATTGTAAGTGTTGATTTGAATTGATTTGGATTTAGGAATGATTTAGCTCAATTTGACCCTTTAGGTCAATTTGGGCTAAATGAGTTAATTGGGTTGGTTTAATCAAATTGGGTGCAATTGAAGGTTGGATCATGTTCAACAATCAATTTGTGATGGATTTGAGTCATTGGTTTTAATTAATTGGATTTGACCCAATTTGACTCTTTAGGTCAAATTGGTTCAAGTGATCAAATTGACTTGGTTTGACTTGTTCGATAGTCAAATCATATTCAATACTCAATTCATGGTTGATTGGAGATATTGGTTTAAATCAATTGAGTTTAGAATGGAGTTTAGTTCAATTTGGTTCATATAGGCTAATTGGGTTAACTTGGGTTAAGTCATCAAATTAGCTTGGTTTGATCCTATTAATTGCAATTGGACAATCAAGGGTGATCAACAATTATTGTATACTATATTGAATGGGTTTGTTCAATCCAATTTGGGTTAGATTGGAGTTTGGATCAAATGGGCCATTCAGGCCACTTTGGGTCAAGTGAACTAAATGGGTCAATTGAGTTGAATTGGGTTGAGTTGAGTTTGATTATTGATTGATGGCTTTGATTGCAATTGATTTGGGTTTAATTGGAAGTTGACTCATTTGGACCCTTTGGGTTAAATGGGTCAACTTGGGTTGATTGAATTGATTTAGCTCAATCGATTTGATTGTAGGTATGAGAAAAGTTTGAAATAGAGATTTGAATAGTTGGAATGCTTTGGTAAAAAGCAATTGGATTTGGTTTCAATTGAAAAGGTTTCATAGGATGATGGTAAAATTGATTTATGTTATAGGCTAATTTGATTTGGCTTGGAGCTTGGAAATGAATCAAAACTCAATTGGGGTTGGTTGTATTGATTTGAGGTTGGATTTGTATGAGTGGATAGGCATGGGTTTGGTTTAGGCCATAGGATATGTAGGACCTATTTACCTTACAGTATGACCTTAGCTCAGGATTTGCCTTCTTAAATCTCTAGGCTTAGGTTCAGTATTTACCTAATCATTATAAGTGTCTTATGACTGGAGAATTCAAATGTCTAGAAGATTCTTAAGTCTAGAATAGGGAGGATGAGTCCTCACTCCAAAGGTGAGGTCAACAGGAAGTGAATTGAGAAAAAAAGACAGTATTCAAAATTTTCTCATATCATTCAAGCTCATATTTTCATATTTTTATAGGTGAAAGATGAGAGCAAACTATTAAAGCACCTATTTATGATTTATAGCAGTTAATAAATGTTGTTTTAAGTTATAAAATTATTGATTTATTTGTATATATTTAATTTATGTTATAAGTTATAAAAGTAACATATTTATTATTATTATAATAACATTATAAGTTATAACGTTATTTGTTATAACATTATAATTATAATTTTCTTATATTATCCGTAACACCTCTCACATGAGCAAGTCCAACCGCCAGTGTGCCTTCTAGGCCAAACCCCGACGTTGTCTCCGGTGCTTAACGTCAAAGCCCAACCCCAAAGCTGCTCGACAATATGATGGTTGGCATCCTCCCCGCTTGTAACTGAAACTCCAACTACTGCTATATGCACCCCAAGTTGAGTCTTAGCCTTCCTCGACTAGCCCGACTTGCCGGTCGCACTTAAGGCTCCCTCATCCTCATACGAGCAGTCGACTTGCATGGCACCACAAAACTCTCTTATCCTCTATCCCATCCTCATCCAAACTTGTAAATTCCTAGCCTCATCAAAACCCAAGCACTTCGTCATCTCCCTCACCAGTAAACTTCCCCTCCGACGACCAAACTCGCACAATCTCAGCTAGCTCATGCGACACCTCCCAACTTTGATACAGCCATGCCCAACCTCTCTACCTCGTCCTACGTGAAAATCTCCAAGCATTCTTCTTCTTATATTTATGTAAACATTGGCACCAACTCATCTCTCAAGAGACTGTATTGGTAACCGCCGTTTGTCTCTCATTGCAGTTACTTGCTCCAACCAATCCCAACTACCAAAATCCTCCACGACTTTCTTCTCCCTTACCAAACATGTTGACAACAAACTCAATAAAAAAAATCCAGTGAGTAATGCTTTGGTTTGCTCTTTGGATCATTCGATGGTGAGGTGACATTTAAAGAAAACTACAGAAGGAAAGACATTGAACCGAACCAACAAGTATCTCAACAGAACTTCATTTCTTCCAAATGAAGTAATCTCTCAGTCGAAATCCATCACACATTAGCTCTCTAAATTCTCAAATACTTAGAAAGTCTTAGAAACTTTATATTTAGTGCATTAAATATAAGCGTCACTAGGATCCAACTTTTAGATCCCTCATACATTTTTTTTTTTTTATCATTTTTAGTGATAAACATTGTTAATTGTGTGTTTTATTCACTCAAATCAAGGCCATTTAATCCATTTGTTTGGAATGAATGACCCTAGGTAAATCGAGTAGCATAGTAATCTAATTTCATCTTTTAAGTTGTAATTAATTCATGGTCGTTTGATCTTTGATCTAACGGTTAAGATTAATTTGACAATTTTCTTTTAATTAAATTAAGTTAGATATAAAAAGAATGTAAATCACCTTTTCTAAACTTTAAAAATAAATAATTAGATCAAACATAACCTAAAAAATGTATATTAAACTATTGTAAAATATAAATAAACAACAAAATTAAATAAATTAATTTAAAAAAAAGGCTTAAGCTATTCGTATTATATATATATATAAATATATATAATATGGTTGATTCTAAAGGCCAAAATGAAAATTCAATTATGTCACATGTCCTTAATTATAATTCATTTAACCATTAATTACAACAAATTAAACTTTATTTGATTGGTTACTTGCATAAAATTTGAGAGTTTATAACTAATTTAAACCACATTCTAAAATATAAACCAAAATCCCTTAAAATATAAACAATTTAGATCAAGGAAAATTATAAGTAAAATTGAACAATTAGTTTTTTTAATATCATAATTAAATAATTCAAACTAATTAATTAAAATGTATATGAAATCAAAATTAAATCTAAATGGCTTACAAATTTCAAGAGTAAATTTATAAGTTAAGACCCCTATAAATTTTTTTTATAATACTTTAAAATAAATATCATATGTATTTTGAAATTAATATATTAACAACTATGATATAGATATGTTAAAATAATTTTAGTAATCTATTAAAAGTTCATTGGAGGATATTCCTAAAATTCTCCTAGCATCATGATGATAATTAAAATTGGTTATATGACTTAATTAAAATTTAAATAGTAAAGTTAAGATATTTAATGAAATAATTAGTTAATTAATCCTTCAACTTGGAAAGTTCAATATAAATTGATTAGACTTAGGAAATCACTAAGGAACATCTATAAAGTTACATTAAGAGATACAGCTTACATAAAAATAATAATAATAATAATAACAATAATGATGATGATGATGATGATGATGATGATGATGATGATCATGATGATGATGATAATAATAATAATAATAATAATAATAATAATAATAATAATAATAATAATAATAATAATAATAATAATAATAATAATAATAATAATAATAATAATATCTTATTTTAAATGACAAAATATTTTTCATATTTTAATATTTAAATAGAAGGGATCAAATAATTTCTTTCAAATAATATTAATTTTTGGAGGGAGTATTCAAATCTTATTCCCAATGCTCCTATAAAGTTTCATGACTTTATATGAATATATTTAAATTTATACATTATAAAAAATATAAAATAATATAATGTTTATAAAATCTAAATTAATTTAAAGTTATCTCAAATGATCATAGAATATTTTGTTGGTGTTTCCCAACCCTAGAAAATATGTTCATGATTTTGGTAATATTATATCATTAATATAAAATTTTGTCACTTAGTTAATTAATTATAAATAATTAATAATTCAAGCAAAACATTATAAAATATCCCTATGTGTGTATTTTTGAGCTTGAGATATAACTTGTGAAATTTATGAGGCCATTTGGGTTTAAATTAGAGTTTAAATTAATTAAAATTTATGGCTTGGTTAATAATTAAAATAAAGCATTAATAAGTAAATTAATTAAGACCCATAAAATTCATTTAACTTAAACCCTTAGGGTGAAGCTTCACCTCTTGATGAAGTATTCACCTTATTAGGACTAGGGTATAAAGAGCGGGGGCCCTACCCTAAGTGGGGCCTATTATTTCTCTTACAATTCAAAATAGTAAATTCAACTCAAAATTAAATTAATTAAAAATTTAAAATCCATCTATAAATTATTAATCATTTGAATTAGGGCCACCCAATGGTAATAAATTAAATCCTATTTTGAAATTGCAATTTTAACCATAAAGCCTAGCATTGTCATATCACACTAGCCTCTACACACACTTTAAATTGATAAGTCACCAATCCTAAACTTAGATTAGGTCAGTGTTTGATTATAATGTATTGATTTTCTTATTTTATGATGTATTATTTTAGACTATATATTAAGATCTATGATGTTTTAATTTAGAGTCACTAGGACACCACACAGATCTTAGGGGGTACTTATTGAAGTGATCAGCTACGACATCAAGGTATGATGTACCATCACGAAAGATGGAAACATCACCCTACAAAGGACATAATCACCTAATAAGGATTCCTAAGACAGATGGGCCTTCGTATATACCAGAGATCTTTACCGTACTTTATATGAAAAAGTAAAGTATGATTTTATTTTATTCTAAGTTCTTTAGTTTCCTATGAAAGCAAACTTTCATAGTTAATTACATCCTAGGAAATAGAAATTTTCTAAAAAACTCTTGATTAAAATAGTCAATAAATATCTCCAAAGATTTTAAGGTTAGACTATCAAAGGATTGGATATATTTTTTTTGAAAATCAAGTGGGGAAGTTCAATTTGGAAGTCTTATTTTCAGATCCCAAAGAAAGATAAGTAGGGAATGCTCATGATATTGAGAAGCCTAGTAAGCATTCTAGTCTACCCTATAGTGGGGCTTTATATATTTGAAAGAGATTGTTTAATTTGGATTGAAATTTTATTAGAATACTAAGGCTCATAATCCATCAACATAAGATTATGGAAATGCCTAAAAGATGAGGACTTATACTCATAGCTCGAAGGAAATAAGTTATACTTTGGGAAATGCCTAAAAGATTTCAAGGTTAGACTATTAAAAGATTAAATATTTTTTTGAAAATCAAATGGGAATGTTCAATTGGGAAAGACTTATTTTCAGATTTTAAAGGAAGATAAGTAAGGAGCACTCATAATACTAGGAAGCTTAGTGAGTATTTCAATCTATCCTATGGTAAGGCTTTATATGTTTGAAAGAGAGATTTATTTTCATTTGAATTAAAATTTTATTACAATGCTAGGGCTTATAATCCATCAACACAAGATTGTGGAAATGCCTAAGAGACGATGATTTATACTCTTAGCCAAGAAGGAAACAAGCAATATCAGATCCTAAATCTAGGATGCTTTAGCACAAGCTAAGAGCACAACTTAAATTTAAGCAGAAAATGGGATATAACAGCTTACTTCCACAAGAGAGAATTAACCAGTCTTGACTTTTCTGGACTTACAACCGCCTATAGTGGCCTTTAACTAACACCTCCTATGCTTCAAAATCATGTGGCTGGTCTTATGTTAGTGTAAGATAGCTATACTATTATTTAATTAGAAAGTGATTAGAGTCTTAAACTCACTTTCTAAGAGACTTGATCATGACTAGTATCAACATATGACTTAGACTAAAATGCAAAATCTTACAAATTTTATATTATTTTGACATAATATTTTAGACAAAGCCTTGGGATAATTTTACCTAAATGCATGATGAAATTAGATTATTGACTAAATCAATGGGAGGAGGTGTTCTCCACTCTAAGGGATGCCCTCACAAGTCATGCATTCCCCTATGATGCAAGAGTGGAGACCCTCCCAATTCAAGAGTGAAGTAATATGTTATGTATGATGTTAGACCATTCAACATTCAGCTAAGGAGATGCTAAATTTTTTAATTATCTTGATTATGGCCTAAGCTTTAAAGTGAGGCTATGAATTATTTTAAAATTTAATTATGCATTATTAATGGGGGTTGAAAAATTAATTTTACCCTAAGAGCCTATTGCATCCTGGCCACACTTTCAAGCATCAAGTTTTAAGAAATCTATGACAAAGATGCAATTTATATTGCATAATTTAAACATAACAATCAAACATTTATAGATTTCATTAAATAATAAGAGGCCGGTGCATCCAGGTACCTCCATACACCCCAAAAAAGTGAAAAATTGGGAAGCTGAGCTCTACCCATATACAACTTGGATTTCAATAAAATTTATAATTATAATCAAATAAATGCTATAAGGATCTTCATTCTTCATTATTCTTTCTTCAATTTGGATTGAATTTGATTTTGCTCCAAGGCTTCACAGGACCTCCTAAGACTATGCCTTCTATCCACCGCTCATCCTAAACCCCATAGCACTAATCCTAATTCCTATTGCAAAATTACATATTTATAGAAAAGTAAAATTTAACTACACTTGTAAAATAGATATTAGCTAAACATACATACATGCCCAAGCACCTATATTTTATAATATGGACTTAGCACCCTGCCCATGGGTAACCAAGCCGACCTATTCTAATATGGATTATGCAAAGGGGGTATAAGCAACTTGCAAGAAAAATATTTATATTTATTTTTATTTCACTAGCACAATCCCTTACGAAAATAACATTAGGCTAACAATGGTCTAATATCCAGTCTACATACCACAATCCTATCATCTAGTCTAAAATATTACATTATAAAATAAAATATAACATTATGACATACACTAGTCCTAACTTAGAGCTAGAAGTGGTGACTTAACATTCTAATGTGTGTGCTTAGGCTTATTGTGGCATGTCTTAGCAAAGCTTTTGAATTGTAATTATCTAAGTTTGGAATTATTCAATTTAACCATGAAGGGTGGTTTCATTTTAGGTTATTAAAAAGATTAGTGAGTTTTAATTTGTGTTTTATTTTGTTTCATGCAATACTTACTTAGCATTTAATTGTTATAAAGAGAGGCAAGATGCATGACCTCTTTTATCCCTACCCTAAGTTACTTTCTATCAATTGAGTTTATAATAAAGTTCAGTTCAATTTGGTTTGTATAGGCTAATTGGGTCAACTTAGGTCAAGTGATCAAATTAGCTTGGTTCTACCCAATTGATTATAATTAGACAATCAAGAGTGATCAACAATCATTGTAGAAGGGATTGGATGGACTGATTCAATCCAATTTGGGTTGGATTGAGGTTTGGATCAAATTGGTCCTTTTGGTCACTTTAGATCAAGTGAACCAAATGAGTTAATTTAGTTGAATAGGGCTGAATTATGTTAAATTGAATTTAATGATTGATTGATGGCTTTGATTGTAATTAATTTGGATTTAATTAGAAATTGACTCATTTGGACCTTTTGGGTAAAATAGGTCTACTTGGGTTGATTGAATTGATTTGGCTCAATTTTTTTTGACTATATGTATTGGAAGGGTTTGAAATAGAGATTTGCATGGTTAGAGTGTTTTGCTAAAAAGTAATTAGATTTGGTTCAATTGAAAAGTTTTAAGTCACAGGATGATGGTGGGATTGGTTGGGCTAATTTAGCATGGAGCTTGGACATGAAATAGAATTCAATTGGGTTTGATTGTACTTATTTGAGGTTGGATTTACATGAGTGGATAGGCATAAGTTTTGGTTTATTCCATAGGATATATAGGACCTATGTACCCTAGGGTGTGACCTAAGCTCGAGGTATGCCTTCTTAAGTCTCTAGGCTTGGATTTAGTGTTACCTTAATCATTAAAAGTGTCCTATGACTAGGGAAATCTAAGTCTCTAGAAGATTCCTAAGTCTAGGATAGGAAGGATGAATCCTCACTCCAAAAATGAGGTCAACACATTCATTTGGACAATGGCTTAGGAAAATTATGCTTAAATGCATGATGAAGTAAGGTTATTGGCTAAATCAACCGGAGGAGGTGTTCTCCACTACAAAGGATGCTCTCAATGGTCAAGCATTTCCCTGTCATGCTAGAATGGTTGAAGAGTGAAATAAGATATTATACATGATATTAGAACATTCGACACTCAGCTAAGGGGTTGCTAAATATTTTAATTATCTTAATTATTATAACCTAAGCTTTAAGGTGAGGTTATGAGTTATATTTAAAATTTAGTTATGGGTAGTTAGTAAAGGTAGAAAAATTAATTTTATTCTAAAGAGCTTACCGCATCTAGGTCACACATTCAATCATCAATCTTAAGAAACCTATGAAAAATATGCCATTTCTATCGGATAAGCTAAACATGACAATCAAATATTCATAAATTTTGTACAATAATAGAAAGGCATGGTACAGACACTTTAAAAAAAGAAGTTGGGTAGCTGAGCTCTACCTTTATACAACCCGTATTACAAAATGATATTACTATTACAATGAAATAAATTCTATGGGGCTCTTCATTCTTTGCTCTTCCTTTCCTTCTTTTTGATTTAGGTTTTCTCCAGGCTTCGCAGGGCCTTCAAGATCTATGCATAAATAACCCTAAAATCCAATCTAAAATATTATATCACAAAATAAAATATAACATCTTAACATGCACCATCCTAACTTAGAGCTAGAAGTGGTGACTTAGTATTCTAATGTGTGTGTTAAGGTTTATTGTGATATGTCTTACTAGGCTCTAGGATTATGATCATCTAAGTTTGGAATTATTTAAGTTAGACATTATGGAAGGTCTCACTTTAAGTTACTAAAGGATTGGTGGATTTTAATTTATATTTTCTATTGTTTTACTTAATACTCACTTAACATCTATTTATTATAAAGAGAGGAAAGAGGCTTGAACCTATTTCATCCTTACCCTAAGTTATTTTCTAAAGGCATGTTGTTATGATTTCTAGTTTCTTTTAGTGAATGATTTATTAAATATTTTTTATTAATCCTAGACTTTGGTTAATCCTAAAGAATCCTATTCAAACATGAAAGGTGTCTTAAGAGTAATGAGATTGAATTACTATCACATGGATAATATTACATCATTCCTTTTCATAATCCATAGCATGCATATGATATTGCGCTTAACATACCTATACATGCAATATACACGTGTATTTTTGGCACACTTGAATGATTGTTGATGCATATATTTTTGGTAAAAGAGAGAGATTTCATTACTTAGCTAAGTATACATACACATGTATTAAAGATTTAAGCAAGTACATGCCATGTCATTGTTAAACTAGAGAAGTGAGGTAATCTAAGAACTCCTCACTTAAAACCTCGTATTCCCAGGATGTCCTGACTATATACTTACTTACATTCAAACACATATAAACGTATACATGAATCATGAAAATAGAACATTTCTTTAACATGTTTAAGCTATAAGTAAATGTAAATCACATATAATATTCATAGCTAACACCACTCTAAACCTTTATCATTAGATTTATTAGTGATAATAGCCATGCAATATAATAGGGTTAATTCAACACATGCAACTTACATATATATAGCCATATTCATTTGATTCTTTTATTTAAAAATATGAATATGATACAAATGGTATATAAATTTATGATGATTGAAAAAGAATAATTAAACATTGCCACATAATACATTCAATTATATTAATTTTTAAGGACAATCAAGTCAAATAAAATTCTTTAAGATTAACCAAAGTTATTTAATTTTGGATTCAAATTATTAAAACTTAAAGAAGAGAAATTGTTTTTGCTATTTTACCCATCACATGTTAGTGATTTAATGTATTTAAAGATAAATAATTAAGTAAAACTTATGGATTGATTAAGTTCAAATCATTAAGCTATTAATTTAATTTCCCTTTCCTAAGTCTACTTAATTTAATTAACCACCTAAGCATGAGTCTCCAATGTTATGCTTATGAGAAATTAAAATTACAATGCATCTAAAGGGACCTAATGTAAATAAGCTCATGTTTAAGAATTAATTAGATTAAAGAAAAAACTTTAAATACTCTTATGATTTTCTCACACCCATGAGTTAGCCATAAATTTCTTAAGACCCTTTATGTTATTAAACATATAAAGCGGAACCCATGAATTCAATTTGAATCATCCAAAATAATTATCATTTCAATTTGGATTAATTTTACCATTAATTTACTTAACTAGCCTTTAATTAATTAAATGTACTAATTAACCATCCTATGGAAATGTATTTAGGAAAATAACTAGGATGGAGGCCTTAATTATTTTCCCTCAACATTCACACTATTAATAATGATCATTCATCATTAATTACTTAAATTTTACTGCTTAGCATTTTTAGTAATTATTAAATTGATTAAAATTGATTAAAATAAAGAGGAAGCCATGACATCCCTTAGGATCATCTTATAAAATTTGAGATCAATTGGACAAGAAATTAAGCCTTAATTATTATAATTAGCCTAATTTTCAAACCATAATTAAACACTATTCATTGACCAAGCATTAAGGATTTTATTTTTATTCAATTATCCTTTATTTACCCTTTCCAAAATGGGTCTAATAATATTTTTTGGATTTTTCTATAATCAATTATGAATTTTTAAATTCTGGATATTTAATGACATTTTAATCACCTAATTAATCCCCTAACTGTTGGCGCCATGCGGAGGATAACATGGCAGCGCTTTCCACATGGTGCCATAAGATAGGTTACTTAAAATGTTCGACGCGACAGCTGACTCAGCTACTGCGGATGACAGAGATTAATCTCGTGGTTCCTATTGGATTAAATCAAATTGTCTAATGAATTAAATCACGATCGTCCTTTCTATTCATGCAAAATGGACGACGAATGATCCATCGTCCCCCGAGCTCTAGAGGACGGACATCGTACGTCTTCCGCCACTTGATCCGAGCTCACCAGAGCTCGTTGGATGTCGGGATCGACTCCAAAATGTGAAGGGAGGAGATCTAAGGGGACCCTATGATGGAAATCACATTAAATCATAATTTTCTTCACAAAAGACCAACACCTAGGGGATTTTCTCTGGTTTGCCAAATTTTTACCGTGCCGGAGCTAGGTACCAGTGGTCCATTGATTGAGGTAGCTTCTTCTTGAAGAGACGAAATCCTATTGAGAATAACTTGAGCTGCCTTATTGTCGATGCCTTTATGGACCAAGTGCCGCCATGAAACTCATCAAAGTTGGTCTTGGAGTGCCTTCTAGTGATCAAATATATCGGGAATTGATTCTTTTTGACTCACCAGAATGAGGGGAAGGAGTGTCAAGAGTTAATTTGAGTTTGGTGGAGTTTAGGTGAGGTTGGACGGACGAGGCACTCGACTTCGAATGGTGGTTGGTCTTGCTGGTGATGGAGAGCACGAGGGAATCGATAAAAGCTCTAGGACTGCTCATAATGCTCTGAGGAATGTATCTGTGAAGTTTGAATGGATGGGGAGGAGTATAATCTCCTCCCCAAGTGAACCAAGGGCTTAGATTGGCTCAGTCTTTGGCATTCATCCGACCGGGGTAGGTGGCCAGAGATGGCAATGGGCTATTGAGGCAGTGGCATGGGCTGGCATGGGGTGTACCTCCTCCTCCAAGTGAACTAATGGAAGGCTAAGGGTGAGTTCACTTTCATGATCTGAACCCAACCGCCTGTCGTGGGTCAAGTGGTCCTAGTGTCCAAGAATGACCAAAGGTGGCTGCCAAAGCTTGGGGAGTAGGTGAGCCCTTCCAAATGGGGATTTTATCCTATTTGGGTGGGTTGGTTCAAGGGTTTTGACCTAACTTGGGTTCACCATGGGTTGGTCCACTTGGGATAACCCATGATGACCCAAGGATGTGTCATGCTAAGTTTGGTTGGGTTTGGACTTGGTTTGATATGGTTTGGCTCAATTTAACCCATATGGGTCAAATGGGGTCCAATTGGGTAGGTTGACTAATTGGTCAACTTGGGTCAAACCAAAGGTTTGGGTGTGTTCAAATGATATTTTAGAATGTATTTGTTCAAATAATTTTGTTTAATTTGGAGTGTATTTGATTTTGGCTTCTATGGGTTCATTTATGTCAAATAGGCTAAGTTGACCAATTTGGTCAAATTTGCTAAATTGGCTTGGTGGAGGATTGGTTTAGGTTCAATTGATCATTTCAGGATGATTGTAGGTGTTAGTTTGAACCAATTTGGATTTGGGAAGGATTTAGTTTAATTTGACCCTTTAGGTCAAATTGGGCTAAGTTTGTTAATTGGGTTGGCTTGACTAGATTAGGTTCAATTGAGGGTTGGATCATGTTTAATAATCAATTTATGATTAATTAGAGGTATTAGTTTCAATCAATTAGGTCTAGGATTTGATTTGGCTCAATTTGATCCTTTAGGTCAAATTGGGTCAACTTGGGTCAAAAGATGAAATTGACTTGGTGACTAATTGGTGGTTGAGCCATGTTAAATAATCAATTTATGATTGATGGGAGCCATTGATTTCAGTCAATTGAGGTTGGAATGAGATTTGGTTCATTTTGGTCCATATGGGTTAATTGGGTCAATTTAGATCAAGTGATCAAATTGGTTTAGTTTAGCCCAATTGATTGCAATTAGACTATCAAGAATGATCACCAACCATTATAGAGGAGATTGGATGGGTTGATTAAATCCAATTTGGGTTGGATTAAAGTTTGAGTCAATTTAATCATTTAGGTTACTTTTGGTCAAGTGGACCAAATTGGTTGATTGGGTTGAATTGATGGAATTGAGTGTTGAGAAGAGTTCAATGATGTATTTAGGGTTGATTGATGGCTTTGATTGTAATTGATTTGGGTTTGATTAGATTTTGGCTCATTTGAACCTTTTGGGTCAAATGGGCTAACTTGGGTTAATTGGATTCATTTGGTTTGATTGTAAGAGTTGGAGGGATTTGAAATAGAGTATTGAATGGTTGGAATGCTTTTGTGAAAATTAATTGGATTTTATTTACTGGAATGGGCTTTGGGTTGGATCCAAGGATCATGATGGAATTAACTTAGGTTAGGGGCTAAGTTAATTTGGGTTGGAGCTTGGATATAAATAAAATCCAATCAAAGGTTAATTGTGTGGGATTAAGGTTGGTTTTAGGTGAGTGGATAATCATGGGTTTTGGTTGAGGCTATAAGATAGGTGGAACCTATTTTCCCTAAGGTATACCCTAAGCTTAGGGTATGCCTTCCTAAGTCTCTAGGCTTGGGTTTAGTATTCCCTTAATCATTAGAAGTGTCCTATGACTAGAAAAATCTAAGTGCTGAGAAGGTTCCTAAGTTGAAGATGGGAAGAATGAGTCCTCACTCCAAAAGTGAGGTCAACAAAAGGACCCCCAATAAGTGTGATGTAACTGGCAAGGCACACCGCATGTATTAGCATTGATCGAGATGATCTACAACATCCATGAAGATCACAAGCACTAATGAAGGATATCCATACCTAAGTGGAGAGGTAAATAGAATTACAGTCTCAGTGCGATACAACTCATTTCATGCTGAAGGTAAGAGATAGATGAGTAAATTTGGTTTGATTTATTGAGAATTGATTTCGTGCGAAGGGAACAAAGAGAGATCCGCTAGGGATTTGCATATGAATTTGATTGGATTAGAGATTGATTTATGATAAGGGCATAAAGCAGGATCCATTTGGGATTGAGATTTGATTGAGTTTATTTAATTTATCTAAATTATATTAATTTGTTTTGATTTGAGTTTAAGTTTTGTGCTGATTTGATTATGTTGATTGATTTGGTCTGCGTGTGGTTTTGATTTGAATTCAATTTCATGTTAATTTATTGAATGAGTGTGGACCTTGTTAGTTTGTGATGGATTGCACTAAGGAGGGGCTATGTGAGCCTGAGCCTGCCTTAGATTTACTGGTTTAAAGGGGTAGTTTACGGCCGAACAGTATGGACTATCCAACCTAAGGGTTGTCCATCAGTTTGTAATGGCTACACTAAGAAGAAAGCTTAGGGACTCACATCTTCTAAAATAGAGTTTTCCATTGGGGTGACCTGCTGATAGCACAACAAATCAAACTCGACCTAGGGCAACTACTAAGTGAGTGCCTTTGGGGGTCTTATCTCAACTTAGTGTTATCAAGGTGATTTGGATGCCTACTTTAGAAGAGGTGCCTCTGGGGGGGTCTTATCCTAATCCATAAAGATGTTATTTTATTATTTATTTATTTGTTTGTTTAGCGTGGACCCTGTTGATTTATGAGTGCTTTGACTTATCTTAGATTTACTAGCCTAAGGGATAGTCTGTACATCCATAGTATGGAACTTCCAATCACAGGGGTGGCTATTAGGAGAGGGGAATTGTCCAATATGGTAGTAACTTGGGTCATGTCTAGATGGGGTCATGAAGACATAATCCAAATAAATGCCCATAGGGAAAGTGGCTCTAGGGGTCATATCCTGATCCCTAAAATATAAAGCCTGTAGATATACGGTGGCCTTAAAATATAAAGCCTGTAGGTATACGGTGGCCAGCTCAGGGAGAAAGTGTAGGGACTCACATACCTCAACGATGTTATCCATCGGGTGGGTTGCTATCAGCAAAGCGAACATCCACCAACCTAAGGTGCCCGTCAGTTTGCGACGATCAATCTAGGAAGAAAGCATCAGGGATTATCCGACCTAGGGTGACTACTAAGTGGGGAGTCATAAAGAAGGATTGAACCTCATCTTGAAGTAATCAGGAGGAAGAGGAGCCACTGGGGATCTTACCCTAATCCTAAAATATAAAGTCAGACCCAGTCAGTGCATGGTGGTTAGTTCAAGAAGAAAGCTCGAGGACTCACATCTTCTTAAAAAAATCTAAAATCAAGGTAGCTTATCGATCATGCAATAAGACACACCACTCTAATAATATGCTCAATAGTTTACAGTGGTTATGCTAAGAAGAAAGCACGGGGACTCATGTCTTCCAAAATTAAAATGACGACTAGTGAGACACACTGGCTAAGTAGTAGATCGATCCCAACCTAGAGTAGCTACTGAGTGAGGGATGATGGGGGTCTTATCTAAGCTCAAAGTAGCCCGAAGTAATTCGATTTGTGTTTGATTTATTTTTATTTATGTGTAACTTTATATTTGTGATGTGCTAATGAGAGATTGGATGTCGCTCGGGTTCTCTTACACTTACCCTAAACACATTTAGAATAGTTTGGTAATTAGAAATACTTTAATTTGGAGAGAAATTTAATCAAAATATAATTTTATTAATAGGAAGTTATTTTGGACATTGTTTATACATAGTATTTCCTTAGATAAAGCCCATTGATTGGGTGCATTGGGTGTTCACCTTTGTGATTTATAAGTTAATAAGATCCACCTTGGTAGGTCTTCTCTATGGTGAAAGTGCCTTCCCAAGTAAGTTCAAACTTGCCTCTCATCTTATGACGGTCAATAATTAGTCTCCTTAGAACAAAAATATTTTCTCCTACTCAAAAAGCTCTAGGGCGGACCAACTTGTTATAAGCTGAAACTATCTTTGCTTTGTATAACTCGAGATTTTGGCATGCTTGTAAGCATATTTCTTCTAAACCTTTGAGTTCTTCTATCCACAGTTTGGCATTCTGTTTGATTGTGATTTTTCTTCCCACAGCTATCCGTGGTGATGGGTGTTGAACTTCTAATGGTAGAATGATTTCAGACCCATACACTAAGGAGAATGGGATAGATTATGTTAGACTTTTGTAACTAGTGCAGTAAGCCCATAAAACTTCAACTACTTGCTCATGCCACTATCATTTATTATCATTAAGCATCTTATTGAGTATTTAGGTGAGAGTTTTGTTGAAGGCTTCTGCTAAATCATTCACCTGTGGGCACTAGATGGTAGAGTACCTCCAATCTATGTTGTGTCTCCATGAGAGTTATTGATTTTGGTGCTTTTAAAAGATGTATCATTATTGGATATGATTTGGCGGGGTACTCCAAATCTATAAATGATATGGTTTCTGAAGAATTAGAGTACATGCTGAGCTTTGACCTCCCTGAGCGGAATCACCTTCACCCACTTGGAGAAGTAGTCTGTAGTAACTAGAATGAACCAGTGACCCTTGGACGAGGGAGGATCAATTGAACCAAATATATCGGTGCCCCAATACTCAAATATCCATGAGGCCAAGGTTGGATGTAGAATGTTGGGTGGCTGGTGTAGGACCACTCGATGTACTTGGCATTGGTGATAATGCTTAGTTATGCCCATGCAATCCGTAATCATCATTGCCAATAATACCAAAGTCTTTTAATTTTGGCTTTCATCTTGGGACCAGATTGATGAGTTCTACGTAGTCTTGAGTGTACCTCAGTCATGATCTTATGGGCTTTATGTTTGTTTAAATAGCATAACCACATATGATTGAAGGATTATCAGTATAAGACATAATCCATAAGGGTGTAGGAAAGTGCTCTTTGCTTCACCTGATGTGCTTGAGACTTCTCTTGAGGAAGTTTGATTTTATCTAGGTAATTAATGAAAGGTTGCCTCCAATCTAGTTTTTCATCCTTTTTGACAATGATAACCTTCCCTTCAAGAGAGTATTTATCAATGAGTTCTACATCAATAAGAGGTAGGACTTGTCTATTGTGGGCATCAATTGATATGGAATCATCTTTCAGACACACTAATCCTTTAGCGAGTTTGGCTAAGCCATCAACCATGGCATTTTCTTCTTGAGGGATTTATAGATTATGACCTCTGAGATTTGAGCTAGCAACTCCATAGTGTACTTATGGTAGTGATGGAGTTTAGGCTTCAAGAACTTATAGGACCCAACGATCTGGTTGATAACTTGTTGTGAATCCCTAAAGATGTTAATATTTCAGATGCCTAGCAAGATGGCTAACTCCATACCAGTGATCAGAGCCTCATATTCGGCTTAGTTGTTAGTGTAAGGTTCAAATAGATGATATGAAAATCTCATCATATTGCGGTCTAGTGTTAGGAGGGCTATCCCTACCTCTACCTTGCCTTGGACAATAGATTATGGTTCTTCTCCTCTTTGAGATGAAGCCACACCATCAAAATACATCTCCCAGTGATAAATGCTTATTTCCCCTAAGTTCATGATTTGTTCATCGGGGAGATCATCACTGAGCAGGGAATCTACCGAATTCCTTTCATTGCATGGAGGGGTACGAATGTGATATCAAACTGTGATAAAATCATATACTATCATGCCAACCATCTAGATAGCATCAGCCTTATCATGAGATATTATAATGGATTAATTTTGGAAATCAAGTTTACTTTATGAGAAAGCATATAGTGACTTATCTTCCAGTCTATGATGATTAAAGCTAGGGAATGCTTCTTAATTTGTGGATAATTTGCCTCAACAGGTATCAGATGATGGCTGAGATAGTAGAGTGCGTTCTCTTTCCCTCATCATTGGCTTGGACCAACAAAGCACCAAGGGAGTCATTTAATATAGTAGTATAGAGTATTAGAGGTTTGCCCGGGATAGGGGTAGATAGGACTGGTGGCATCATGAGATATTGCTTGATGCTATCAAATGCATGTTGGCACTTATCATCCCATTTGAACTTGGCATCATTCTTGACCAGTGCGAAGAATGGTTGATATCTTCCTAATAGGTTGGAAATAAAGCATCTTAGATATACCAACCTACCTTAGAATGATCTGGGTTGGGTTATACTTTTAGGGGGTGACATTTCCAATATTGCTTTAATCTTCTTCAGGTTGATTTCAATTCCGTGGTGTCAGATAATAAACCTTAGAAACCTCTCGAAAGATACTCTAACACTTCAGAGGGTTCATTTTGAGGTTGTATTACCCTCACCACTTGAAAACTACTCTAAAGTTAAAGAAGTGGTCTTCATTTTCTTTACTTTTGATCATGAGATCATTGATGTAGCATTCGACTTGGTGATCAAATGAGTTGGTCGAAGATTCAGGTCATGGCCCGCTGATATGTGGCGCTAGCATTTTTAAGATCGAAAGACATGGTCTTATAATAATATATTTCAATTAGGGTTCTAAAAGTAGTGTTCCTTTCATCTTTAGATGTCATCTTTACTTGATTATATCTAGATAAACCATCAATGAAAGAGAAGACCGCATGAGATGAGGCAATTTCCACCATCAATTCTAGTATTGGTAGTGGAAATTAATCTTTTGAACATGCCTTATTGAGATCCTTAAAATTGATGCATATGTGAATTTGGCCATTCTTCTTCTTAGTTGGAACGATGCTAGCCAACCAGGTGGGGTATTTATCCTCCCGGATGAAACCAACATCAATCAATTTTTTGACTTTGAAAATGACCTACTCTTTAATGTCCAATCACATGCATTTAGGAGCTTGCTTGACGGGGTTAATGGCAGGCTCTATCGCTAGCTTATGAACCACTATTTCAAGAGCTATTTCGAGCATTTTCTTATAACTCAATGCAAACCAGTCCGTAAACAATGAGTAGCCTAACTAAGTCATTGGTTTCATATTCATTCAATAAGGAAATGATGTACGTTAGGCGCAAATTGTCTTCAGTCCCCAAGTTATTTTCTTCAAGCTTGTCGATGGTTGGTTTGATTTCTTCTTTGAATTTTAGTGGTGCATCTTTTACCTGGAGATCATCTGAATCATCTGAAGTTTCTAAGTATACCTCCTCATATGAGTTAATATGATTTGAGAAGAACCTATTAGATTTCAAATGATTGGTGATGACCAGGAAATAATCATCATCGTTGACTTAGCCGACTATACTGAAGCCTACTCCTGGTCTTGATTGAGAGCTCTTGAAATTATTATCCCAAATACTCTGACCTATGCTTAGACCATGTATGTGGAATTATACCCTTCTTTGCTAAGTTAAGTACACAAGGCAAGTGCCAATGAAAAGGTAATTCTATTAATTCTTTGAAAGATTTATCCTCAATCTCTATTTCAACTTCTCAGCTTAGGGATGCTACTCCTACATAGAACCTTTGGATTTTAGTATTTTCATATACTTTGGGGGCTTCCTTAACTATCAAACCCTCAATGTTTATGAGGAAAGTGGGGCTAAAGCTAAGGTATCCATGTGCTGTTTAACAGTTTCACATAATAGAGACTTGGATACATTCATGCTTTTCTTTGGGACCTAGTATTCATCATTATCGGGCTGTAGTGTTACCTCCAATGGGATCTACTGATGAGAAGAGCTGATCAGTGTGCTAACTACATAGGACTCATCCTATGAACTAGATTCTAAGTTTCTATAGATAACAAGTGTACTCCTAGCTGCTGGGATGAATATCCTGGTCGGTGGTAGGTATAGAGGTATTCCACCTCTGGGGCTTCCTCTGGACTTTCCTCTTCCTCATCCTAGTGGAGGTTAGGCCATCCTCCCCACTTGTTTGAATGGAGTGATGAACTATGGGTGGAATCTAATCTCAGGCACTATATCCTCCCTAAGATCTTCTTCTCATTCTCTTTTCTTTTCTTTTTCTTTTTCTTTTTCTTTTTCATTTTATTTTTCATTTTGATGAAGTTCATGATAGTAGATATTTTCTTTCTTAGGGAGATAATAGGCTACATCCTCATAAATCCTGACCTCATGTACTACGAATGGTTTGAGATCTCCTTTAACATAATTCTTGATTCCACCCTTTATGATTTAAACTAACATATATTCAACAATGTTGGAGCATCTTGTATTTGATTGAGAAACATGATTTATACTTATTTTAAAATATTAATTTTTAAAGAAGTTCAATAAAAGAAGTATCTTAGGCTAAATGAAGCAATCATAATAAAACAAAAATATCACGTCATAGAGTGGAATTATAATGTTATAGATTAATGGCAATATTTATATTTAGCATATGTCCTCTATAAAAATAAAACTAAAAGTAATGGTTGTACGACTTGAGACAACAAAAAAATATTTATATCATAATGCATTAAAATAATCATTGAAGCACAATGCATCACATAACAAATATAGCAATCAATATCATAATATAGTCTCACTCAAGCAACCTCATATAGAATAATCAAAGGTTTGCACATAAAATTGGCCTAACTACATCCTCCTTATGCTAAATGATTTGAGGGTTATAAACTATCATAATGAATATGTGTATGTTAAAGTTAGTGTTTCCTAAATTTATCTTGTATGACCTAATGACTTACCAAACTAAGTCATTTATATATGTCAATTATCCTAATATTTATAACTTTATAGTGAATCAAAGTGATAGACTTTCAAATTAACCTTATTATTTGATCATATAAGATGTGATTATATTTAAAAGATTTTTATTATTAGATGAATCACCACCTAATAATAATTTAATAATAATAAATTATTTATAATTATGTATTGGTCTTATAGAACATATTCTAGATTAAAGTGCTGACATCACTTCGAATGCTTACATATGTAACAATATGAAAGATTTATTTAAAATCATCAACAATCAAGTTGAGGATTCAAGTGTTTAAGCAAGATATCAAAACTTGAAGATGAATGGTATCTAAACCAATGATATAATGTTCTTTAGAGTGCAAAAAGACCAGCATGCTATTGAGATTCTTCTTAAGAATATCCATGGCCTGATTGCCTTTATGCTCAAGGGTTTTACCATAAAGACATTTCAAAAATTAATCAGCAAGGTGGCTAACCTACAAGAGGAAGCCAAACAGTTAGCCTTCTCAGACCAGACATCTAAGCCCAAGCCCCAGAAGGTGTTTGAGAAGAAGCCAGGGATAGTAATGGCAGTGGATAAGGGAAAGCAACCAGTAAGAGTAAAGTTTAAGAGGCATAGAGTGCAACAGCCTCCTCTCCTGCCTCCTCTTCCACTACCTTGATTGCTATAATGACCACCACAGAAGCTTACACAGTAGCACTATCAGTATCCACCGCCAGGTAGTTATTTTTCACATACTCTTGCCGACAAGCTTAACAAGCCATATTCATTCAAGAGGGAGGTAGTAAGGAAGATTTTTCAAAACCTTCTTAAGAAGCCTGATTTCTAGCTACCCGAGCATAAAAAGTTGGAGGAAGTGGGTAAGAGTGATGATCTTAACTACTACCCCCTACCATCGCATGCTAGGTCATGTCTTAAAGGATTGCTTTACATTCAAGGACTGGCTTGAGCGCAACTACAAGTCAAGAGCCATAGTGATCCCAAAATAATACTTAGTAGAACAGCCTTCTGGTTCTATTAAAGTAATCTTTTGGAGATACATCTTATCCTCTTAAGATAAAAGAAGACTGAGATATCTCTCTATCCCATACCTCTAAGAAAATCATTTCTAAAGTCAAGAAACTTTCTCTGTAGGTGTCTTACTCAACTCAAACATCCAACACCAAGGAAGATCTGCCAGCTATGAGGGACAACTTCGAGAGGGTGGAAGCAAATGCCATCACATGCTCTGATAGTTCCATGCGAACCGCCCCAGTCTAGCATTCCTCCTTCCACAGTTGTAGCTATCACATCTACAAACTCCACCACCACTAGCAAGAACATTATATCCATGGATGAGTGCACCAAGCCAATCACACCGCTCACTTTACTTTATTTTTGTTATGTACCACCTCCAAAACTAAAGAAATCAATGAAGAAAAATGATTCAGCTTACATCCTATCTACTTTTGATGATCTTAGTGGATTTACTCCTATTGATAGTTCTCCAAGTCATAATAATAATAATTTAAATAATTTTGATAAATCCCACTCTGATTCAAAAATAGATTTTCCTTTTCTACATCATGAGGGTTCACTACGTGAGATTGATTTGGAGTCTTCCAACTCTGATGATCCTTTAAGAGAAGCTCTAGCTATACTCGATGAGGAGAAAAAACTTTCCATAAGCTCATCACCACAAAAAGTCATTGAAGTCAACCTTCGTAGTGGTAAAGTTCTACCTCCTATGAAACATATTTTTTGTGATTAAATAAGATTAGGGTCATGTGGTTTAGGATGAGTAGAGGCTAGAAGGCATAGACCTGGGAGGCCTGTGATGCCCAAATGATAAAAGACATAGAAGAATAAATGAAGGTAAAGACCCCCATGGCTTGCTTTACCTTTATTCATGTAATTGTAATCTAAGCAGTATAAGGGTTGAGCTCATTTATTTTATTTGTTTGGGTGTATAGTGGAACCTGGCTGCACTGACTTTCATTAATCTTTTAATTTGATTGATTGTTTAGTATGTTTAGTTCATTTTCATAAAAAAATGTCATGCTTTTTCCTAGGTTTCTTTAAGTGTGATGTTTTGGTGTGCGGCCTGGATTTTGTTAAGCTCATTTTTAGAATGAGCTCTCAACCCCTTCCATCTCAGACATAGGACTTCTCTTAGATCTTAAGAGTTCCTTAGTCTTAAGACACATCTAGTGATTAGGTGGACACTCAACCTATCCTTAGAGACTTAGAAGAGTTAGCCATAGGAATAGGTCATGCTTTAAGGGTGTTAGGAAAATTTGCCTACCCTAAGTTTGAGCCACTCCTAACCTTCCTTCCTTCAAGTCAAACTCCAAATCAATCTTATTTGATTTTCTCCAAACTCAGATTTTCTCCAAACTCAAATCAACTCCATGTGATTGAAATCCATGATTGAAATCCATAATTGAAGCCCATGAATGAAATTCCTAAGTCCAAATCTTTCCTAAGTCCTTAATCTTCTCTTAAAGACTTAGCTAAAATCATGATCTAAACCAATTCAAACTCTTGAGATTTTCTCATAATTCATTTATATTCTCATTTATATTCACACATATAAATGAAATATAAATCAAACCAATCAAACTAAATTTAAAATTCAAATCCCTAAATCCAAAATTTTCCCAAGTCCTTTAAGTTTTCCTTCATGGACTTAGCCTAAGTCATGATGAAATCAATTGAAATTCATGGGATTTTCTCATAACTCATTTATATTTTCATTTATATTCACATATATAAATGAAATATAAATACAAATAAATCAAATCAAATCCAAAAATTAAATTCCAAATTTAAAATCCTTCTTAAGTCCTTAATTTTCCCCTTAAGGACTTAGCCAAAGTCATGATCAAATCAATTAAAATTCATGGGATTTTCTCATAACTCATTTATATTCTTATTTATATTTACATATAAAAATGAAATATAAATATAAATCAATCAAACCAAATTCAAAAATTCAAATCCTTACTCCAAATTTTCCAAAGTTCTTTAAATTCCTTTTAATGGACTTAGCCTAGATCATGATCAAAGCACTTCAAATCCTTGAAATTTTCTCATGATCCATTTCTATTCTCATTTATATTCACATATATAAATGAAATATAAATGCAAACAATCAAAACCAATTCCAAAAATCAAACTCAAATCCACTCAAAATTCAACTTAAGCCTTTCAAGTCAAAATCTTGAACTTAACCAAATCAACTTCAAATCAAGCCAAACCCTTGATTTTACTTCATGATTCAATCAACCCTACAATCATGAATCCATATATGAATACAAACTTTAATCACTAAATCAAAATCCAATGCAAAATCAAACCCCAAATCCATTCATATTCTTTCTTTGAATATGAAATTGTCAAATAGATCAAAACCCATTTGACTTCAAACCACTTGCAAATGGATTTATATTTCAATCATAAGTCCATATGTAAGTTCAATCAAACTCAATCAAGCTTTGACCAAGCCATTTGACCCACTTAGGCTCACTTGACCCAAAGTGACCTAAAGTACCCTTATGGGCCAAATTCTAATCCTAACTAAATTGGATTGAATCAAACTCACCTATGCCTCTCATCATGATCAACAATCATCGTGGGATGATCAATCAATCAAATTGTCAAACCAAATCAAATCAAACTGGTTGATATGTCAACACTTAGCCAAAATGAAACCTAACATAGCCAAAATCCACCATAGGTTAAATTGATTGAAACCAATGATCTAAGTTCATTCATGACCTATATTTGAACTTGACCAAGCCAACATTCGAGCCTAACCAGCCTTCAATCGGCCACTTGACCAAGTTGACCAACTGACCTAAAAGTCAAAATGTGTCAAAACTTGATCTAAGAAAAATTGATTGAAGCCAATGGGTTAAGTTCATTCCAAATCACTTGTTGAACTTGACCAAAGCCTCAATTGGCCAACTAGACACAACCTAGACTAATTAACCTTGAACCCAACTTGACCTAAAGGGGTCATGTTGAGCCAAATTCAAACTTAACCAAAATTGATTGAAAACAAAGATACCAATCTACTTTATATGACTTACCAAACCTAAATATACCCATGACCTAGCTCAAATAGGTCAAATGGGTCAAATTGGTCAACTTGGCCCATTTGACCTAAATGAAGTCATATGAGCCAAACTCAAAACTAAACCAAATTATACCAAACCAAAGCCACCAAAATATTTCAAATGATCATATGAACTTGACCCAACCCTTAGTTTGACCCAATTTGACCAATTGGTCAACTTGACCCAAGTTGACCCATTTTGGCCTAAATGGGTCAACATGAGCCAAACCATATCAAATGAACTCCAAATCCAATGAAACTTGGCCAAACCTATTTTCTCAACATGACCAACATATTCAAATTTAAAAATCAACCAAATAACCATTCTACCCCTAGGCCATAGAACAAATTTTGGCCAAATCCATGTGGAATTTGGTCATGCCCTCTTCTTATCAACTTTATACCTTCCTAATAGGTCAAGTGAATCCTATGGAGGGTGGTACATCCAACCCAATGGGTTTGGGTCAGCCCAAATAGACCCAAGGCCAAAATCGACGCCATAGCTCAAATTGGCCATATGAAAAACTTCCTTCCACTCAATTTGAAGCACATGAGAAGTTACCAATCCACTCCTTAGCTCAAACTGACCATGTGCCAACTCAAAATAGCTCAAAAACCCTCTCCATATTGGCATTTGGAGCAAAATGATAAACCATGCTTCGGCCGTCTGATTGCCATAGGGGGAGATATACTCCCCCTAATTTAATTCAATTCAATTCAATTCACACATGTTCATTATCGATTGAGTAAGAGAGAGTGTTAGGAGCCATCAGAGAGTGTTCCTAAGATTCCTATTGAAATCAGCCATCCTCAATTTTCTTCAAGAGAAAATAGGGGAGCTCCATAGAATTCCTAACTTCCTCCACACTATAATTCAACTCAATTGCCTTTGGACACTCCCTCAAGGGTCCAAATCGAGCAGCTCCTGAAGCTCTCCCTCCCAAAGGGGTGGGAAAGACCACCCAAGCCCAAAGCAAGAAAGTTCATGGGGAGTGATCACCTCCAACAAGGTATGGCAAACCATGCGTGAGATTTGTGAAGTTGATAGGCGGCTTAGGTTAGATGGTGTGCAAGTTTTCACCCAGCTCAATCGAGCTCAAATCTTTCCTTTGAAGGTGGACAACCTCCATTAATCCTTAGGGAAGAATAGGGATGATCCTGGCCATCCATCTATGTGTTTTGGATGGATGACTGATATTAAACACATGCTTAGATCAAATTTAATCCAGCTTTAATCTCAGCCATTCGATCCTTCATCGGACGGCTGAGGCTAAACCGCATATCGCTGCCACACACTTGCCATGATGTGATGTTTAAGTGGTGGCTCACCGTACGATGCGTGAAAAGAGCACTAACTGCCGCCGCTGCATGTCGTGCCATGGGTTAAAGGGATTTAATTAGGTTTTAATTAATTCTAATTAATCCTCTAAGCTTTAAAAATTCATATCTCCCTAAATAAAAACTAAAAAATAGTTTATAATAATCTAGAATATTCTAAAGTTTTAATATTTTAAATTATTTTACCTTCTAAATATTAATTTTTAATTTTAAATTTATTCTTTCATTTTACCTTTATGTATTAATTTAATTATTATTTTTAATTATTTCTAAATTTTGTAATATTTAAGGATTTGATTAGTGTTTTAATCCAATTTAATTTCTAGTGAATAAGAGGCTTTAGGGAATAATTTTATTTCATTTCTATTTCAAAACTTAATTTCTAATTAATTACCCTCTTAATTTCTAAAATTTCAAAACTCCAAAACCTACTTTCAGATGCTTGGTGTTTAAGTTTTTTGAAATCAAAACACAACTCATATGTGTGTGTTTGAATCATTGCATAATCATGAACCAAATTGCATTAGGCCCTTTTCTTCCTAGGTGCATTGCAAATTTAAATTCCTTGTGAGGTTTTATGTCATCTCGTTGGGTCATAATTAATTGGTTAACTATACTAATGTGGTGTAGGTAAGGGTTAATTAACTTGTTTAATTCGTACCTTAGCCTAATCAAAATCAAAAATGAATCTATTCATCTAAAAATTAAACAAAAATGTCAAACACATGTGAGAATGGGTTAGGAACAATAAACTCAATTTAAATTTTCAAAATTAAATCAAATTCAAAATCAAACACAAATCATATTAAATAAACTTTGATTTACTTTAAGCTTTATTATTTCATAAGATTGTCTTTAGGATTTAATTAAAGTGAATGTGTTTTCTTGCTTTCATTGCTTTAGTTCAATCCTCCAACATGCTAAATATGTATGTCATATGGTTTCATGCATCCATGCTTTTCAAAATTCAAATTTAAAATTAAAATGTTTACTTTATGTCAAATTGCATGTGTTGGCTAAAGTAAGAATATGAGTGGCTATTATCACTATTAAATTCAAATTATTTTCAAAATATATGAATCAATTATCAAAACTGAATGTGTGTTACTTATATCTTAATTATAAGTTTGCATGTGAGTAAAATATAAAGATGTGCTTAAGGTAGGTCTTCCTTCCTTTCTCTTTTAGTTTAGTTTTGAATAGGATTTGGTAAGATGTATGGTTCATTTGAAAAGAACCTAACACTTGCCTAATTCCATATCCTATTCATTCTTATACTATAACTTAAGAAGGATACCTATGCTTGCACATATGAAATACATAAACAAAATAAATCAATGAATACAAATTTTTGCATTATTTCTTTTCCATTCATTTCTTTTGTACACATGTTTGTATTTAAGAAAAGTGATATATTAGTCTGGACAATCTCGAGGTTGTGAGGCTTTAAGTAGCCCTAAGTAGGTCTTATACCTTACACCTCTAGTTAACAATGGCTCTGTACTCACTTAAGCCTATCTTACTTTGTGCATGTGAAGGTTGGATAAGAATTCCCTTTTCTACTTAAGGAAAATCATGCATCATGAACTTCCAAATTTTCTTAAATGAATTGCTTAGCATGCATCATAAAGTGTGCTAAACATTCTCATTTGTGTGTATAAATATGCTTAGGACTCATTCATATGCATGTTATACATGTTGGAAAAGAAATAAAGTGATGTATGTTTTGTGAATTTGGTTCATTTTATTTAATCTTAAAATGCCTTTCTTTTTGAATAGGTTTGTTTAGAGTTCATATAAACTTATAATTAATTAAAAAACTTAATCAAAACATTCACTAAACAAAGCCAAGACATGAATATACTTTAGAAATTACTTAGGTTAGGGAAGGAAAGAGAAGTTCTCTTCTCTTTCCCTATCTTTATAACTTAGAAATTAATTGTAGGACTCATTTGAACCTAATCAAAAGATGAAATAAAATCAATTAAAATCAACTAAATCACTTAAATGAAACCCTCCTCAAAGTTGAACGTGCTTCACATTTAGAAAATTCTAACTTAAAGCCATAGGTAAGCATACCCCACAAACCTCCAAAGCACACACATTAGCCTAAGTCACCACTTTTAGCTTTAGGTTAGGGAGGTGCATGGTTTGATGCTTACTTTTATTTTGTGATTTATGTCTTAGACTGGATGTTAGGATGTATGTGCATAGAATGAATGGTAGGGCGATCTTAGTCTAACTATTGTCTTATGTAGGGGATTGTGCTTAAGGGGCACTATAATAAATAAAATATAAATGCTTTTGCTTTGCAGGTGCTTATACCCTAAGCATAATCCAATAGGCTAGGTGGACTTAGTCCCCCATGTGTGGGGATAAGTCCAATATATGCTTAGGATTTGGTGGTTTGTTTAGCTAACTTTTATTTTGCACATGTTAGCTACATTTACTTTTCCTTTTCATGTAAATTTTGTAGTTAGGATTTTAAAATGATTGTTAAGGGGATTAGGATGAGCATTAGTCATAAGATCCTATCTTATGCACCATGTGAAGCTTTTGGAGCATCCACCTTCCAACCATCCAAAAGAAGGAACCAAAGAAGAAAGAAGAAAAGAAAAAGAAAGAAGAAAAGAATAATGAAGAAATGAAGCTTGAAGACCCCCATAATAATGAATTCCTTGCTTAATTGTATTTTATTCATTTGTAATCCAGATTGTATAAGAGTAGAGATCATGTACCCAATTTGTTTTTGGGTTTTTGCGGTGGTACCCGACCATAATGACCTCTTATTCTTTTTTATGATTAGCTTTATAAATTGATTGATGATTTATTTATCTTGTGCATTAAGTGGCATCTTTTTTCTAGTTTCTTCCTTGCTTTATGTATGGCCTGGATGTGGATTAGGCTCTTAGAGAAAAAAAAATCTTTTACCAAACTTAACAACTCAAAACTAAAAATAAAGACTTCATAACCTCAGCTAAAGCTTAGGTTTAAAATTGAGATAAAAGAATTAGTAACCCCTTAGCTGGATGTGTATTTTTTTATAACATCATGCACAAATGCATCTTGCTTCACTCTTGATTGGAGGGCTTCCACCTTTTCTAGAGAAACTTGGCTTGACCTTTGAGAGTTATGGTGGAAACACACCTCCTCCCTTCTCACTAATTTTGGCCAATAACTTTATTTCTCATGCATTAGGCATATGAATCCTATTATCCTGAGTCAAAATAATTGTCTAAAAATGAAAATAAAATGAAATCTGAATTGCATTAGATTTAGGTCATTTGAAGCATGTTCTTACATGATCTAGTCTCTTTAAGGAGTGAGTTTAAGGACTTTGTCTCTTTCTAAATGAATAACAGCTTAGCTATCTTGCATAAAGCATAAGACTTGCCTATATGAATTTAAAATCATAGGAGGAGTTAGTTGGCAGCCACTCCAAGGTGGTTGTAAGTCCAAACAGTTGGGTGGTTTGTCCTCTCCTGTGGAGGCAAACCAAATACCCATTTTCACCTTAGATTTAGGTTGTGCTTTTGGCCCTCACCAAAGCTCCCTAGATTTAGGTTCTGAGGTTGCTTCTCCCTCTCATGGGCCATAAGCATAATTCCTCACCTCTTAGGAATTTCCATAATCTTGTGTTATGGAATCATAAGTCCTAAATTTCTAAGAAAAAATTCAACTCAAATAAATTAAATCAATTTCAAAAATATAAAGCCCAACTATAGGATAGTTTGAGATGCTCGCTAGGTTTTCTAGCATTGTGGGCATCTCCTAGTTATCTTTCTTTGGATTTGATAATAACTCCCTCTCTTTGATCAATCCCATTTGTTCTTCAAAAATAAACTAATTTATTGATAGTCATTTACTATTGAAATCTTTGAAGACAATAAATATTTACCTTAATCGAGAGTATTCCTAAGAGATCCTGCCCTTTAGGATGTAATTAACTATGGGGACTTGCCCTTATAGGGAACTTAATGAACTAGGCTTAAAATAAATCATGCTTTACTTTTTCATGTAAAGTAAGGGAAGAATCTCAGGTACATATGTAGACCCATTGTCCTTAGGAGTCCTTATTGAGGTGATTAGGCCCATTAAAGGGTAGTGACTTCTATATTCCGAGATAGTACACTATTCCTTGATGACATACCCGATTACCTGAATAAGCATATCTATGGATCTATGTGACATCCCAAAAAGATGAATTTTTATATTCTTTCTTTTCACCCATAGATGAAGGTGACAATATAGAAATTTTTTCATCCAACAAGTATGTTTAGTTTATTTGCATAATAAAAATGTCATGATTTTTCCTAGGTTTCTTTAAGTGTGATGTTTTAGTGTGTGACCTAAATTTTGTTAAGCTCTTTAAGATTTTAAATTTTCTATCTAATCAAAATAAATAAATTTAACTTAAAAATTGATGCAACTTATAACCTCACTATAAATCCATAGGAATTAATCAACAAAATTGATTTATACATGATAGGTTTGTGATGAATGTGGATAATATCCAACATGGATATTTTTCCCTTTTTGAATGTAAGGGAATTTCATTCATTACATTGAAAAAGGAAGTATAAGACTATTAATAACAACCCCTTGAGTGAAGAGTGCCCTTCTCACAGATTGGCCAATAACTTTATTTTATCATGCATATAAAAATAATTGTCCACCCAATCCCGAGTCTAATTGATGAGTCAAAATGAATAAAAAAATATAATTTTTATTGCATTAGTCTAAGACAATTATTTGAAAAGTGGAGGGTTGCGTTAGGTAGTAGATAACTAGCATAAAACTTGTCGAAATAATCACGACATGAATCCTTTAAATCATTGTGTTAATGCTAGGGCGTCCCCTGGAAGCGACATGCTGTATGGCTTGAATATAGTAAAAAATGTGCAGTGCATCCGGCGCGTGTTAAATAAGCAAGGGTTCCACATTATGGATGGATGCGGCAAAGAAGTTAGTCCATGAAACTAGAATTAGGTTAGGATCTTGGAATATAGGAACTCTTATAGGTAAATTAATGAAATTAATAGATATTATGGTTCATAGAAAGATAAATATTTTATGTGTTCAAGAAAC
The DNA here is from genome assembly GCA_021442155.1 of Cymbidium sinense. Taxonomy (NCBI): domain Eukaryota; kingdom Viridiplantae; phylum Streptophyta; class Magnoliopsida; order Asparagales; family Orchidaceae; genus Cymbidium; species Cymbidium sinense. The sequence goes on along the minus strand of CM038221.1, from coordinate 18,625,291 downwards.
TAAATGGGTTGGGGAGAAGTCTAAGGAGATTGATAGTTTAGGTTTTAAACTTTGGTATTCAAGTAAAAGCCAAACTAGAAATGGTGTAGGTGTGATTATAGATAAAAGTTTGAAGGATAATGTTATAAATATTAATAGATGTGGAGATAGAATTATAGATTTAGAGATTATGGTTGATACTAAGATTATCAATGTTATAAGTGTCTATGCTCCTCAAGTAGGTTTGGAGATAAGCGCAAAAGAAAAATTTTGGAATGAATTAGAGGGATTAATACAAAAGATACCTCTTGAAGAAAAAGTATTTATTGGAGGAGATTTAAGTGGACATGTTGGTAGAGTGGTAGAAGATTTTAAAAGTATTCATGGTGGTTATGGATTTAGAGTGACTAATGAAGAAGGTAGGACTATATTAGATTTTGCTTTAGCTTATGATTTTATAGTTGCTAACACTTTATTTAAGAAAAGAGATGAACATATTATTACTTATAAAAATGGATCTAGTAAAACATAGATTGATTATTTTTTTATAATAAAACTAGATCGTTTAGATTGTAAAGATTGTAAGGTCATTCCAAGTAAAAATCTAAGTACCCAACATCGATTGTTAGTTTTAGATTTTAAGATAAAATATTGTAAGAGAAAAAATAAACCAAATTATTATCCTAGAATTAGATGGGGACACTTAAAGAACATAAATAAAAATATTTTTAAGAGCAACCTACAAGAGATTAAAATTTGAGATGTTCATGAGGAAGTTAACATTATGTGGGAAAAAATAGTAAGTGAAATTAAGCAAGTTGCTAAAGATGTGCTTGGAGAATCAAAAGAAAAAATTTTTTTTAATAAGAATAATTAGTGGTGGAGTCAGAGTATGCAAGAAAAGATAAAAAATAAGAAGTATTGTTATAAAACTTGGTTTAGATGTAAAAACTAGGAGAATTGGGAAAGATATAAAGTGGCATGTATAGATTCTAAGAAAGTAGTATATGATGCAAAAAATTTAGCGTTTAGTGATTTATACAATAGATCAGATACCAAAGAAGGTGAAAGATGTATGTATAAGTTAGCCAACCAAAGAGATAGGAGAAGTAAAGACATAGTTCAAGTGAGGTGTATTAAGGATGCAAATAATAAAATGCTTTTTTAGAAAAGGATATTGAAAATAGGTGGATGAGGTATTTTGATAAACTTTTCAATGAAAGATCTGAAAGTACGATTGATTTTAGCAACCTTAATACCCTAAACAAAAATAGAGAATTTTATTTTTATCATCGTATTAGTAAATATGAAGTTAGTGAAGCTTTAAAGAAAATGAAATGTGGAAAAGCAGTAGGACCGGATAATATTCCAATAGATGTATGGAAATGTTTAGGAGATCAAGGAATTTCTTGGCTTACAAATCTTTTTAATGTCATTTTAAAGACTAAAAAGATGCCAGATGAGTGAAGAAAGAGTTTGTTCGTTCCTATATTTAGGAATAAAGGTAATGCACAAGAGTGTGCAAATTATAGAGGAATTAACTTAATGTGCCATACATTAAAATTATGGGAGAGAGTAATTGAGCATAGGTTATGATGTGATATAGAAGTTTCTCAATCGGTTTGGTTTCGGGCAGAGATCTACTATGGATGCTATACATTTGTTAAGGGGTTTGATGGAGAAGCATAGAGAAAGTAAGGAGGATCTATATATGATATTTATTGATTTAGAGAAAGCTTATGATAAAGTTTCAAGAGATGTTCTTTGGAGAGTTCTAGAACAGAAGAAGTTAATATTGGTTATATTCAAGTCATTAAGGATATGTATACTAGAGCTATTACTTGTGTCCAAACACAAGAAGGATTGACTAAATATTTTCCTATTTCAGTTGGATTACATCAAGGACCAGCTTTAAGCCCTTATCTTTTTTACTTTAGTTATGGATGTTCTTACTAAGCATTTACAAGTAGATGTACCTTGGTGTATGCTTTTTGCTGATGACATTCTTCTTGTTGATAAGACTAGAGAGGGAGTCCAACAAAAACTTGAATTATGGAGGTCAACTCTAGAGTCTAAAGTTTTTCATCTAAGTAGATCTAAAACTGAATATATGGAGTGTAAGTTTAGTTGTAGAAGTTCTAGTGGTAGTGTTGTGACATTAGGTGAACAAGTCATTAATAAGAGTGAGCATTTTAGATATTTAGGCTCTATTGTTCAAAATGATGGTGAAATAGATGGAGATGTTATTAGTTAAATTCAAGTTGGATGGTTTAAGTGGAGGAATGCATCTGGCCTATTATGTGATAGAAAAGTTCAACTTAAACTTAAGAAAAAATTTTATAAGATGGTGGTAAGACCTGCAATGACTTATGGTGCAGAATGTTGGCTAATAAAAGAGAAGCATAAGACTAAGTTAAGTGTTATAGAGATGAGGATGCTTAGGTGGATGAGTGGCTTTACTCTTAGAGATAGAATGGATAATGAGTATATTAGGGAAAAAGTTGGAGTAGCACCAGTGGTAGATAAGATTAGGGAGAGTCGCCTTAGATAGTTTGGCCACATAAAGCGTCGACCGTCCAATGACCCGATTATGAGAGTAGAGGCATTAGATTTGCCTTGTGTTAAGAAAGGTAGAGGTAGACCTAAAAAGACTTGGTTAAGATGTATAAAAAATGATCTTAGTATACTTGATTTAAATGAGAATTTGACACATAATAGGACACAATGGAGATGAAGGATTCATGTAGCCGACCCCACCTAGTGGGATTAAGGCTTGTTGTTGTTGTTGTTGTTGTTGTAGTCTAAGACATAGTTTCATACCAATCATGATCTAGATTCTCAGGGAGTGAGTTTGAAATCTTAAACTCTTTCATAATAAATAACAGCTTAACTATTTTGCATTCATAAGACTTGGTTACATGATTTTAAAGTGTAAGAGATGTTAGTTGGTAACCACTCCAATCAACTATAAGTCTGGAAGAGTCGGGATAAGTTCACAGTCCATAATAGAAGTGAACCAACATATCCAACTTTTTTTTTAATAGAATTAAATCAAGCTCTTAGCTTATGTTAGAGAACTTTAGACATAAGTTTAGAGGTAGCATGTTTATCCTCTACTATGGGTGTAAAGCTTCACCTCTTAAGCATTTCCACGATCTTGTATTTTTAGAATATAAGTTGAAGCTTTCTAAAAAAATGTCAACTTAAATGATAATAATTCTCAATTTTAAAAAAAATATAAAGCCTCATCATACGATAAATTTAAGTGCTCACTAGACTTCCTAGTATTATGAGTACTTTCTAATTATACTCATTTAAATTTTATTAAGAAATATTTTTATTAGAGCTTTCTCATTTGCTTTTAAAATTACCAATATTTTGATATCAAGCTTTAAAATTCATAGAGATGTTAGTCAATCACTTTAATTGAGAGTTTTCTTAGAAGATTCATAACTCGAAAAATATAATTAACTATGGGTGCTTGACCCTATATGGAACTTAACAACCCAGCTTAAAATAAACTATGCTTTACTTCATCTATATAATGTAGAGGAAAAATTTTTAGTTCACATAAACTCATTGGCCTTAAGAGTCCTTATTAGTTGATTGAGTCTATCGTAGGGTGATATCTCTGTCTTTTGAAGTAGTATATTATTTCTTAATGTTGTGTCTGACCTTTTCAATAAGTATGTCTTAAGATCTATGTGGTATCATTCATCATACTTTTTAAACACCACACCTAGGAGACTATCTTAATGACTAAGGAAACATCATAACTTAAGCTTTTTGCAACAATAAACAAAATGAAGCAGCCCTACTTAGGGCATCGCGGCTCTGTAATCTTATCACTTAAGCACTATCATTGCTACGCTTAGGTCTAAAGAATCTAAAAACATTAATCACTATCTCCAATAGCTATCCCCGTCCATGATAACTACTTAAGGAGAGACCTGGAATGATTATGCGTAGTTTCTTATAAAAGGGTTGGGTTGGCTGGTGATGTGTTGGCCACTCTCACTCTCTTCTTCTTTTTTACCTTTTCTAGCCACTCCCTTCTCTCTCTCTACTACAAGCTTCGCTCTGCTGGAAGCTCCCCTTACATGAGACAAAATTGAAATCAATTCTCCATTGATTACAGGTAAAATTCAAAACAAAAAAAAGTTTCTTTTACATAATCCCTCGCTCCATAGAAAAAAATTTAAAGAGTTTCATCATTGATCTTAGATCCAGTGCAAAATAACAATCCTCCCTCCATTGATCTTGGATCTAGAGCAAGGGAGAAGAGTGCAATCATGATAATTATAAAATATTGGGCATTCCAATGTAGAACTCTATCAAAATTAAGATTAAATCAACATTATATTTCACTAAAACACAAATTTAAAACTTTAAGACCTTCACCATTGAACTTGGTTTCCTCCCCCCATTAATCTTGGATTTGGAATAAGGGAAAAGAGTACATGTTATACTAAAACACTTTGAAGACTAGCATTGTTTTCACCTTAGATTTAGGTTATGCTTCCGGCCCTCGCCGAAGCTCCCTAGATTTAGGTTCTGAGGTTGTTTGTGGCCATAAGAATAATTCCCCACTTCTTAGGCATTTTTTTAATCTTATGTTAAGGAATCTTAAGTCCTAAATTTCTAATGAAAAATGCAACCCAAATAAACTAAATGAATTTCTAAATTGTAAAGCCTAATTATAGGATAATTTGAGATGCTCGCTAGATTTTCTAGCATTGTGGGTATCTCCTACTTATCTTCCATTTTGGCTTCGATAATAATTCACTCTTTTGATCAATCCCATTTGATCTTCAAACATAAACCAATCGATTGATAGTCCTTCTTGTTGAAATCTTCAAAGACAACGATCATTTACCTTAATCGAGAGTTTTCCTAAGGGATCCCATCCCTTAAGATGTAATTAACTATGGGGGCTTTCCCCTGTAGGGAACTTAATGAACTCGATTTAAAATAAATCATGCTTTACTTTTTCTTATAAAGTAGGAGAAGAATCTCTGGTATATATGTAGACCCATCATCCTTAGGAGTCCTTATTGAGGTGATTAGGTCCATTAATGGGTAGTGACTTCTATTTTTAGAGATAATACACTATTTTCTTGATGACGTACTCAATCACCTGAATAAGTTCATCTGAGGATCTGCATGGCATCCTAAAGAGATAAATTTTTGTAAGGGCTCCTCTTTCTTTTCTCCCCACAGATTTAAAGGCGACTCCCTTATTAGGAATTTTTCTCCACAGGGTAGTAGGCTAAAGAAAACTATTTTGTAAAAACTAAGTGCCATAAAATTTTTAAAAAATATGAAGTAAAGTGAACATCATGATAAATAATAATGCTCTTTAAAAGACTATGCAACTTAATCACTTCTTCAAAAAAAAAATTAAATGATTTATATGAGAAGCATCAAATGTTTTTGAACAAGGATTGAAGTGAGACATTTTGGTAAATTTATCAACTACTATAAAAATTTAATCATGTTTTTAATAGTCTTAGGCAAACCTAAAATAAAATCTATACTAGCAAGGGGGTGTATGAGCTAGAATTTTATGGGCTTTGCTTAGCTAAGGCATAAGTTATACAACCAGCAACAATTCTAGTGACACTACATTTTAATCTTGGCCAATAAAAACTATATTCTATGGCCTCAACAATTTTATTCAGTTTGCATCTAAAAAAATGAATGATGATGAAAATGAAATAAATTAAATATCCTAGCTTGGGGCACTGTAGTGCTGTCACTAACTTACAAAATCTAGAAGCTCAAACTACCCCTGATGATAGCATACTTAAATGATACATCACCACAAAATTGTAATTCTAGCACTGATGCACTGTCATGATGACCTTTAGTTTTTAAATCAAGAAAAAACTATAATTTCCACCCCATCAATAATAACCAATTAGAGGGAGTAAGGGGAATGGTTATGGAGCAAAAAACTACCCCCATACTGAGAAATCTACTATAAAATGGGGAGAATTGCCCCTCATAAATTTCTTCTTCTTCCACTCATTCTCTTTCTAGTTTTCCTGCCCTATTCTTGCTCTAGATCATGTGTACACTTAGTAGGTCTGCTTTCTATTACTGCATGAGAGTGCTTTCCTCAGGCAAGAGAAAAGATCTATATTTTGAAAGTAATTTTGGATTTAATAGTGATAATAGCCATTCATATTCTTACTTTAGCCAAAATATTTAATTTGACATAAAGGAAACATTTCATTTTAATTTGCTTTTTCAAAAGACATGAATGCATGATTTTCATTTGATATACACATTTATCATTCTAGGAAAGAAATAAAGTGATGTAAGCATATAACTTCACTCACCCTAATTAATTCCTAAAGACAATCCTATGGAATAAGATTATTTAAAGTGAATCAAAGTTGGTTGAAGAAATTTTGATTTTGTTTTGAGTTTGATTTGAATTTAAGAAATGTGAGAACGTTTGCTGGTCCTAACCCATTTCCCACATGTGTATATTATTTTAGTTTAATTTTATAACTATTAGATTAATTTTATATTTTGTTTAGGTTAAGGTGTACATTTAGTCTATTAATTACCCCTTACCTACACCACTTTAACATATTTAGCCAAATAATTGTGAGCCAATATATGTCATAAAATCACAAGAAATTTAAATTAACAATCCACCTAAGAATGAAAGGGGCCTAATGCATTTGGCTCATAATTAATGATTAATTAAGCTAAAGAGTTTAATTTAAGTACTTTCATAACCCTTCACACACATATGGGTTAGATTTGATTTCCTTAGGCTACTTAGGTTATTGAACACCTAAGTATCTACCCAAGGAGGAATTGATTATTCAGATTGATTCGATTTTAAAATTTTGATTAATTAAGCCATTTAGTTAAGTGATTAAACTATTTAATTAAATTGCACCTTAATTAGATTTTTATCCAAATGAAATAAACTTAGGGGAAATGATTTGGGAGAGGACTTGTAATCTCATTCCTTAAGTCCATTCATTGTTCTAAGGTAATTAGCAAACTTAATTAATGAATTTATCACTATTTAATAGGTTAATTAATCATTTAATTAATTAAGAGAGTAATTAGGAGTGAATCAATCAATTTTCCTAATTAAATGATTAATAAATTCCAACAAAATCATGGGATGCAGAGGTCATCCCATTAATCAACCCTATGAAGTTTGGAATTAATCAAAAAGATAATTAGAGAGTAATTAACATAATTATATTCCCAATAAAACCCAATTTGCATCAACTTTATTGTTCAAAATAAATTAAACTTAATTTTATATTATTCCCCTTTGAAATATCTTCAAAATGCATTTGAGTTTGTATTTTTTTAATTTTTTTACATTTAGTTATGTAATTTTGAAGATTCAGTGATTAAAACTCAATTAAAGCCCTAATTATATAATTAATCTCATGGGCGCCATGTGGACCGCTGATGCGGTGCGCACTTTTCACATGGTACAATAAGATTGGTTATTTCAGTTATCACATCGGCTACACAGTCAGTTGGCGGCGCTACGTGCTTTCCTTTGGACCATCCGATCAAAGATCAGATGGTGAAGATCAAGCTTATGGTATTAAAGGGAATAAAATGCATATCTAATGTGGATTAATCAAGATCGTCCATCCAAAACATGCGAGATGGATGGTCCGTGTTTCATCCCTGAGCTCACCTGCGGGAGAGGGCAACCGTCCATCCCTTAGGGCTTAATTCAAGCTCGATTGAGCTCAGATTGAGCTAAAATTGAACCCACACCATCATCATGCAAGGAGATGAAGATCTAATGGTGGAAATCACTAGAGGTGAAACTTTATTTCACAAAGGACCAAAGAAAATTCAATGCAAGCTCGATTTTGAATAGTACCTTCAAGGCTATCACGCTCCCATGGGTAGGTAGGCAGTGGAAGCCTGTTGAAGATTTGAGGGGTTAAGGTTGAGTAGATTTTCCTATTGACCAAAGTCCTCAGGAAATGCTTACGGGCTTGGTCTAGACTCCTCTTCCCGTGGCTTGAACACTTGGAAGAAGAGTTGGGTGAGCTCGATGGGGTCCCCTCAAGGTTCTTGAAGGAGGAATTGAGCTGAAATTGAGTGATGGATGAGTTGGAAAATTCCATGAGTTCCCCTAATTTTTGCTTAAGAAAATTGAGAATGGAGAAATCAAAGTGGCTTGTTAGACCTTAGGGGAGCTTGGAATTACTTCCTCTGAGTTCCTATGCTTCAATCGAATGTGAGTTTATGCAAATGAAATGAAATTAGGGGGAGTATGTCTCCCCTTAGAAGGATCGGATGATCGAGAGTGTAGATGCTATTTTGATCAAACTGATCACCTTGAGTGGGTTATTTTGGCCGTTTGGCACATGGTTCAGTTTTGGCAGAGGGAGGTAGTGGAGAAGTTTCCATGTGCCAAAGAGAGTGTGAGAGGTGATCCTATGTGCTTATTTTGAGTGGGGTGGTCAATTTTGGGTTTGGGTTGGGTTAGGCTGACACAAACCCATTGTGTCATGTGCACCACACTCATTAGTGTCCACTTGGTCACTAAGAGGGTGCCAAGTGGCCATAAAAAGGATATGACCAAATTCCAAGTGGAATTAGCCATAGGTTACCCCTTGACCTAGGGGTAAAATAGTCATTTGGTTTTGATTTAACTTTATACAGATTTAGAATAGTTTGAAATTAGGTTGGGCTAAATTTCAAAGAATTTGGAGTTGATTTGATGTCATTTAGCTCATGTTGATCTATTTAGGTCAAAATGGGTCAACTTGGGTCAAATCAACCAATTGGTCAAATTGGGTCAAACCAAGGGTTGGGTCAAGTTCATATGACCATTTGAAATGTGTTGGCATCATTGGTTTGGTTCAATTTGGTTTATATTTGGTTTTTGTTCATTTGATTTCATTTAGGTCAAACGGGTCAAGTTGACCAATTTGACCCATTTGACCAAATTGGGTTAGGTCATGGGTTGGTTTAGGTTTGGTTGGTCATTTCAAGTATGTTTCAAGCTTTAGTTTCAATCAACTTTGGTTTGGTTTGATTTTGGCTCAATTTCACCTTTTAGGTCAAGTTGGGTTCATGGTTAATTGGGCTAGGTTGGGTCTAGTTGGTCAATTGAGGCTTTGGTCAGGTTCAATAAGTGGTTTAGAATGAATTTGACCTATTGGTTGTAATCAACTTAGCTTAGATCAAGATTTGACATATTTTGACTTTTTAGGTCAAGTCAGGTCAACTTGGGTTAAGTGGCCAATTGGACTAGGTTAGGCTCAATTGATGACTTTGTCAAGTTCAAACATTGATCATGGATTGGTTTTGATCAATGGTTTTAATCAATTTGGCCTATGGTAGATTTTGGCTAGTTTGGGTTTCATTTTGACAAGGTGTTGACTTGGTCAACCCTTAGGTTTGACTCAGTTTGACCCAAGTGGGGTGACTACGGAGAGAGTGCTAACCTGGAGACTTATCTCAACTCAGGTAGTCAGGCAATTCCTATAGGGAGTTCTGCTGACATAACCATAAAGATAGGATGCCTGCTTGAGAAAAGGGGCCTTTTGGGGGCTTGAATTCTTAATCTATAAGCGAATATTTGTTTGTTTATTTTATTTATTTTTTGTGGACCCTGTTAGTTAGCGAGGGATCAAACTGAGAAGGAGCTTATATTAGCCTAGACCTATCTCATATTTACTAAACCAAGGGAGAATCCGCACATCTACTGAACAAATTATCTAACCATAGGGGTGGCTACTAGGAAAGGAGGACTATCCATTCCAAAGGTAACTTGGGTAGTGTCTAAGTAGAGTGCCCACAGGGAGAGGGGCTGCTAAGGGCTTGATCCAAACCCTGAAGAAGATAACTTGCATAGGTATTCAGTGGCCAACTCAAGGAGAAAGAAAGTGGTGTATCCACCGGGTGAGTTGTTATCAGCATAGCGAACACAACCGACCTAATGTGCTCATCGATTTACAACAATCAACCTAGGAAGAAAGCTCAAGGACTCACATCCTCCAATAGCAAAATTGATTGCTGGGATAGTCTGTCTTTAGCCCGGCAGGTGCCATCCGACCTAGGCGACTACTGACTGAATGCCACTATAGGACTTACATCAACTCGAATGTAGTTAAGAGGAAAGGAGCCCCTGGGGGACTTACCCTAAACCTCAAATATACTCAACCTAGTCAGTACATGATGATTAGTTTAAGAAGAAAGCACAGGGATTCACATCTTTTTAAATAGAATCAACATGAGGTAACTTACTGGTTGGGCAATGAAGACTACCAAACTAATAAGGTACTCATTGGTTTGCAATGGTCAAGTTAGGAAGACAGTGTGGGGACTCACATCTTCCAAAATAAGGAACCACTGGGGTGATAGACTAACAAAGTAGCATGTCAACCCGACCTAGAGCAGCTAATGAGTGAGTGCCACATGGGAGGGGGCTTGATCCCACATTAAAATAGCTTGAGATAAAAGATTTTTATTTATTTTTGTGCTTGTGTTAAAGGGAATAGGACGTTGCTTGGGAATTTGATGAAATGGTGCCACGGATGGCAACTGGGATTTCCACCAAGAAAGGATGCCGCTTAAGTTCTCTTACACCTAACTTAGTTGTGCTAATCAAAATAGGATGCCTCTTGGGTTCTCTCATACCTATTATAATAGTTCCAGGAAATTATGTTTGATTGTGTTCATGTTGTGCAGGAGGGATAAGATGCCTCTTCGGTTCTCTTACACCTTTCCTAGACATGTCATGCAAATTTGCAAGACAAGCTAAAAATGCTTCGAATGAAGAGAAGATTTTGATGAATCAGAATGAAATTTTTATTCTTTGTTGATAATTAGTTTCAAACATATTTTATGGGTAATATTTATTCAAATAGAGCCCATTAATTGGAAGCATTGGCTATTCCCCTTTACAATCAATGAGCTGATAAGATCCTCCTTTGTAGGCCTTCTCTATAACATAAGGGCCTTCCCAAGTGGGTTCAAACTTACCTCCAATCTTTCAACAGGCAATAATTGGTCTCCTTAGGACTAATACAAGTTTTTCTACTTAAAAAGCCCTAAGGCTAACCAGCTTATTGTGAGCTTGAATCATTTTGGCCTTGTACAACTCGAGGTTTTAGCACACCGTAGGTGTCTATCCTTCAAACCTTCGAGCTCTTCTAATTACAACTTTGCATTATGCTCTGTAGTTATCTTGCTACCCAATGCTATCCTTAGTGATGAGAGTTAAACTTCTAAAGGTAGAATGGCTTCGGATCCATACACTAAGGAGAATGGGGTAGATTGAGTTGGAGTTCTGTATGTAGTGTGATATGCCCATAAGGCTTTAACCAACTACTCATGCCACTGTCACTTATTATCATTGAGCGTCTTCTTTAGTATTTGGATGAGAGTTTTGTTAAATGCTTCTGCTAAGCTATTTGCTTGGGGATAATAGATGGTGGAGTTTCTCCGATCTATACCATGCCTTCTGGCGAAACTGTTTGATTGAAAGACCGTCAGTACAAGGTGCCATCTACGAGAGCATAGGAGAGAGCTCTTTGTTTCATCTGATGGGTTTGTAACTTCTCTTGAGGTAGTTTATGGGTGTTCAAATAATCTATGAATGGTTCCCTCCAATCCAGCTCCTCATCTCCATTGGCAATGACAACCTCCCCTTCAAGAGAAAGTCTCTTGACGAGTTCAAAATCAATAAGGGATAAGACTATTCTATTTTGGACCCTTATTGGAATGGACTCATCTTCCAAACATGTCAATTTTTTGGAAAGTTTGGCCAAAGCATATGCTACTACATTCTCTGCTCGGGGAACCTTGTAGATGGTAACTTCAGGGATTTGGGCCAACAACTTCATAGTGTACTTGTGGTAATGACAAAGCTTGGGTTTTAGAACCTTGTAGGACCCGATAATCTGGTTGATGACCAACTGAGAATCCCTGTAGATGTTGATACTCTTAACACACACTGTAATGGCTAACTCTAGATTGGCAATCAAAGCCTCATCCTCAGCTTCATGGTTGGTGCAGGGATTTGAGAGATAGTATGAGAATCTCATCACAACACAGTCTAGAATTAAGAGAACTATTCCTACCCCTGCCTTCCCTGGAAGAGTAGATCATGGTGCTTCTCCTTTATGAAAGGAAGCTGCACCATCAAAATACATCTCTCATCGGTGATTGTCAACCTCCCCTAAGTTCATGATTTGTTCGTCAAGGAGATCATCACTAAATGGAGAGTCAACAGGAAGTGGGTGCGCTGCTAAGAAATCTGCTAGTGCTTGTCCTTTAATTGCATGGAGGGGTACGAATGTGATATCAAACTGCGAGCGAATCACAGACCAATATGCCAAATGTCTGGATAGCATTGGCCATGTCATGAGATACTGCAGTGGATTGGTTCTAAAAATCAAGTTCACCTTATGAGAAAGCATATAGTGTCGTAGCTTTTAGGAGGCAAAGATCAAAGCTAGGCAATATTTCTCAATAGGTGGGTAGTTCACTTCAGTAGGAATTAGACGATGGCTGAGGTAGTAGAGAGCATTCTCCTTCACTTTATTATTGGCTTGGGCCAACAAAGCGCTAAGGGAGTCATCTAATGCAGCTATGTAGAGGATGAGTGTCCTGCTAAAACTGATGGATTCACCAAATACTACTTGATATCTTCAAAGGCATGTTGGATCTTGTCATCCCTTGAACTTGACATCCTTTTTGGCAAGTGCTGAGAATGGATTGCATCTCCCCGATAGGTTGGAAATAAAGCATCTTAAATACGCCAACCATCCTTGAAAAGATTTGAGTTGATTTAAACTTTTAGGAGGTGGAATTTCTAAGATAGCTTTGATCTTTTCTGGATCTACTTCTATTCCCCGATGTCGTACAATAAAACCAAGGAACTTCCCTGAAGCTACTCCGAATGCACACTTCAGGGGGTGCATTTTGAGATTATATTATCTTAATCATTCAAAAGCTACTCTCAAGTCAAAGAGATGGTATTTCTTTTCTCTGCTTTTGACTACTAGATCATCAACATAGCACTAAACCTGATGATGGATGAGTTCATTGAAGATTTGAGTCATGGCTCGTTGGTATGTAGCACTAGTATTTTTAAGGCTGATAGGCATGACCTTATAACAATAGATTCTGATCAGGGTTCAAAAAGTAATGTTTCTTTTATCCTCATGGGCCATCTTAATTTGGTTGTAGCCAGATGACCCATCCATGAAGAAGAAGCATGAGATGAGGTGATCCCACCATTAGTTCTAGTATAGGAAGTGAAAACTCATCCTTAGGACATGCCTTGTTTAAGTCCCTAAAATTGATGCATATGCAAATTTGGCCATTCTTCTTCTTAACTGGAATCGCATGCGTCTAGGAGCTTGCTTAATAGGGTTAACGTTAAGGTCTATTGTTAGTTTGTGGACTGCTACGTTAAGAGATAATTTGGGCATATATTCATAACTCCATGCAATATAGTCCTTAAACTCAATCAATAGCCTAACTAGTCATTGGTTTCTTCTTCATTCAGCAATGAACTGATGTATATCGAGCGTGGATTTTCCTCTGTCCCGAGGTTGATTTCTTTATGCTTATCAATTATTGAATGGATCTCCTCTTCAAATTTTGGCGGTGCATCTTTGATTTGGAGATCATCTGTATCATCTGAAGTTTCTAAACATAGATCATCATCAGAGTTAGCGTGGTTGGAGAAGAACCTATCAGACTCTAGATGATTGGTGACAACTGAGCAGTAATCATCACCATCAACTGGACCCACTGTACCGAATCCTAGTCCTGATCTTGATTATGCGTCCCTGCCTTTATTGTTCCATTTCTTCTCGAAGTACTCTGACCTGTGCTTAGACCATGTATAAGGAATCAAACCCTTCTTTGCAAGATTAAGAACACAAGACGAGTACTAATCAAAAGGTAATTCCATTAATTCTTTGTTTGAAATATCCTCAAGTTCTATGTCAGTTTCTAGACTTGAGGATGATTATCCCATAAAGAATCTCTTTGGCTTGACATCTCTGGAAGACTGAGGGGCTTCCTTAACTACTAAACCTTTTACTTTTTGAATTAGAAGTGAGGTTAAAGCTAAGGTTTCTAACTGCTACCTGATAACTTCACATACATTTGATTCAAATATATTCGTGCTTTGTCTGGAGGCCCGTTCTTCGTTACTGTCCGGCTCGAGTGTCACCTCCAATAAAACCCACTGAGAGGGGTTGGCTGTTATACTAACACTAGCCTCTCAATTCTTATGACACGGGAACAGCACAATGGTGGTTAACATGCAACACTGAGGTGTTGGTCAGCATACCAAGATGGTCACTGTACCTATCAAAAGGAACACTTATTACTATTTATGATGATTAATTTCTTAACCTATTTTGTGTAGAAAGTAAGGCTGAACATTAATATAGCGATGTAGTGCTCTGATATAGCAATGCAGTGTTGGTCAAAAAGTTATCCTTCTTTCCATTTAAAGCACCTTTTTGCTTGTTAGATTCCTTGAATTGTGTTTTAACTTGCACCGCGGTGCCAAATTTAGCGTTGAGGCACCACTCAACTAGTAAAACTTGATGAAATTATCTTAACTGAATATAGTGCCATGGTGCTGAGGTTTCTAATCAAACTCCCTAGACATTACGACTAGCCTTCTGATGTTGGTAAACTAGAATAATATAATCTCAGATTGACAAAACCATGAGATCTTGATCGAGATTATTTTTCCTTTTTCCTTAAACATTCATCTATGTCATACCACATACACCATTAGACACTGATTTATATTAGGAAGATATGATTGTTTCCAACCTAAATCGAGAGTGCTCTCTTACTATGGTATGGCGAGTAATTAAAACCTAGATCTAAATAAACCCTATTGTAATGTTAAGGAAAATCTAATTGAATATACATCAATCTGCCCTATGAAGAACATACTCCTACCTATATTAATAAAAATTGTGGAGAGCTTCCAAAAAAGATGTTTTTTTAGAGCGATCATATCCCTACTAAGGTGATCAGCTAAACCACCAACATATAATTCCTAAATTAAAAAAATCTCTAAGTGAGGTTTGTGGAATACATTGTCATTCTCCTTCAAATAGATAATTATTTCTATGAGTGCAATCGTTCATTGCTTTGGTAAGATTTTCAATGAGATTATTATAAATAGCATAAAATTGAGGACACTTAGTATGTAACTTAAATAATTTATCAAATCTAATAATAGAAATAGATAATAAAGATAATAATGCAACCCAATGAGTAAGAGCATTACCTATTTTATTCTCTAAACTAGGTTCGTACTTAAAGACAAATGTAAAACTTTGGAGAAAATCTACCCATTTATCATGTTGAGGGATTAACTTTCATTGAGAGTTTAAAATTTTAAGGGCCTCATGATTTGCGCATAGAATAAATTCTTGGGGTAATAAGTAATGCCTCCAATGTCTTAGAGTTTAAATTAGAGCATAAAATTATTTATCATGTTGTATATTTCCCTCTAGAATATTATAATTTTTTTACAAAAAAAGCCACTAGTCTTCCTTTTTAACTTAAGACTCCTATTCTTACTCCTAATGAATCATATCATACTTCAAAAATAAGAGAGAAGTCAGGTAACCATAATACTAGTGTTTAGTTAAACTTTCCTTAATTATTTTAAAAATATCAATAGATGCAAAAGTTCACTTAAAATTTCATTTTTTTTAAATGCAATATGTAATGGGAGATATAATATTACTAAATCCTATAACAAATCTTCTAGAGAATGTTGCTAACCCATGAAAGCTCTGACATCATGCATTGATTGTGTGGTAGGCCACTCTTCAATAGCTTTTACCCTTTTTAGAGTCAGATAATACTCAATCCTTAGATGTTATAAAGCCTAAAACATTTACATGGTCAATAATAAAGGTACACTTCCTAAGATTGACAAATAAAACGTGTTCTCTAAGTATAAGCTAAACCTATTTTGGTGTTCATGGCGATCCTCGAGAGTTTTACTAAAGATTAAAATGTCACCAAAATATACTACTTTAAATTCTCCTTAAAAAAGGTCATAAAATTTGAGTCATGATTCTCATAAAAATACTCAAGGCATTAGATAATCCAAAAGGCTTAAGAATCCACTCATAAATTCCATCTTTAGTCTTAAATGTGTTTTCACTCATCGGTTATCTCTTCATGACTTAATGGTATCCACTTTATAGATGTATTTTTAAAAATAAAATTGCACCATTCATTCAATCTAATAAGTCATCTAATCTTGGAATAGGAAATTATTAATACACATTCTTCATGTACCAACTTTTTGAGGCAAGGATGCAAAAACAACACATGAATTGAGACTCTATCTAGTAAAATCTTTGTTAAGTAACGCTAGGACTTGTTTGGATGATTCTTGATGATCAATAGGACTCACTTTATAATGAGACAAATTTGGTAGAGTATCTCCTGGGATTAAATCAATTGCATGTTGAATGGCATACATAAGTGGTAAGCTATTTGGTTGATCCTTTGTGAATACATCCTTAAGTTCATCTAGGATAGACTCGAATATAGATGGAATGACCAATTTATTAATTTTAAGTTTAGATTCACAGACTATTACAATCCATAGGATGAATCCATTGGTTAACTCCCTCTCCATTTCTTCTTGTTAAATTAATTGTAAAACCAATTTTTCTTTATTTAATTTGTGCTTAGCATTACCGGTAGGAGAATTAAATAAAGAAAAATTGGTTTTGAAGCTACTCATAATCTCTTATAACCTTATGGACTGATTCCATGTTGTCAACCTCTCTTAAGAATAACTCTCATTGAATATCCTCGTGTAACTCTGCTATAAATCATGATAAAATAATAATATTATCTTCCTCCACTCCATATCGCATTAAGTATTCATCAAATCATATCATATACTCAAACACTAATTTACTACATTAGGTTAACCTCTATCATTAATTTATCATTTCCCATAATATGACATTGGTACATATTTTTCTTTTGAATGGATGTTTAATTCTCTCCATGTACCTATTTGTTCTAAACTTCTAAGATATTGAGTTTCAAGATTTTCAATATAAAGATGACCTTAAGATGTGTGTTATATTTTTACAAAATAACCTCTTTCTCCTCACATAAATTATATCAATTAAACTATCATTTAGTACTTGATTCCCATTCTAACAAAATCTTAGGATCTAGATTCCCATCAAAAGTTTCATCTTCCATTTCGATAGCTTTAAGGCCCTTACATCATTATTTATAGGAGTAAGCATAGAAGGATGGGGTACTGAGTGCCATCTTGGTCGTTGAGGATTTTCAAGTTCATTTTCTGAGGCATTAGAATCAACATAAATTTTCATTTCTACATTAGTTAGCCTACCATCTATTACCTCTAACTAGTTACAATAACCTCTAAATTCTATTGAAATTAGTCCATATTAATTATTCATGCAAGATGTATTTGATATGCTCAACCCCAACATGCGATTATAAACTATGCAATGTCTTAAAATAAAAAATTCTTTTAACGCACACACTCTCTCTCTTTAGAATTCAAACTAGAAAGTTATGAATGGAAATTAAAATAAAATTTAAAACTAAAATTAATGTATGGTTCTTATGAACCAACATAACTAATAATGCTCAATCATGCTTAGAACCAATAAAAGATGTTTGATCATTTTAAACCAATCCAAAGCCAAAGGGCTTATGGCTTATTCTTGATCACGGTTAAAATGCATGCTTTTGAAATCGGCCTAAGGTGATAAGCCTAATCATTTTTATTAAGCTATATGAGCTTCAATGTATGGCTAAAATAAATAAATAAAAGACTAGATAGAGCTATAAGTTCCAAGAAACTGAGAATATTGTGTAGTATGCAAATGCCTAGATATTTCAAGCTCTAATACAATTGATATAGTACATGTTTTATACAAATATTAAATTAATTAGTTATTAATTTTCTCATAATGATATGCAAGAGATCAGAGAAAAATGCATATATAAGAGGCTTATTGGCCCTTAATGGTTCTTAATAAGTAGGATAGAGATATCATAGAAGCTATCTCCCTAGACTAGGAACATACATTTAAATAAACAAAAAAGGGCAAACAAAGATGTTCTTACTCAATTATGAAATCTAAAATGAAAATAAAAGATCACACATATGCATAATAACCAAAGCTAAAATCATTTAAGAAATAATCATCCATCATGAAAACTAGAACTTAGAGGCGAATAGACCGAACCGAATAAAGAAATTAAGATATGATAGAGACATACCTAAAATATTTAGAATTCAATAATGACATCTTAGTGCTTGGGCATCAACATCCCCCTTCCAACAGTCCAGTTAAATCATCGTGGCAAAGATAACGATTTATTTAATCTCACGCAAGTGTATAAATTTTATATTTTTGGAAGCGTACTATACATTGGAGATGGCCCACAAATATTAAAGGTGCGGAGACTACAAGAAAAATAAATAAATGATGTGGGACTAAAGCTATTCTTGAAAAGTTACAAAAAGTTAGTCTACATATTAATTTATAAAAAGATTACATTTTTTAACTATAATATAACTTTTAAGGGATGTTCCATATAACATTTGTTACACCCAATAATTTTTTCTAAGGCATTTTGACAACTAGATTAGAATTTCTAAAATTTGAAAGTTATTTTAAAAAGAATTTAATCAAAAAAATAATTTTTAAATCATATAATTTATAAAATTTCAATCAAATGACTTAAAATTGTTTCCATAATATAAAATAATCTAGGAAAATTAATATAACTCTTTGTTTTCCGTGAAACCATAAAATCAAAAATTTAGGGACTGATTAAGCGAGAATTAATTATTTAATTAAAGTAAGTTTTGATAATTTAGATTAGATTAACCACTTAACTCAAAAATTATAAATAAGGTCTAGATCTAGTATTTAGAGGACAATCTTAGACAAATAAAAGCCTCAAATTCCATCAAGTAATTAGGAATTAATTAAATAATTAATAAAATTATTATTATTAAAATTAATCGTAAAATATAAATCTAATTGAGATTAAACTTTCAGAGGACACCCGTAGGGTACCCTCTACCTCTAGTAAATTTCTTCGAGGATTTGCACATATTTATGACTAATTATTAAGATTTAAACCTAAAATAAGACTAAAGGACTAATAATTAATTATTAAATTATAAATATCAAGAACATTATTAAATAAAATATAAAACACTCTAACAACAAAGAAACCTTAAATAAAATGAGGCATTTACATACATAACACATAATTCTTTTATATTTACATATCTAACATCTAGGTCTTATTTAGAGGAGAATCTTAAACAAATAAAATCCTCAAATTTCATCAAGTAATTAGGGATTAATTAAAGAATTAATAAAATTTTAATTATTAAAATTAATCATAAAATATAAATCTAATTGAGATTAAACTTTTAGAGGACACCCGTAAGGTACCCTCTAACTCTAGTAAATTTCTTGGAGGATTCACACATATTTATGACTAATTAATAAGATTCAAACCTAAAATAAGACTTAAGGACTAATAATTAATTATTAAATTATAAATATCAAGAAAAATATTAAATCAAGTATAAAACACTTTAACAACAAAGAAACCTTAAATAAAATGAGGCATTCACATACATAACACATAATTCTTTTATATTTACATATCTAACATCTAAACTTCTATGTTTAGATAAGCAATACTCATATCCTAATTATTACATCAAAAATAGCATTATCATTAATTTTTAAAATGAAATTACCATTTTCATTCATAAGAAGAGTATTATATTTGTAAATATCAAAATGTTGGTGTTTGATATGTAAATGCATAAGAATTATGTGCTATGTGTATAAATTCACAAATAAAAATTGTTAAACCCTCTAAACCTAATTAAAATGATTAATTATACAATAAAATTAATTAATATTTAATCAAGTTAATTAATCACCTAGACTTAAGAAATTCATAACTAATTTAAATTAAATCCTTTAAATATAAAATGAATTTCTATTGAACCTAATTAAGGATTAAAATTAATAAAACTTAAAGCCATAATTAGCTAATCAATATTTTAATTATTTTAATTAAATAATCTATATTAATTGACTAAAATATATATAATTTAAATTAATTTTAAATAATTTAGAAATTTTATGTATGCTTTTAGGGGTCAAGGACATCACCTATAGAAAAAGTTTCATGGAATTTGGAAGTAGTGTAGCACAAATCAAAAATATATATAATAAAAATATATACTTAGGTATATAATAAATTAAATCACAATAAATATTAAATATAACCAAAATACTTTAAAAATTAATAAGAGTTCCCTCTCTTGCTATTTTAACCTAGTGAGAGCACTTTGATAATTATTGAAATCATTTCTTGGTATTATTTAGATTATCTATAAAAAATAATTAAAATTAAATATAATAAAATAGTAATAATTAAATTTAAAATTTCACATAAGCTATATGAAATATTCTCAAGGACATTCTTCGCCATATGGAATGTTTTCATGAGGTTTTAAATTGTCTAAACCACTTCAATTATATTTAAAAGTAAAAAACTTTCATTTACATTAATATAATATTGAATTAATAGACCTCTTAACTTAAAAAAATTATAATAAATTATATATAGTTTGAGAAATCCCCACAATTTATTTGGATGTTTGAGTAAATAAGAGAAATTGTTTGCATCCTATTGGGACTAGGGTGTTAAGAATAATAGGGCTTACCCTAAGTGGGGCACATTACTCTTCACACACTTCAATCTTTAAATTCAACTTAAACTTAAATTCAAATTCAAATTTAAAATTCGCTTAAAAGTTTTTAAACGCATAAATTAAAATAACCCAATAATAGTAAATTATACTTTGAACATAAATTAAATCCTACCCTAAGAACCTAATATAGTCTCATTACACTAGCCCCTTATGCACATATTAGATTCATAGGTCATCAAATTTGGAACTAGATTAGGTTGTGTTTTGTCATGCTTCACTTTTGTTGTTTTGTGGGGTATTATTTCTTTCATAGACTACATGGGAGGATGCTTATCTTCTCATAAATTGGATGTGAAGATGATCTTTCATAGTTATAATGACATCTTTTTTATAGAGAGTTTTGCTTAAAGGGGTTCCTTAAAAAATTTTAAACTAATATTTTGCTAGTAGGTGCTTATGCTTATACCATTAAGCATAACACACTAGGACAAGTGGGCTTGGAACCCACTGATGTTAAGTCATTATGTTTGTATTATTTTTATTTAGATGTATGATTTCTCTACTAATCCTTATTTTGCTTGTTTAATTAGGCTTTATTTTTAGATTTGAAATGTAATTTATACAAGAACTATGTTATAAACTATAGGGTTTTAGGATCAATAAGAGTGCACTACACATAGTTGTAATATTTTGTATAGATAAAGGATGTCCTTGAAGAAAAAGAAAATCTAAAAGAATAAAATCTAAAAATTCCCATAAATCAAACTTTTACTTCTAGGTCGGGTTGTTTAAGTACAGAGCTTAGCTAGCCATTTTCTTTTTTCTTATGAGATGTATAACAGAACCCTACGACATCAACCTTTATATATATATATATATATATATATATATATATATATATATATATATATATATAATATTGTGTTTTCATCGTTCCTATATGCCTTTTGTAAGTTTCGTTGTGCTCTTATGTGATATTGTGAAGGCTTAGATTAGTGTTGTAGACTCTCAAGAAACTAGTTTTTCTATCCTATTAACATAATCAACTCAAACCTAAGAGAAATAACTCATAACCAAAGATATTTAAAGCCCTTAAACATAATTAATAAATCAACTTGAAACAAATTAGAATGCAATACCATAAAGCATATTGAATCGTTCTCCTTATTTTGGCCTTTCACCCATTACACAAAATGTGGCATCTGTCTAGTGAGAATAACCACTCATCTTGGGGCATGATACCTCTAAAAAAATTAGTTAGTTGGTAACCTTTCAAATCCATGCATAATAATAATATCTATAAAACTTATGGCCTTAATTAAAATCAAGCTTTTGAAAATACCTTAGATTTTTAAAATTAATGTATTAACTAGGAGCATTACATACAATTTATATTGCTCTTTGTAGTTAGGGAAAGGTCTAGATTTATTTCTAAATTAAACATCAAACTAAACCATCTTGCATTTCATAAAACTAGCTATATGATTTTGAAGCCTAAGAGGTGTTAGTTGGGCCCTACTGTTGACCTTAATTTTGGTGAGGTTGACAATCATAGCTCTTTAGTTTTAGGAATGCAATACTATCTTAGTAATAAGATTTCTTCACTTAGAGATTTAAGGCACTCTTAGGGACTAAGGGGACACTAAATCCAAACCCAAGATGAATTAAATTAGAACATAGAGTTAACTCTACAAGCCTCTCATTGCCTAGTTCAGCCTAGGTTCCTTAAGCTAAACCAAACTAAACCAAGTCAATCCTAGCCTTAATTCCAATCCTATCAAGCACAAATCTATCACAATTAGCCAAATTCATCATCATGCAAAAATATGTAATTGGAAAGTAATAGTCATGTTTGTAATCCTCCAAACTACGACAAATAAACTATACAATTAGATCCCTCACTTGGTCAAAATTGTAAAAAAAAAGAGCATTATGAAGGCATTTGACATGAATGAATTTATTAATTAGAACCTGAATGGCTAAATTAGGTCACTTAGCCCAACATAACCCAGTTGAGCCCTTTAGGTCACTTTAACTTAAACACAATCTAAAGTCAAATTGATCCAAGCCAATCAAATCTAGACTACATAAATTCAAGCATAAATAAAATCCATCAATACTCAAATCCAAATTAAATCATAAACCAAAATTACTTCAAAACAAACTAATAAGTAAAATCAATTTGACATAACTTAAAATGAATCTTATTTAAATAACTCAAAATTAAATCAACAATAATCCACCAAATCTCAACAAAATGATTTTGAGTTAATTAAAGATTGAACTATTAAAACCACCATCTAGCTTTAAATAAAAATTCTCGTGAATCAAACTTAAAAAAATGACTAATATACTTAAGGCAACTCCAACACAAGATCAACCTAAGTAAGTTCAAATCAAATCATCTTAAATTAAGATCAATTAAGATTAAATCCAATTCAAGTAAGACTGAAGTTAATTGAAATGACCCAATAATTATAATAGCTTAAATAAAAATTCACTTTAACCAAATGGACTAATTTAAACCAAAATCAATTAAGCTCAAAGAGGCTTAGTGTTGATTCCTCCAAGCCTTTATTAGGTTAATCATGTGCAAACTAAAGCAAATTGGTTGAGCTATGTAAACCAAGCTAAATAAATAAAAATGAAGGCGGGTGAACACACAGATATACATATGTGAATCAATCAAATCAATGCACACATGTGAGCTAGCCTAATCGCATACTCAAATCATCATTGGCTATTATTGTCTATGATTTAGTAGATTAATCTCACCACATAAGCCATAAAAATAGCATGAGTGCTTCAAAAGGGACATAGGACTTTGTCTTTATTGCCAAATGCATGATACCTAGTTTTTGCAAACAAGCTTCCATAGCTACCCCATGAATCCACTATCTTAAAGTCTTCCATTGAATCTTTAAGCGCAAGGATCACCACGTTTGATTGAGTTTCCCCTTGGACCTTCAATTAGTCAACTAAGGCTTCCCCTCCTAAAATCGGCTAAGCCAACTACCTAAAGCTGCCCAAAACTCTAAAATGAGATTGAAGCCTCGCTATCGGCCCTTTCAAGCTAAAATGAAACTTCCCCAACCATTCCCAAGTGACCTAGCATGGAGTTTGACCAAACACTAGTGAGAGGTAGTGGAGCTTAGTGCATTCGATGATCCATAAGAAGGCATTCACCAAGCCCTTCAATAAGCCTTTGTCTCTTGAAGAAAAATCTACCTCACATTCGTGGGCTGAATATAGCTCAAGCGAAGAAATTTCATCACCCCTAAACTGACCAAATAAGGCATTTAAGCTTTGTAAAGTGAATTTTCACCCTGTTAGTATCCAACTGTTAGTAACCATAATTTGTCTCTACTGATACTTTTGAATATGAGTTTTGACCACTTCATCATCAAAATCTCTTGGATCATTGCCATTTTGGTGGATGATGGTGGTTTTGTATGAGAGAAAGAAGGCGATCTCTTAGTCATTAGATTTTAGGTTCGGGTAGCAGATTCAAATTAGCTTACCCAAACCCATTGATTCCAACCCATTAAGGATCCCCTTTACCCATGGACATCCACTTGTGAAGCGGCTCACCCCAACCAATGTCTGCCATGTGTTAGCTAAATAGAAAAAACAAATTTTCTGTGTTAAAAATGTCTAAAATTAATTGAACTTAAAAAAATCACATCAAATTATAAAAAAATTTAAAATATGAACCTTATGAACTAAAAAAAATAGAGGAGAATATTAAAAAGGCAAAATCTTTAAAATAAGCATGATTAAAATCTTAATTAGCGGATTAGGTACATTTTTAAAAAAATTTAAAAATAGACACAGTTGCCCGTTAGACGGGCGACTGGCAAAAAAACTTTTTTTTTAAAAAGTCACGAACCAAGATCGGGACACAGCCCGATCCCGATCTTGGTTTCTCCTATCTCCCCTAGGGCGTGTGAAGCACCCCCCTAGCCCCACTCGGTCCACGGATCCGGCGAAAGATGGTATATTTTGTTTTTTTTTTCAAAATAAATGAATAATATGTGAATGTGTCATGCATTTGATGTATTTTATGATGTTAGTAGGCAAACATAATATTGATTTAACTAACTTTAGGCTTTTTTTTTAGGTATAGTGTTTGTATGTAGTAAGTTTCAAACTCTACATTCTAGTCTACAAATTTTTTTTTCATTTGAAATTGAAGCCTATTTTATCATTTGGATTATGGAAGACAGGTTTTTTGGTACTAGGTTATTGTGTATATTGCTACCTTTTGTTTTCTGAAAATTATGATGGTTGTGATATTGACATTCTATTTGTAAATTCAATCTAGCCATAAAATATCATTGCTTTATTTTTATTACCTTTATTTGAGAGGGTTACCCGATATTGTCCACGAAAAGATAGATTCATAGCATCTTTTAGGATGTTGTTGTGAGCTTTTCATACTCTTGATTGTTCTTAATATTCTTATAAATTATTATAAATTCAATCTTTTAGGATGTTGTTGTGTGCTTTTCGTACATTTATTACCTTTGTTTGAGAGGGTTTCCCAATATTGTCCACGAAAAGATGGATTTATTGCAAGTTTAAAAAAAAATATTTTTGTTGTGATTTCTTATGTTTAAAATATATAATTGGGAACCGAATTAACAATGTGAAGCTTGTGTAGAACCTAAAAAGGCACTTTTTAAATAGAATGCGATGTAGGTTAGGTATTGTTTATCTTTGTATTTTTGATATAAGTATGGCTCAGGATCTATAATTGAAAGTGCTTGCTTGGTGGATAATTACATCATGATGCAAAAAAAGTAGTTTATTATTTATTTTATGGTATTTTATTGCAGTTTGTGGGTATTATATTGGCTTGCAAAAGATGAACTGATATGAGAGAACCTTCATTAGATAAAAAGAAGTTATTGCACATCTTTATCTTTGTAAATCCAAAAAGTACTTCTTAAAATGGAATGTACTTGTTTGAATGGATTTAGGATGTATCATAAATTCATTCTAATTTCATTATGCGATCAAAAAATTATCTTTACGTAATCACATAGTTAGCTAAAATGTATAAGAGTCTTCTTATGAAATGTATTAGCATTTCCTAGGTCAGATCATTAGACTTAACCTAACTATTTGGGGTCATCTTTAAGAAGCATAATTCTTCAATAATTTCCTAAGTCAAATCTTTAATTTTTTGCTTTTTTACGTAATAGGAAGATTAATCTAGCTAATTTAAACAGGTCTGCTCTTCAGCATTCCTGTCTCCGATACACATATGTGATTCGAATATGAGTTCAGACATAATATGTTTGGTGCTATATTATGGCTACCAACTTAGTGTTAGTGATGATTTCTTCCCCACATATACTGGCAAAAAAATTCGTCCTATATTACTTTCGCTCCTGGATGATTTTAGTAGTGTACAAAATTGAATCATGCGGTCACTAAAAGTTGATTAAATATGGTTCAGGATTAATCTCATATGTAGGTTTCCTTTTGGTGCCAATTTCATTGCTACACCATTAAATGACGATGAAGTTTGTGAGTCGGTCATCAATGCAACAAGTGTACAATCTGTTGTTGTATATGTAGAAATTGAATTGAAACTAGCAGATGATACCGAAGCTCATAATTATATTGAAGGTGAATTTCAGCCAACTGAAACTTTCCAACACCATATACTGTCACAGGAACCATATCATTGGTAAGTTGTTTAAACTGCTTATCTGATTACATATTTTCATCTTAACCTTACACACTACATTCAAATGCGCAGCACTGATGTAGATGTATCTGCATCTCTTATTCATGTTCATCATATGGCCTCAACTTTTGTAATTTTGGGTGAGTACCGTTGTGATCAGGTTGCTCCTCCTGAAATCGGGGATGAGGGCTATGAAATAATGCCCAACGTAACAAGTTCAGATGCAAATGACAGCGAAGGTGATATGGGAGAACAACACTATCCAAATGCTGGAACCAGTCAGTTACTGAGAGATTACTCTAACAAAATAGTGATCATTGAAGAAAATATGTTCAGTAATAATGACTACATTCAAGCTTGTCAGTCAACCCAAGAATGGGATGAAGAACTAAACTTTGATGGCCTACTAACAAATTCTCTTTTCCTAGAAGATAATTTCATTCCAATAGACCTAAATGAAGGACTGTGTTTCCATGACAAGAGGCACCTTAAATTTACTATCTAGGGTTTGTCAATAACAAATAATGTGGAATATGTGACATGCGATTCTAATAAGATGAGGTTCACGATGCTTTGCATTCATAGCAATCATTCTAGTAGGTCATGTTTGTGGCATCTTCATGCTCGTACGAGTAAGAAGCTTGGTGGTGCATGGGTGATTTCCAGTATGTCAGGGCCACACACATGTTCTCATTCGATACTGAGCAGTGGACATAGGCAGTGCACCTCACAATTTATTAGCTACTACATCCAACCTATCATTAGATGTCAGTTGGATTTGAAACCCAGGGAAATTATTGGTCACATGGAATCAAAGTTTAACATTAAAGTGTCCTACATGAAAGCATGGGATGCAAGAAGAAAAGCTATACAAGTTATATTTGGCAGTAGGGAAGAGTCATACCGTGTACTGGATCACTTCATGATTGTTGTATGTTCAGTTATGCCTGCCACTGTGTATCGCATCCAGTCAAACAATTCTTATCATTTTCAAAGCATTTTTTGGGCATTTAGACCATCTATAGTAGATTGGCAATTCTATAGACCGGTCCTAAGTCTTGATGGTACTTTCATATTAGGAAAATACAGAGGTACTCTGCTAACTGTTGTTGGTATTGATGTTAATAATGGTTCGTTCTCTTTGGCATTTGCAATTATTGCAGCAGAATGCAATGAGTCATGGATTTGGTTTATCATGACAATGCGAGACTTGGTTCCATTTATATGCATGTGACCTGATTTATGCATTATATCTGACCGTTATTCTGGATTAGTACGTGGATGCCATGAAATTTTACCTTGGGCAAAATGTCACCATTGTGCCATCTGAGGGAAAATTTCAAGAAGGCATGTAGAACAATGAGAATTCCTGACACTGAGTTTGTGTGCCAGAAAATGTATGTGGCAGGTAATACAACTGACATTCACATATTCACACGTTACATTACAGACATATAGAATATTAAACCAGAGGCTGCTGAGTGGCTACTAGCAAGAGATGTGACAAAGTGGGCATTGTGTCATGATGACGGGTACCGTTACGACACAATAACCACTAACGCATCAGAGTGTTTCAACGGTGTGCTAAAGAGGGCACATGGATTACCGATTCAGGCTTTAATTACATCAATTTTCTACAATCTTGTTGCCATATTTAACAGACGACTAGAGACAGCTTCTAACCTTATCCGGGTTAATGATTCGATATTCGCTCTGCATGTCAAAGCTCAAAGATAGAAGATGCTCAGATCTTACAAGAATAAATGTAACTGAATTCTAGGTTTTCACGATGTCCTCGATGTCATTCAAGGTTGAATTGCAAGAACAAGTTCATTGCACTTGTACCTGCAGGCAGCCCCAGTTATTGCACATTTCATGTCTGCATGTCATTGTTGTGATGGGGCAACACCATATAAATCATTCAGAATATGTTCCCCCATACTACACTCTATAGAATTACCACAGCATGTACGAAGCTCAATTTCATGTCATTCCCGATTGCACTGACTGGCCAATGCATTTATCGGGTCATCATATGTCGTTGCATGGCAGACATAGGGCTGCACATCCCGATATGGTATGTTTTACTATTTGCTCTAATATTTATATCTCTAACATCATTTTTCTGAAATAAACAATTTGTCTTCTACAGGAGACCATTTTGGAGGCTACGTCGCATCTACTGATGTTCAGAGAGTGGCCTGTAAATGGCCCCTAGTTTATGGATGGACTATGAGATGTTGGGTTGGACTGTGTTTCACAGCTGCAGTATCTCAGACTTGATCACCACCTGCTCACAGCCTTAGTAGAGCGCTGGTCACCATAGACGAACACATTTCATTTAGTGGTTGGTGAGATGACAGTAACACTGCAGGATGTGACTATGATTCTTGGTGTACGGATTGACGGACCTCCTATTATAGGACCACGACGGGGAGGCGATGGCTATCTCGATTGGCCATGCGAGAGACATCGACGATGTGGTACCATCCTATTCAGCCACATGTTACATCCACATTTTGTATGGGGCAAGCGCACGCCAAGACTTGCTTGCCATTACGCTGGTTGCATTGGACATTCTATAGGGATTCATATCTAGATATATCATGTGCTGACTTCTGGATGCACCTTAGAGCATACATACTGTTCACCATAGGATGCTTCCTCATGCCAGATACGTCCGGGTCAGAGGTACATCTATAGTACTTACCGTTGCTAGATGATCTGAGCTTGTTTAGCACATACTCCATTAGAGTAGCCGTGTTAGCACACCTATATAGAGAGTTGCATGAGGCAACAAGGCCAAAGCGGATGAACATGGCAGGATGTTTGCATCTACTACAGGTCTGGTCGTAGGAGCATTTACATGTTGGCCGACCCACATTGCAGGTACCCTTTCCAGTAGAGTTGGAGGGTTTGAGCGTTGGTTGCAGATGGAATGAGGGTTACCTCATGGAGATGACACCTGCTCATGTTAGAGTGTACAGAGATGAGCTTGATGGTTTGCTATAGAGCAAGGTATGAGTAAGGGCACTTTTGATTCTTATTTTTATTGCCTTAATCCAGAGCCAACGTAAGTCATAAAATTTTTTATATGATTGTTGTAGGTGATATGGGAACCTTACGACGAGATCCGCACGTGAGTGTGATGTTTGTTTGGGTATGAGATATGGCTCGTTCCATTAATTTGGAAGAGAATTGAGTGGTACCTCCTCAACCGTATCCTCTACTCCATTTACCTAGAGTCGACATGGAGCCTATAGATCCTTCATTTCAGCAAGTCGATGGTCTGGGAACGATGTTGACTGGTTGAGTACCACCAAAGATTACATGGGAGGTCGGACATGATGTAGTTGTTGTGGATGCGGTTCCACCTCCTTGACCCAGCGGTTACATGAGGTGGTATTGGTCCCTGCCTCCTTATACATGGGCTCACCATACCACCACCTACTATCCTCGAGCTCCTGGAGAGAGACTGATGGTAAGTACTAATAAAATTGTATGCTAATAAAAAATTTATATGTTATGCGCACTAAATAATTTCTTTGCCTCTACAGAGGGAACATATGTTGGACACGCAGGATATTGTCCAGCTTTATTTTGGGAGAGACATGGACACTGATTTTCAGCATTCAATCAATGCTTATGAGAAGCTATGTAGGAAACTTAACAAGGACGTGCACATATTAGATAGCAGACATATAAGCCGGTTCCTATGCGTACCATACGCCTTCTCAACCACAAGTCGCAGGATTTGATGCAGTCCATCGTTATGCCGATGTCGGTCCATGCGCTATATATGGTCAGCCAGACTCTATCGAATCCATGTTCACCCATTTCACCCCGGCGGTAGGCTCTCCTATGTATCCTCACGCACCCGTCCACATGCCGCAGATGCACAGTCCCCTTTCGCCTGACCATCGCAGAGATAGTTACACCTCGATGACGCGAGGAATTAATCGACGCGAGCGAAGATCGCAGATCACTTAGACCATCCGGCGACGCCTCGTACATTATACCTGTGGAGTGACGACTTCCACCACGCAGTAACCGGTCATTAGATTGTAGATCAGAATATGATAGCTTGATGTAAGTTATTCTATCACTGTTTTATATTTTCTATGTACACTGCATATCATGACACCATTTATCTATGCCACATATTTTCAGTTTAAGTAAATCGCTTCTTTCCTGCGGAGTATGAGAAATATCCTTTTGGTGTTGAAATATCAGCTTTTAGAACTTTTAGAGAAGTAGATAATGGATTTGCAAATATAAATTTTAAATTTTAAATATCTAAATTTTATATTTAAAATATATTTATTTTTATATACATAAAAAGATAAATTTTATTTTTAAAATTTAAAAATCTTTTTTATATAAAATTTTAAAATTTTATAATATTTATCTAAATATTAAATTTTAAATTTAAATATATAAAAAATACAAGAAATAAATATATACTTAGTCTTTTTTTTAATAAATATCTAAATTTTATAAAAAGATTTTCTGATGGTCCTCGCTATGCTTAGTTTTCAAACGTAATTAATAAATAAATACTTATTAATAAATAAACCAATTAATAAATATATAAATATATACTTAGTTTTTCAAACATAATTAATAAATAAATCAATTAAAAGAACCTAATCAGAAAATCTAATCACATTTTAGCCTTGGAATCGCTGTCCAACAAATAAGCAAAAATAGCTTTTTTTTAGTCAGTCAGCCTAATGGGCTACTATACAGATGAAGCCAATGTCAGCCTGCCTAATTCAAGAATCAATATTTTAAATTTTTTTAAAATTGTGCATAATCCGCTAATTAAGATTTTAATCATGTTTATTTTAAAAATTTTAGATACAGTCAGCGCCAGTCGCCCGTTAAACAGGTGACTGTGCCTATTTTTAAATTTTTTTTAAAATGTGTCTAATCCGCTAATTAAGATTTTAATTATGCTTATTTTAAAAATTTTGCCTATTAAAAAAGACCTAAAACTTATTGCTTACTTTAGGAGTAATTAAGCTTTATTTGAAAATAATACATTTGAATATAGCTCCAACATATAAACGAAAATAGCCAAAAAAAAATTATGGTATGTTTATGATGTCATTCCTCATTTTTAATAAATTTTTAATAAAAAATTTATTTTTAGGTGCATGCATAATTAGTTAAAATATTTTGGACGCAAATAATTATAAATCATTTAATAAATTACTTAAAATTATAAAATACTTGGTAAAAGATGTTATTAGCTCTAGGCATACTTTATTAAAAAAAGATGAACTTAGTGAAAGTGATTAGGGCCTCTAAATTTATTTAAATAAAAAATCTCACCATCTAAGATAAATTAAGAATTAAATATACATTTAAATAAACTTGAATTTTAAATAATTTTTAATAAATCATTCAATAACCTAAAAATTCTAATAACCCCTCATTGGAAAGGGCATTCAGAGAATAAAATTAGAAAAATAAAACTTTTAACTTTTGGTAAGTAACTTGAGGTTAATTAATGTTAGATTGAAATATGTATTTTCGAAATTAGTGCTAAAATACTTATTCAAATGATTTATAATTTTTATGGGGTAATCTTGATGATGTTCTCTGCCTTCCCTTAAAATTTCATATAGTTCGGGTGAAAAGTTAAAAGTTGTCTATTTTAGAATGCTTAATTAGGTTAATTACTTATTAATAATTCGTTAAATAACTTAGAACTTAAAAATTCATAACTAATTGCACAAAATTAAAAAAAAAAAAAAAGATTGTACACCACTGTTGATTTTAGATTAGGGGTTCCTGCGGTGGTTTTAGATCTGCTAATCTGAACTTGTTGATTCAAACCCATTAAGGACCCTACTTTACATGTGGACGTCCACATTTGGCACAACTCGGCCAGATTGACGTCTACCACACGCTAACTGTAGCCTCGTCAGCCGCCACATCAACTAAATAAAAAACAAAGATTTTTTTGCATTAAAAATGCCTAAAATTAATAGAACATTAAAAAATCAAAATAAATTATAAAAATTGGGAAAATATGAATTAATGCTCTTTGAATTCAAAAAATAGAGAAGAATATTGTAAAAATGAAAGCCCTAAAACTTAATGTTTAGTTAATTATTAAAAATTAAATAATTCCAAAAATTCCCCAAACTCTTATATGGAAAGCTCTTGATGTCCCCCTTGACCATAGGAAATAAACCCATGATGTTTGCAGTTGAATAAGTAAACTTAATTACAAATATATACGTACTTGTTCTGATTTCAAAATTACATTAATTACTACTATAATTAGAAAATTTATAATAAATATAATAAAGCTTGAAAAATACAGAATTTTTATTTGGAACTCATGTAAATGGAATTATAAAAAATAAAATTCTTTCTTTTAAATAATTAAAATATTTTGTACAACCTAAATATTAAATAAATCAAATAAATCATAAAACAAAACCAATTAAGCTCTAAAAACTTTTATAGGAGTGTTAGAATCTCATCTCTAATACCTCTATAGAGTATCATAATTTTATGAGATTTACTTCAATTTAAATATTATTTTAGATCATAATTATATAACAAATAAAAAAATCAAATTATCTAAGTTAAATCCCAAATTTTTGTGCAAATGTTTTCCTGATATTGGTTTGAAATTTCCTTTCTCATTTTATTAACAATTATATTAAACTTAATAATTCAAAATTAATCAAAATGTTATGAAGTAACCCCTATGGTATTTCCTTAACTTTAAGTTATGCTTCACAAGATTATAAAATCATTCGAACTTAAATAATTCTTAACATAGTGCTTAGTCAAAACTCAAGGTCACTAATCACATCAACCAAAAGCCATAAAATTCATCTTTGGTTAGACTAGATATGGAGTAAGGCATTAGGAAGAGTAGGACCTACTCTAAGTAGGGCCCATTATTCCTTATACACTTTAGAGCACAAAACTCAATTCAAATTTAAATTAAATCATAACCTAAAACCTATACCTAAGTCCTTAATCATTTAAACTAAATAATCCAATAGTAATGAATTAAATCTCATCCTCAAATTATAACTTAAACATTAAAGCCTAACTTTGACTCACCAAATCAATCTTTGCATACACTTTAGATTGATGTGTCATTGATTCTAGATTTATGTCAGATTGGTGCTTTGTTGTGATGTATTGATTTTTCTAATTTATGATATATTTTTTTAGGCTAAATGTTAGAGATGTATGCCCATAGACAACATGTTATGGCACTATTTATTAAACTAATGCTATTTTCCATAATGAGTTATGCTCAGTGAAAGGGGACACTATAATAAATTTAAAATTTAATAAGTTCGCTTGTAGGTGCTTTTTTCTTAACCTCTGAGAGCCCATTAGGATAGTAGTACTCATTGGTGTCAAGCCTCACTCTATGGAATATAACTATTTCTATGTATGAGTGTTTCAACTAACCTTTATTTTGTAGGTTTAGTTAAGATTTTATTTCAGGTTTTAAAATATAATTTATACTAAAATAAGGTTAAGACCATGGAGTTTACGATAAGAAGTGACTAGAAAGCATAGACCTTGAAAGCCCAATGAAGCATGGAACATTCACATCATGGAGATGAAGATTATAAAACCCTTATTAAATTTCTTTCTATTTACTTAGTTTTAAGCATATGGGTAATTCCTTAAATTATAACATGGTCGAATTATAACACATTGGAATGACTTTTATAGATATTATGAATCTGATTAGCCTAGATTTCTCTTAGGAATTTAATTTTCTACCCTATTTAAGTTAATTAACTCATATTAAATTAATACAACTCATAAACTTATTTAATTAAAGCTCTAGGCATGAATACTAAAAGCAATTAGAAACCCATCAAACTTGTGAACCATGATTCAAATTTCTTCATCTTTTGAGTTATGCTCTTGTCCCATTACATATAAAAAGAATCTATATAGTTATAATGACCAACTTTTTTACATGTAGAAATATTTTCATACTTAAACCTTATCATTAAACTAAGAGTTCAAAACTATTTAAAAGCTAAAATTTTATGGCATTTGCTAAAAGCATTTTTCATACTAATCATGATCATATAATTTAGTGAGTGAGTTTAGGTTCTTAGATTTCTTTCTAAATAAATAACAACCTAGTTATCCTATATTTCATGATTGGTCACATCATTTTGAAACATAGTTGGCGAAGCATCCAAGCCAATTGTAAGTCCAAAAGAGTCAAAAAAGGTTCAAACTCTTTAGTGAGAGTGAGCCAATATTAAATTTTTTTTCTCATTAGATTAAGTTGAGCTTCATCATGTGTTGACTTATCTTTAACTTTAGGATTTGAGGCTATGTGTTTCTCTTATACTATGAGTATAAGTCCTCATGTCATAGGACTTCCTATAGTCTTGTGTTATTTAGATATATGTCCTAGCATTCTAATGAAATATCAATCCAAAATAAAAATATAAAGTTTAATTTAAAAAATAAAAAGCCCAACTATAGGACTGACTAAAGTGCTTACTATGCTTCCAATACTAAAGCACTTCTTACTTATCTTCTTTTGAAATCCAAGAATAGATGTTTTGATTTTTTAAATTAGTAATCATTGATTTAAACTTTGAAATCCATAGGTATATTAGCTGACTACTTTAATAGAAAGTTTTATTATGAGAATTACATCTTCTACGATATAATTAACTATTCGGGCTTACCTTGTGTAAGGAACTTGCAACCCAAGTAAAATAAACCATATCTTACCTTATCAATGTAGGGCAGATAACCCATTAGACCTAGGAGTCCTTTTAAGTGATTAAATCCATCATAAGGTGATATCTTTATCTATCAAGATAGTATATCATTCCATGATTTTATGTTTGATCACCTGAATAAGTACCACTAAGATCTACATAGTGCCCTCACATATATATTAATCATCACACCTACTAAGTGGACAATAAGTCTAAAGAGTTAGTCTTAGCTTTCATTTCTTCCTAGGGTAAGTCTCATTTACCCATTGATAGATTTGGTCAAGTTACTAGCATGTGTTAATAGCATTCCTTGTCTTAGGATCTTAGACACCTTATTTCACTTTGCTATGGATATAAGTCCTCCTCTGTTAGGGATTTTTATAATCTTATATTGGAATACATGTCATAACTTTCTAATAAAATTTAAATTCAAAATAAAAATTAACTTCAAGCTTAAAGAAATAACAGCTAATCAAATAATAGGTTTAAGTGCTTTTTGAGTTTCTCATTATTTAAATACTTATTACTTTTCTTCCCTTAGATTCAAAAAATAACACCTCCTTCTTGAGCTATCCTAATTGAATTTTGAAAAAGTAATCTAAAATCTAACATTAAGATTCATTAGATAACTACTTTAATCAAGATTTTTTATGGGACCATCTATTTTAAGATGTAATTAACTATATAGGTGTGTCTATAAGGAACCTATAACTCAAGTCATAATTAACTTTATCTTACTTTCACTTATATAAGACAAGAGAAAGATATTTGGTAGATGTAGATCTATAAGCCTTAAGAGTATTATTAAGTGATCAAATCCATCATAGGGTAATAACTTTACTTTTTGATGTATTATTTTATTTCTTGATGTTATGTTTGATCATATAAATAAAAATCTCTAAGATCTACATTGTGTTCTACTTTAAAACTCAATAGATTTTTTCAACAACTCAGGTGGGGACTCATTCCTCACTCCATCTTCAGAAGTTGGTTTTTATCTTAATACATCAGTAGTAATCTTATACTACTCGTAGACTTAGACTATCATTCTTTCTATTGGGTACCTCTCCCTTTATCCCTTGGTCAAGTCAACTCAACATTCCTTAATTTCATTTCTAGAATTTCTTATTTACTACAGCTTAATTAGTGGTTTCTCCCAATAGATCATAAATAATTTTAAAATCTTTCTTTTTTTATAATTCTTTAAAATCTCAAATTTTTTGCAAGTCAATATGTTAGGCCTAAATCTATTGAAAATAGATTTGACTTCCTTAAGATGAAATTAAAAATTCTAATTTTGAATAATTTTAAATAAAAATGTTGAGATGCCTAGCACTTTTAATGCTTTTATGAAAGCTTAAAAATGTATGATGGGATGAGATCCATGAACAAACTCTCCTTGTCTTAAATACACTTGAAAATGCATTTGAAGATAGGGTTCCTAAATTTATATCCCTTCATTTTAATGCATTTGAGGGCCACAAGTTCCTGTGAGTACACATTGGGACATGAATATTCAAAAAATTTTAAGTTCTCTAAATTTCCTAAAAGTTCTTTAAGATAATCAACTGATATCACATTTACGGAGAAATGGTTGGATAACACATCTTCTCCATCAACTTTGCCATCAACTTCTCTATTGATAGTGAAAAACTATTGGATAGTTACATCATAAAGTTTGGGGCTAGTTTTGATGATAATAACATGACCTTTAATGGAACACCGACCTTCCTTTAAATTTATAGTTCTATTAAAGGCAATATGCCCATCTTATAGTTCTCTTTAAGATATAAACTTAACAAAACTACTTATGCCCCCTCTTTTGATAAAAGATGGTGGTTAACTCTCCCACTTTGAAGACTATTAGAGACTAAAAGGTGGAGACTCAGAGCAAGAAAATTAATCAACTATCAATTGAGTTAGCTCGTCACACTATACCTAACACTTTTATGATTAGGTCTACTTTTGCTAGCATAGAGATGACTAGGATCCAAAGGAAGATTAGAAATAGAAGAATGGAAAGGATAGTATTTAAGAGAGAAAATCTAAACATAAATGAAGACATTAGAAGAAGCTAGGGTTAAGGAGGCATATGCCCTTCTTAATATCTTGCCACTCTTGGGAGGGAGCAGGTTTCACCCTCTTTTTCCTTTATATGGGGAAGAAACCATAAGACAGATAATGAGATTCCCACCCCATCCTTTTGCATGGAAGTTGCAGAAGTCACCTTGGAAAGTTTGTAAAGAACATTGATACATGTTCAGACTTATCTTTTAAACGATATAAAATACCTTTGAGTGCACTAAGGATGACATCCTTAGGGTTATGAAGGATAAAATTTGTAAAAACTCAGGGAAAGAAATCCTTTAGAATTGTGGTGATGATGAGTCAATGAATGTAGCCAAGTCATCCCTAAGAAGTAGCAGGCATCATTCACTTCTACAAGTTATGTCAGTCACCATTATATGTTATTATCTATTAGATAGACCGAGGTTAGGCCATAGTGATGAGATTAATTTGTAAGGCATTTGTATGATTGAGAATTACTCAGAGTCCAAAAAATGAATTCATATTTGCTACTAAAGAAGAACAAACCTTTTATGGTATCCAATATCCAATTAACATGATGGATCATCCATAAAATCTTATCACACTTTAATAATACAATCCCAACTATCATGTCCCATGCAAATGATTTTCATCTTAAATCAGTGGTTAGAAACCAATATCTCTAATAAATATTAAAATTATAAAATTTTCATGTAATTTTAATGCCTTTATCATATTTATTAAATTATTGCAACAAAAAAATTAAAAAAATTTAAAAAAGTTAGTCTCAATGTCGAGGCATTGAAAATGGCCTAAATTGGGGTAGTTTTACAATAAGACTACAACCTAAGCACTATATTAGCAACATCTCAGTGCCATATTAAACTCATCTTAAGACAATTTCATACCAAGCTCAATGCCTAGGCACTGCTTAAGCAGCATCGTGATGCTATAGCAGAGAAAATAATTATGAAGTAGAGGGAATAAGCACATGTTGTAGTGATGGATCAACAACGCAACGTCTAGCGCCATAGTGCTACAGCCCAACATAATAGATTTTTGATGGTTTAGTGATGATTTTTGAGTAATTTTTTATGCAATTATGGCAGGAGCATAAAAAAAGCTGACTAGGGTTATTTCTAGAGTTGACTTCATGAGCCCCTTCTCACTTAAGATTATTTTTCATGATAACAAATATATATGTTCAGATGCTACTAGTTGGTTAAATTGAAGTGACGTAGAAAAATTCTTTAAACTAAGATTCTTCAGTTAATTTGGATACTAAAGATGCTAAACTTGAATTGGCTTGGAATTTTCTAGAACTTACAATACTAAGGCAAATAAGAGTTCAATAAAATAAAATTAATGGCTTATTTATTTCAAAATATTTTATTTTAATTTCTACATATTAAAATTGCATTATTCCTTGAATTGTTCATTTTGGATAACATAAATTACTTGCATAAGTTTAAGTATTATTTATTGAGCTTTTAAGCAAGATGAATTAATTTCATGCTTCATTTAATTATTTCCATGCTTAATTATATTAATTATTATTTATTTCTTGTGTGAGAATAAAATTATTCTAGAATTATCTTAATTATCCTTTCCACTCTCCTATCCTTTTTATTTTCTCTCTCTTATCATCATTATCATATAAATTGTGTTTTCACTGATTTTTTTATAGATTTTTGATTAATAAATCATGTGAGATTTATTCAAATTATTTCCATAATATATTCCTAATGTATCATAATTTTAAAAATTCATTTATTTGAATAGTTGAATTTAAATTGAATAATTTTTGTCATATTAATGCAAGATTGGATTTATCCATTTATGGAATGATTTGGCTGACCTTATCATGCTTTAATCCAAATAATTTTAGATTAATTGAATTATTTTAAGTTAATTCAAATTTGAATTCAAACGAGCCATAATTCAATAAACTTTCCTTTTAATTAATATATTTTAGGAAAATGCTATGAGTGGCCCTATTGAAATTAAATTTGAATTATCTTAAATAATGTTTATTACTTAAAAAAGCATCTTAATTAATCCACTTTGATTTAAATTAATTGATTGCATTTATAGGACATCAACTTAATTATGGGAAGGCTCTTTGGTAGAAAATTTCATTGGATTTTTTCAATTTATTTTGTTTGAATTAATTTTTGGAGTTTCCACTTTAATCACTCCCTCAAATTAACTCAACATATACCCTATGTATGATGCATTAATATCTTAATTAAATCTATGTTTGGTATTGCGTTTAACTGACCATCTTTGTTGGAATTCAAAATTAAATTAATTTAAACTCATTCCATCTTGGACTTTAATTTGACAATGCTTTTATGTGAAATCTCATACTTCCTCTCTTTCTTCTCTCTTGGCTGACCCACATGCATATGAATTTATCTTTTATTATGCATTAATCTATTCAAATTTGAAAACCTTTTCTTAATTTATTTTTCCTCCATCACAGATGATTATAATTTGGATTCTCCTAAATTATTCTTGGCTCGATTATTATCTCTATCTCCCATTCTATCTCACTTTGGCTGAGAATTTCTTTATGAGATTCTTAATTATTTGAATAAAATTATCAATTCAAATTTGAATAATTATCTTAATTTAATTTGCTTCTCTATTTCTCTTGGCATGGCTAAACCCATTAATTCCTCATAGGCTCTTGAATTCAAAATTCAAGATATTGCCAAATTAAATTTCTATCATTCCATCTTTCTTTGGAAAAAATCATCATCATAGGATTCCTAATTAATTGATTGATTCAAAATTAAATCATTTAATAATTATTTTTTCTCCAATTCCTCTCTTGCTTGCGTGCCTGCCCCCTCCTTCCTCTCCCTTTCTATAAAAGATGTCTTAGGCTTATGTTAATTCCTCTTAACTCCTCTTTATCTTGACTAAACTCTTGAATTTTGATTTCTTGGAGATTCTTGTGATTCAAAGTGCTACAATACTCTCTTTTCTCTTTCTTTCTTTCATTCTTGGTCAAATGCTTTGTAAAACAATGATAAGTCTTCCAAGGTGTCTAAGCTATCATTCTCCTACACTTTCACCTTTGGCTGAGACCTTGGTTGATCCCTCCATAGGGATTTTCTTGAGGAAAGTCAACATACTCGCCATCATCTCTTGCTTCTTGTGTGGCCGAAATCCATCTTTCAAGTTTCTTGAATATTAAGTATTATAAGTCATCTTTCTCTCCTTACTATCTCCATCAATCACTAAGTGGAGGTACTTATTTTATTTTAAGTTATCTTAAAAAAATTATAAAGTTTGATTTTTACTAGTCTTCACTTATTTGCATACATCAAAAGTTTTTGAGAAAAGGTTCTTAAGTGATTTTTTTTTCATATTAGATATTCACATTAGCTTGTGTATTTGAACTTATACATTAATTAATATAATTTGTTACACTTTCATGTTAGAGCCTTAAATATTTCTTGTATTATCATTTCATTTGACATTTAAAGTTGTTTAGGTTTCAAGTTCTTATTTTTCCTAAAGTAAATCAAGTTCTCTTAAGAATTGCTTGCATACAACATTCCATATAAAGTTATTGCTTTTACTTCAACTTTAAATCAACAAAAAAGTTATTAAACTTGTGCTCTTTTTTATTATTTGCTTT
This sequence comes from Cymbidium sinense, assembly GCA_021442155.1. NCBI lineage: Eukaryota > Viridiplantae > Streptophyta > Magnoliopsida > Asparagales > Orchidaceae > Cymbidium > Cymbidium sinense. Next base: position 18,584,384 of record CM038221.1, on the reverse strand, counting down.
AATATTATTTTAGTTGGGTTGTGACTGCAAAATATTTTAAAATTGAGAGTTACATCTTTTGCATCTTTTCTCTTCTTTTCATTTGTTCTTTGTTGGCTTGTACTTTCCTGTGTAGGAAAGTATAATGTTAGGTTGTACTTGCCCATGTAAAAAAGTATGGTGTTGGGCTATACTTTCCCATGAAGGAGAGTGCAGAGATTTGTTGTATCTCAACTTTGGTTTAGTGAATTCCTAGCTTGAGTTTCTAAGCGTGGAAGTAGGTTGATTTTTGAGTCTAGCCGAACCACATAAAAATCTCTATGTTCTCTATTTTACTTTTTTATGCACCTTTACATTTCTTTGCTTTTATTACTTATTGCATTTCTCTCTTAGGTATAATCATTTAAAATTAAATTTTTAATAAAGTATTAAAATTAATTTTTGTAGCTTGAAAATATTTTGGAAAATCAAATTCACCTCTTCTCTTAGGTGTTATAGCTTCATAACAATTGGCATTAGAACCTCGACTCAATTTATGGCTTAACATCCTTGAGTATATCACTATGGTATATGTATTTTCAAATGGTGCACTACCTGATGGATAGTCCACACATAGACCACATTTACTTGATAATATTTCATTTGATTATTAAAAAAATTGCATAAGTACTTTTATTCATGGATAATATTCTTGTATGTGACATACGTTGACACATCAATACCACACACACACTATTGAAACAAATGGCTTGAAAGTTGATAAACCTTTTGATGAATGGTCTTCTTATGAAAAAGAATTAGATGAACTAAATGCTAAGGCTAGTAATATATTATATCGTGCTTTATTTTTGACTGATTATATGAGAATTCCATGCTTAATATGGCCAAAAAATTTTGAGATAAGTTAATAATTACTTATGAAGATACCAATGAGATTAAAGATGAACATATAAATAGATTATAATAAGAATATGAGTTATTTCACATGTTACAAAATGAAAGCATCTCTCATATATACACTCATTTCATGAAAATCATTAATACGCTGCATTCTCTTTAAATAAAAATATAAACCCCAAAATTTGGTTTATAAAATTTTAAGAGGCCTTCCAAAAGAATTGGATGCAAATGTTACTGCAATTAGTGAAGCTAAGGATTTGACTACATATACACTTGATCAGCTTCTTGGTTCTTTCATAGCTCATGAATGGGTTATAACTCAAAGAGATCAAAATGACCTCTTATGAAAGAAGGAAACAAAAAAATTATTTGCTTTGCAAATGAAAGACACTAATGAGAAGAATACTTCATGTTCAAAAGTTGATAGCGATGAGATTGATATGCTTTCAAAGAAATTGGGAAATATGATCAAAAAGAAAAAGCATAAGTCTAAAAAAATCTAAATTACATAAACTGCCTACTAAAAAGTTGAATGCATGTGAAGAAATAGTATGCTACAACTATAAAAAGCTTGGAATCTAAGAGGAGAGTACCTTGAATTGTTAAAAAAGAAAAGTAGGCTAAGAAAAAAAAACAATTGGAAAATAAAATGCCCCAAAAGAAAAAGAAAAGAGCACTTTGGGTAAACTCAGATTCAGAAGAATCTAGAAATAACACTACAAAGGAAGAATCAAATTTGTCTTATGTAATATGTAGATACTACGAGTGAGGTATGTGAAAAAGTTTTATATGAAGAATTAGATGATGCATTTAATGAATTAACATATGAATATAAAAAATTTAAAATAAATTCTATGCTTTAGGAAAAAAAGAAAATTTTAAAAGTACATGCTTTATTATTGGAAAAAGAATGTAGTAAGTTGAAAGCTAAGAATGTTACTACAGTAGATCAATCTTTGCTTATAGAAAATATTAAAAGAGAAAATTTATTACTACATGAAAAGTTAAATACTAGTAGTAGCTTACACTCACATGTTTCATCCATTAAACATAAATCATCTAGTGCATCAAAATCATTTAGGTATAAACTTGATGCAAATACAAATGTTACATGTAATTTTTGAAATAAAAGGGCCATATATCTTTTGATTGTCATGCAAGTAGATCTCAAGCATTTCCTAGATCAAATTTCATTTGGATACCCAAAAATAAAAATTGAAAGCAACACACACTACACAACATACATCACATATTTTTTCTTTAAGATGTGGACCCAAACATGTTTGGATTCCAAAAGTTGACCCCTAATTTTCTTTTATGGGAATGCTTTTAAAGCAAAATCAAAGAAGGTATGTGGTACTTAGACAAGGGATGTTCAAGCCATAAGATAGGTGATAAATAAAAATTTTAATTTAAAAATCTTGTAAAGAAGGGTATGTAATTTATGATGATAATGCAAAAGAAAAAAAATACTTGACATTGGTTCTATTCTTAAAATTTAATTACTTTAGATAAAGTTTATTTTGTTGAAGGTTTAAAGCATAATCATATTTCTATTAACCAATTATACGATAAAGGACTTAATGTTGAATTTCATACCTCTTTCTGTGTTATTAGAGATAAAAAAATGTTTTACTTGTAGGTCATATATATAATAATATTTAATTAATTAATTTTGAAAATACCTCTAAAGCTAATCTAAATTTACTTTGTTTTAAAAGTTCACTTGATGATGTTTGGTTATGGCATAAAATGTTATATCATATTAATATGCATTTTTTAAATAAAATTATAAAACTTGATCTTGTAGATGGTCTATCTAAAATAAATTTTTATTTTTATTATATTTATGATGCATGTATTCATTAAAAACATTTAAAATATTTATTTAAAAATAAGAAAAATTATTTCTACTTCTATACCTTTAGAATTATTGCATATGGATTTATTTGATCTTATTAGAATTGAAAGTTTAGGAGAAAAATTCTATGGATTTGTTTTTATTGATGGTTTTTTTAGATTCACTTGTGTCATATTTTTAGTTCAAAAAAATGATGCTTTCGATTCTCTTAGAAAATTTGTTAAACATATTCGTAGGGATATAAGTATCTTTGTTAGTAGAATTTAATCAGATCACGATGGTGAATTTAAAAATAAATTCTTTGAAGATTTTTGTGTTGAGTTTAATATTAAACATAATTTTTCTACTTCTAGAACTCCTCAGTAAAATAGTGTTGTAGAATGAAAATTTTGGATTTTAATTTTGTTGAGTATGTTGGAATTTTTATTTGGAAAAATATGTAGATCTTAGGGGTACTTATTTAGGTAATCAAGTACACCATTAAAGGATAAATATATTATCTTGAAAAATAAATATATTATCTTATAATGGATTTGATTACTTAATAAAGATTCATAAGGTTGATAGGTCTTCAATGTACTAGAGCTTTTTCACCTAAACTACATGGAGAAGTATAATAAGATTTATTTTATTGCAGGATTCATAGTTCTCTATAAAGGCAAGCCCCTATAGTTAATTACATCTTAGGAATGAAGGATCTCTCCCTAAGAATACTCTTAATTAAAAATGGACTTTTATTTCTATGGATTTCAAAGCTTATCTTAAAAAGAAGGTTAATTTAAAAATTCAATAGAGGACGCTTCAAAAGGGAAAGAGTTCTTTTCAAAAGTCAAATGGGAATAAGTAGGAAATGCTTTCATATACTTAGAAGCCCAGTAAACATTTCAACTATCCTATTATCAAGCATAATAAATTTGAGATTGAATTTATAATGATTTGAATTGATATTTTATTAAAAATCTAGGACTTAGACTGTAGTACCATAAGACTATAAGAATGCTTAATGATTGAAGACTTATTCCAGTAGGATGCTTCAGAGACCCCTAAGTCTACAAATGCTTTTGATATAAGTTAGAGGCTCAACCTAATATAAATTTTCTGGGAATTATCAGATCTTTTCCTACTATAGGAAAAAAAGAACTTATCCTTGACTCTTCTAGACTTATAACCACTAATAAGGGTTGTATGTTAACACCACCTAAGTGATTTTGAAAGTAATGAATATGGTCTTGTGTATATAGGATGGCTAGGCTGTATTTAAGAAATAAGCTAAGAGCTTAACTTACTGCTTAACCCTAATATAATATTTTGCATGTTATGCATCTAACTAATGCAAAAAAAATTTATTTTATGTATTTTGACTTATGATTCATTTTAAGGCTTGGGGTATGTAGTTCATGCCTAAAATGATATGTAGTTAGAAGTGATCATGGGCTAAATCAAAAAGAGAAGGCACATTATTTTATTTTATTTTTTTAATAAAATAAAAAATAAAAAGGGATATATTACCTCAACATCCCACCAAAGAGCTCATGCTATGCCATATCCTGCAAAGAAGAATTCAACAAACAAAGAAAAAATAATACAAAAAAACACATTCTCTTAGAACAGGCTATGATGAACATGGGATTCTTTTCCATGAAATAGAAGTGTGAACTCTAAATCTCAGATAAATGTTGTTGGAAGAGAATGCTTTTGAAGAATAAGAAGTTTCAATAATAATCCCTCAATACTACTCATCGACCCTAATGAAGTTGGTCAAGAGTAACATTCAACCTATACAATCAAGCATTCAAGCCCGATTATTTAAAATGCTCTGGGAAGGGGATAATTCCCAAAATCCTATGGTATATGGAAAATTTACTACGTGGGGATTAAGGTATATTTCCTTAGCATCCCACCCAACGAGATCATGATATGCCATATTTGACAAATAAGAAGTCACTAGAGTTTGAATTTAGAATATTAGAATGTATAGCTGCCTTAGGAGAACTACAGCTTTGGAAATCCCTATGTAGAGATGTTGAATTCAAAATATTCTCATATGCACTATCTATCAGGAGGTATTGCCAGATACCATTATCATTGCAGAGGCCTTACTTAGCAATACTTCATATCAAGTCTCTTTAGTTCACCAAGATCTCCAGCATAGCCTCAGAGCCTTGAGATCCTTTCAGAGGAAGATTTTTAAGGCATAGATTGAACTCCTTGATATATCTGCTAAATTGAAAGAGTTACAGCTAAGGAGACAATATCTATTAGAGAAAGAGCTATACTCAAGCAGGCTGTCACAACAATAAAAGAGGATTGTTCGTACGTAGATGCCCAAGTAACTGAACTTGAGTAGGTCCTTTCTTTATTGGTACATGACTAGGAAGCTACCGTTCGACATCTTCATGGAGTAATAGAGAGGCAGTCTACTATGACCTATAGAGCTCATACACCCTTTTTATGTATTAGAGAAATTCAGGCTAATCATATGTAGCTATAACCTCTATTATATCATTGACTTACATGATTAATGAAAATAATTAAAGCTCATGTTTTCCCTCTCTTCATTATATGACTACATAACCATAAAAATGAATATACAATGAATGCATAATGTCTGATCGACATGACACATTCATTGGGGTGCAATTTTATTCGTATCAATAAATAAATAATTTTTTTTTGGTCATGGCACCACGGTGTGTGATCTTGGCACCGAGGCATTATGAAAATTCTTTCAGAAGAATAATTTTTAATCTAGTTTCCAAATAAATGGCATGGTGTCACGACACTACCATGATTATGCCATAGTGCTGCTATGATAATCTACAATTTAAAGAAGAAAGAAAAAAACCATCGTTCTCGCCCCATGAACACCAACTGCCCAGGGGAGTGGGGGGGAGTAGTTATAGGGAGAAAAACCACCCTATAAGTGGAGAAACCTGTATAAAAAAGGGGAAAAAATTACTCTCCCCCCCCTCTCCACCCCTTTCTTCTTCCCTCCTCTTTTTGCTCTTCTACCCTCACTCCCTAGGTTTTCTGGTGCATTCTTTCTTCTAAGAATCAATGCTCTCTATAGGAATGACTCTCACCACCATTAAACTAATATCCCATCCACTCCTAGTACAATATTTTTTGGAATAATGCTTCTTTTACCCAATTTTTATTATTGAAAACTAGCTTTAATCAAATTTCCACCATCAATCTTGTCTCTAGTGAGAGATAGAACTATTATATCTCCATTGATCTTAGATCTGGAGTAGAAGAACACCCAAGTATCTCTAAATTTTTATAGTTCAGAAGAAAAAACCTCCATCGTTGAACTTAGTTCTAGTGTGAGAAGAAAAGAAACATCCCTTCACTGCTCTTAGATCTGAAACTGAAGACAATTGCACTAAAACATGATAACCTAGCATTGGTAAAACATTACTCTACCAAAATTTTTATAAAAATCATTAATTCTTCAAGAATCTCTATTCAATATGTGCATCCCTATCTTGTGGCATCATGGTGCTGAGGTCTAGTATCGAGGCACCAAGCTCTTGGGATGAAGTTCTTAATGTTTTTCCCCATAGCATTGTGACACCAGATACTTAGTGACAAGGTGCTATGATCTCGAGTTTCTTTCATTTCAATATAGATCATCCTCATTGGTCATCCTCAAGGCACACACTTCCCACACGAAGGGTGGTCATCCTCTTAGATCAGATGTCCCTTTATGTGTAATGGGTGTAGTGTCCAAGTCAAGATGAATGAATAATATGCTATCATTTTTACAAAGCTAATTATTTCTAATTACTTTTAAGTTGTACCTAAGGCTTTAGTTATTGAAAGGTTTTGAGCTTCTTTATTTTATATTTGAGTTGTTTAAGTTTAATAGGGGAGAAAATTTAATTTTTCTTAGGAGCTTATCATTTGAACATTTCTTCACGGAAACACACCATAAAAAGAACCCTAGATAAAGAAAGAAATTTCTATTATACACCCCAAATAACTCAATCCAAATAAATTAATAGAACTGGCCAATGTGGTTAAATACTATTTTACACCTCGAAAGAAAGAGAGAAAATATGCAGTCGAGCTCTGCCCTTATATAGTCTAGCCTAGAACTAAAAGTTTGATCTATGGGGTCTTCTTTCAAAATCGTCACTTTATTTAGGGACCTCCGTAGGCTTCACAGGGACCACCAACTAGTAAAGTCCACTCAAACTATTCTTAGACCCCATAAATCCTTACCTAATTCTAGGCTTAAATTATATTTTAAAATTTTAAAATAAATTCCTAATGTCTGTAAAACAAACTTTAGGAAATACCTATAGTATACCAGTTGTTATATTTCAAACATATGGGCTTAGCATTAGTTGCTTGCCAATCCCACCTATCCTATTGGGCTATAATTAGAGACTTAAGCATACCTACAAGTAAATAATATTTATTATATTTTTTCTTTGTTACAATAGTACCTTTAAGCATAGCTCCCTACAAAAAAATAGTGTAAACCTAAAAAAGAACGCCTTATCATCCAGACTATTAGGCAAACAATCATAGCTATCCGATCTAAAACTTTATACCACAAAAGAAGAAAAATATTTCACATCACATAACATCATAGAGATTGGCCTAACATTACACTAGGATTGGTGACCTAATAATCTAGTGTGTGAGAAAATAGCCTTGTGTGGAAGAACTTTATTAAGCCTTTTAGGCTAAAATTTTCATGTAAATTTCAAGATTCATTTACTTTACCATTGAATAGTTTCAATTCAAATAATTTAATTAATTTACGATCATGTTTCCATTTTTAGGGTCTTTTTTGGTACTTAAGTAAAATTTAGATTTTAAAGAATGAAAAAAAATAAGTGCCACTTTAGGTGGAACACATTCTATTCATCATCTTAAATCCTAATAAAATGAGATTTTTCATCCATTCTAAAGGTGCAAACTAAGATCCTAAGTATCTTAATTAGACTCTTTCGAATTCATTTGAATGGTTTATCATAAGTTGGGTTTGATTTGATTAATATTTTAATTTTCCTTTTAAAGCTAAAGTTTAGGTAATGCAATGTTATTAGGATTTGAAGACTTCATTCTTATTATATTTCTTTTATTTTGATTAATATTAACTTTAATTAAGATTCAAAATATTTCTTTAAATCTTAATTAAAAGTTGATGTCATCATGATTGAGTAATTAAGTTTAATTTGATTTTTATTTTAGTTTAGTTTACTTTCAAGTGCTTTAATTAAATTTATGTTATTTAATTTATATACATTTTTTATAACTTAGCTTTATATTTGATTTTATGTTTCTTTTTTATTTCTTTTGATTAAACGTTCATTTAATCTTATGTGTTTGAATTATTTAATTTATTTGATTGAATTAATTTCACTCATTAGTTTTATCATTATTAAGTGTTTTTTAATTTAAATGAGTTAACTTAGTTAATTTAAATTGATCTTTAGAAGTTTTGATTTCATCATTTAAGTAATTCATTATACCTCAATTTTGTAACTTAAGATGACTTATTAACTTACATATTTATACTTCATCATTTAGGTTAAGTTTAATAAAATATTACAGGTTAAATTTTCACTATTTAGTTTAATCCCTTTTGCTGAGATTTTGTTTATCAATCATAACCTAAAAAAAAAAAATTAGGCTACTTAGGGCACCAAATTTAACCTAGGTGATTTCAACATTTAGGTTATTTAGATTAAATTATTTGATTAATCATCTTTTAATTTCATTTGAAATTACCAATATTCCTTAACATTAAAATGGACTTTTAAAGTAATTTCAATATTAAAGATTTTTTTGATTTGGATATATAGTTTAGAAGTTAATTAATTTTGATTTTAATTTACAATTGAATTATTATAAATTTAACAAATTAGATTACTTAAGGTTTAATTAAATTTTATGTTTTTAATCATTTTATTAACCTTAAATGCATAATTAAATAAATTCTTTAACTATAAGGGTTAAGAAAATTTTCTTAGTTTTTATTATGTTAATGAAAATGTTTAAAGTTGGTTATGGTGATCTCCAATGGTGGGATTGACTCGAACACCTTCAAAATATTGTGACCAAGTTGTGGGAGAAAGGAACAGGATTGCCTCTTCATGGATTGACTCCTAGACTAAGTCACAGATGATTTCCAGTGATGTTGGTCATTTTCTGGCTTCTCGACGGTGAGGAGATCGGGGCAAGGTCATGATCATCTTCATTTAGGTGGGGAATGTAATGGAAATGTCCATTCGACTTGAGGATGTCTCCTTTAGGTATTTCCATTGGATTCAAGCCTCTAATCCTTCTCTTCTCTTTCATTTGGTCAACCACTGCTAACTGAGGTCCTTGGAGGCAAGCTCCAAGGATCCTCAACTATTTAAAAGTTGTCCAAAGCTTTAAGGAGGTGGAATACTGAGGGTATTATGGATTGGGCAAATATATTTGGCTTCATGCAATCCCTCTTTTCCATGGTATAATCCATCATTTTGGCTATACTTAAACTTGATTAGTTTACTTAAGATTGATTGGAAATCTCTCTTAACCCATGCTAGGATGAATTTAGATAGGTTTGCGTAGGTTTAGTTTAAATTTGAATCCATTTAATGATTAATCTTAGCATTAGATTTAATTTAAGTTTCAAATTCTTTAATCACAATTAATTTATTTTAGATTTTGATTTAAATCATGTTGATTGTCCATTGGATGATTATGAATTGACTTAACCTATGCCACATGAGGGTTTAGTCCAATTCCCAATCAACTTGACCCATTTTTCCTTAAATAGGTTAAGTTGGATTTGGTTGAGTCAAATGACCAAATTTAACTCAATTAAATTGTGTTCACACTCGAATTATGTTTAATACATGTGTGAGATGATTTGGAGTGATTAATTTTGTTTAATTTCAAGTGAATTTCAATTCGAACCCATTCTACTCAAAATGGGCCTAATGGGTTAAGCTTGAGTTTCATTTGGGTCAAATGACCAATTTGGCCAAATTAGACCCAATGATGAGTTGTATTGCATTTTATTATTATTTTCAAATGATTTTGAGTAATCAAATTGAATTTATTTCTATTTGATTTGGGTTTAAACTAATATGACCTGTTTAAGTTCATTTAGACTAAATGGTCTAATTAACTTGATTAAGGCATAAATAAATTTAAATTTGTTTAGATTCATGATTAAACGTGTTCATTTTATCATTTGAAATATTTGGAATGATTTCATTTGGTCAAATTTTGGTGGGACCCATTTAAGTCAAACCTAAAACATTTTTTTGGATTTGGATTCATTTTGATTTATTTGAATTTATTTTGACTTATTTGAATTTGATTTGATTCAATTCAAGTTTGGAATTTGGGTTGAGTCCACCTAAGCCCATTAGGTTAGATCAAACCGAAGGAAGATGTATTAGGTCACTAGATGTAGTGTTCAAAGCACTTAATTAAGAGGCTCCTAATCTATGATTATGTGTCTTAATTATTGGCATTAGAAGTGATGTTATCCTCATCCAAAAATGAGGTCAACAATTACTTCTCCAAATGGGTAGAAGCAATCCCACTAAAAGAAGTTAAAGTAAATAATGTGATGAAATTTTTTTGAGACCATATAATCTATCGATTCGGAGTACCTTGAAGAATTATATCTCATAAGAGCATTTCCTTCAAGAATACCAAAGTCTATCATTTTATTGAGAAATATAAGATAAATTGGTGATATTCTTCAATATACAATCTCGCAGAAGCATTCAACAAAATATTGATTAAACTACTCAAAACAATTCTCTTTAAATATAAAAGGGAATAGCATGATAAATTAATAGAAGCCTTATGGTTATACTACACAACATACAAAATTACTACACAAGTAGCATCATACTCCCTAGTCCTTGGGTCATAAGTAATACTTCCTCTTGAAGTAGAGCTACCTTTACTCCGTATAGTAGTTCAAAATGAACATACAACGGAGGAAAATGTATGAATATGACTCGAAGAGGTTGAAGCCCTAGATGAAACTCAACTACAAATCCAACAATATCTAAAGACATATGAAAATGACTTGAATGACTAAGACATCAAGAAGCAAAAAATGAACTAACCATATCAACGAGTTGGTGGAAAATTTGATCCAAACTTGGAAGGACTGTATATTATTAAAAAAAAGTATATGAATGGGGAGGTTATCAGGTCATTAATGCAAAAGATATAAGACCTACGCCCCCTATAAATGAATAATATCTTAAGAGATATTATGCATAACTAGTAAAGATACTATGCTTTACAAATGTAAGAGTCAAAATCAATCAATTGAAGGAATACTCTTCACTTAAGCATGAGAAGAATATTCTCGTCTCAAAAAAATATTCTTTTATTAATAGGGGAAATTTTATAAGCCTTGCAATATAAGAAAAATTTCTATGAAAGAGAAACCCTCTCCACTAAAAAGCTGTTCTAAGCCAAGATCCATCATGCACAAAGGGGCCAGATCTAAATTTAAATTAAAGATCAATCATGACCAAAGGGTGAAATCAGATCGATCATAGCTAAATGGGTCAGATCTAAATTTTAATCAAAGATTCATTATGCCCAAAGGGGATGTATCAGATCCATCATGCCTAAAAGGGCAAGATCTAAATTTAAATCAAAGATATATCTTGCCCAAAGGGGGCTAAATCTAAATTTAAATCAAGATCCATCATGCCTAAAGGAACCAGATCAGATTCATCATACTCAATGAAGCCAGATCAGATCCATCATGTCCAAAGGGGCTAAATCTAAATTTAAATCAGGATCCATCATGCCTAAAAGGGTGTTGACCTCCATATATGTGTCATAAGTCAAGTCAAGCTCACAAGTCAAATTTGATGGACTTTGGAAGTGACAATACGTAAATTGAGGATTAAAATGCACTGAACGTCATCAAAAATGGTACAAATGACCTCCAATCAATGAACGAACTTCACAAACAAGTTCAAAACATCTAAATTGGTCAAAATATAAATATTGTGTAATTTAAAGATCAACCAATCAAGCGATCAAGCTATCAATGTGTCGATGTGCATATTAGAGTTGGGAAGTTGTGATGATGTCTAAATGACCTCTGTTCATAAAATTGATCATGCCATTAGCTTTGAAATGTCAAAAACTACCAAATGATACTATCCATGCTTAATTCGGATGAGTCTATGCAAATGTTAAATGATCGAAAGTGATAGTGTGCAAATCGAGGTTGAAGTGCACTGGACGTCATTAAAATCAATATAAATGACCTTCGATCGACGAACGGACTCCGCCATTATGTTCAGAACATCGAAATTGATCAGAATATAATTATTATACAACTTGATGATCAACTGAACAAGCAATCGAGTCATCAATGAGGTTGCATTCGTATCGAGGTTAGGAGGTATCGATGTAAACCAATGACCTATGTTCATGAAATTAATTGTGTTGTTAGTTTTAAAATATCAAAATCTATCAAGTAAGACTATTTGCACTCAATTTGGATGAGTCTGCATGAATATCGAGTGATTGAAAGCGGTGATGTACATTTTTAAGCTAAAATCTACCCGATTTGATGCTGACTTAAATCAAATGGCATCCGATCATGAAATGGACTACGTTGTTGTATCCAGAATATCATAATAACCTAAGATTGATATATATTAGCTACATGATGATGCAGACATAAAATTCATATTAAGATCGATCAAACACTAAAAAAAATTAATAATTTACTACTTAATCCTAACCAGCCCTAAATTTTTCCAATGAACAGCCGACCCAAATCTCTAACCCGATTAACGCTCCTCCCCTTTCGCTCAACCCGATCCCTTCTTCACACATGCACACTTGATGTCGATTCCTCTCATTCGTCTGACTGATCTCCCTTTACTTCTTCTAATCGAGCACTTGACTGATCTCCCGCTTCATTCGAATCCCTTAATTGATGCACGGTGAGCAATCGTTCCCTCCTTTGCTCAGATCCTCCCTGAAAACTGCAAGAAACCGAAGGAGGAAAGGGCTTCTTTTTTTTTCTCTCTATTTTCTGCCTCCTCTCTCCAAACTGCGCGAAAACATCTCCCCACTTCTCTCATCCAAACCGCAAGTAAGGGTATGTTCTTCCATTGTTATTCCTCTTCCCTTTCCTCTTCTTCCTTCTTCATTTCTTCCTCATTTCCACTAAACCAAAAATATCTTCTCAATTTCTTTCTTCCCTCATCTTCTTCCAATCTGAAAATTCCCCTCTCCCTCTTCTTCCATCTTCTTCCAGTTCCTTTTTTTTCTTCCCTTTTCTTTAAAATCAAAAATCCCTCCCCATTTTTCTCTTATTTTCTCCCAATCTAAAATTTCCAATTCCTTTTTACCGCAATCGGAGAGGAACACTATCATTAGGCAAGTTCTTCTCTTTATTTCTAGCATCTCCCTTTCTGTCTCCTTTTGACCTTTCCTTTTTCCACAGCCGGAGAGGAACATCATCATTAGGCGGATTCTTCTCTTGGTTTCAGGTATCTCCATCTCCATCTCCTTGTTGATCATTGCAAGAGCATAGAAAAATGAGTTTGAATATGTGTGATAAATATATGAATGTGTATATGTATATGCTTGTCTCATTGTAGGTTTGAAGGCCTCATCGCACTTATTAGGGTGTACCAAGTAAGCCAACATCTGTTAGATGTCGGTCCCCTAGCCGAAATGCCGCCAAAATTTCATCAAATCTTTTGACTTAGAAAAAAAATGAGAGAATAAAAAAAATTGGCTTAACAACGCTAAACAAAGAAACCTAAAGCTAAATTCAAATTAAAAAATATCAAACAAGAAGAAAAGGTGGGAAGGTAAAAGAACATACAAGGAATACAAAAGTAAAACATTAAATCAAAGAAAAAAGAGGTGAAAAGCACTTACAAGATTTATCTAAGCGGAGTTGAAAGCCCACTAAAAAATTAACCTTTCTCTTTCAAACACTCCAACTCCTCAAACAAATGGAGTGAAATATAAGACCCCCTCTTGGCCTTATTTATAGAAATTGGAAGGAGTAATGAAGGACCCACTCTTACAAAAAAAAAATTAAGTAAGTGAGCCCATGTTCTCGTAAATTTCTCAAACAAAAAAGGAGAGAGAACTAGACAAATCTTAATTGAGATATGAGGAGTTAAGTGTTAAATTCATAAAGGAGTTATAACAAAACTTGAAGTCCAGTTGTTCCTTAAATATGAAACCCAATATGGAGCATTGACCTTATTTTTAGGATGAGCACTCAACCCCTCCATCTTAGACATATGACTTCTCTTAGACACTAAGAGTCTCCTTAGTCTTAAGACACTTCTAGTGATTAGGTGGACACTCAACCTAACCCTAGAGACTTAGAAGAGTTAGCCATAGGAATAGGTCATGCCTTAGGAGTGTTAGGAAAACTTGCCTATCCTATAACATGAACCAACTCCTCACTTCCTCCCTCGATCAAATTCAAATCAACTCCAAACTCCAAATCAAATCAACTTCAAACTCAAATTAATTCCAGTTTGATGGATTTTCTCAAACTCAAATCAATTCCAAATGATTGAAGCTTATGATTGAAATTCCAAGTTAAAAAAAAAAAAATTCTTCCTAAGTCACTTTGATTCTATCTTATGGACTTAGCCTAAATCAAATCCAAATTAATTCAAATTCAAGAAGTTTTCTCATAACCCATTTATATTCTCATTTATATTTGCAAATATAAATGAAATATAAATTCAAATATCCAAAAATAAATTCAAAAATCAAATCCAAATTCAACCAAAATCCAACCTAAGTCATTCAAGTCAAAATCTTGAACTTAGCCAAATCAATTTCAAATCAAGCCAAACCCTTGATGTTTTCTTCATGATTCAATTAACCCTTCAATCATGAATCTAAAAAATATAAATATAAACTTCAATCATCAAACCAAAAATAAATTCAAAACTCAAATCCAAATTCAACCAAAATTCAACCTAAGCCTTTCAAGTCAAACTCTTGAACTTAGCCGAATCAAACTCAAATCAAACCAAACCCTTGATTTTTCTTCGTGATTCAATCAATCCTTCAATCATGAATCAAAATATAAACATAAACTTCAATCTTCAAACCAAAACTACATTCAAAAATCAAACCCAAGTCAAACTCATGTTCACCCTTTTGAACTTGAAATTGTCAAATGAATCATAACTCATTTGACTCCAAATCACTTGCAAATGGATTTCTATTTCAATCATAAGAACATATGTGAGTTCAACCAAACTTGATTCAAGCCTTGATCAAGTCAATTGACTCACTTAGGCTCACTTGACCCCAAGTGACCTATTATGAGCCAAATTCTAATCCTACCCAAATTGGATTGAACTAAGCCCACCTAAGCCTCACATTATGAGCAACAATCATCATGAGATGATTAATCACTCAAATTAGGTCAAATTAAGTCAAACATAAGGGTTGACCAAGTCAATACTTAGCCAAAATGAAACCTAAACTAGCCAAAATCTACCATAGGCCAAATTGATTGAAACCATTGATTAAAACTCATTCATGATCAATGTTTGAACTTGACCAAGTCATCATTTGATCCTAACCTAGTCCAATTGGTCACTTGACCCCACTTGACCTAAAAAGTCAAAATATGTCAAAACTTGATCTAAGCCAAATTGATTGAAACCAATGGGTCAAGTTCATTCCAAATCACTTATTGAACTTGACCAAAGCTCCAATTGGCCAACTAACCCAACTTAGCCCAATTGACCTTGAACCCAACTTGACCTAAAAGGTTTGAGCCAAATCCAAATATAAACTAAATTGATTGAAAACAAAGATACTAGTACATTTCATATGACCAATGAAGCCTGAACCAACCCATGACCTAACCCAAATAGGTCAAAGGGGTCAAATTGGTCAACTTGACCCATTTGACCTAAATGAAATCAAATGAACCAAATCCAAATATAAATCAAATTGAATCAAACCAATGATGCCGAAACATTTCAAATGATCATATGAACTTGACCTAACCCTTGGTTGACCAATTGGTCAACTTGACCCAAGTTGACCCATTTTGACCTAAATGGGTCAACATGAGCCAAATCATATCAAACCAACTCCAAATTCATTGAAGCTTGGCCCAACCCATTTTTCGATCATACCAAACATACTCAAACTGAAATCCAAGCAAAATGACCATTTACCCATAGGTCATAAGGTAACCTAAAATCAAAATCACTTGGAAGTTGGTCAATTCCTTTTCATGGACACTTGGCATCCTCATAGTAGACCAAATGGTCACTAATGAGGATGGTGCACACGACCCATTGGGTTTGGGTCAGCCTAACCCAACCCAATGGTCAAACTAACCACGTCATTTGACATGAGCATATGGGAATCATTCCTCCACCCATTTCAAGCACATGGCACTCCTCCACTACCTCTCTCTAGCCAAACAGAACAATGTGCAAGCCCTAACAGCCTAACAAACTCATTCCATCTCATCAATTGATCAAAAATGGAAGGAGAGCTTGTAGCCATCCGATCCTTCAAGGGGGAGATAGACTACCTCTAATTCCACTTGAATTGAAGACACTCACACTCGATTGACTGAGAGAGACCACCCTCAAGCTTCTCAAGCTCCCTCAAGCAATACCCAAGCATTTGGCATTCTCCATTTTTTGAATTCCTTCAAACAAAAAATAGGGGAGGCTAAGGTAATTTCCAACATAGCCAATACCCAATTCCAAACCAATTCCTCCTTCAAACATCCTCAGAGGGCCTAATCGAACTCATCTAAAGCTTATCCAAAGCTCCAAAGGAAAGAGAGGTGGGACTTTGATCAAGGCCGCAAGCAATTGAAGGGTGACTTGGTCCATAAGAAGATCTACTCAATCCTAAGGCTTAAAACCTTCAGCAGGGCTTCGTCTCCATTAAACGAAGCTACCTCAATGGATTCAAGTGCTGAAGATAGCCTTTGGTGAGGTATGGATCAAATTGAGCCTAAAATAGGGAGTCTGTGGTCTTTTGTAAAAGAAATTTTCATCTCAAGTAAAATTAGCCATTGGATGTTTTCTCCCTTGCAGGATGATGGTGTGAGTTGATTTTGAGTTCAATCTGAGCTTAATCAAGCTCGGATCTTGCCCTAGAGAGTGGATGGTTCCCCTCTCCCATAGGAAAACTCAGGGATGGATCATGGGTCATCCAGCCGCATATTTTGGCTGAATGGCCATGATCAAGCCATGTAGGATCCCTTGATTCATCCCTTAAGAATCGCAGGCTCGATCTCAACCGTCTGATCTTTGATTGGATATATCAAGAGAAAGTGTGTATCACCACCGCTGATGCGACATTCTGATGTGATAACTTAAGTAATGAATCCCGTTGCGCCATGTGGAAAGCACACACCGCATCAGCAATCCACGTGGTGCTGATAGGATTAGTCATTTAATTAATGGATAATTATAAAAACTTTAAAATAACATAACTAAATAATGTAACCACATTTGATCAAAAGACTATCAGTACTGGGTGCCATCAACGAGAGCATAGGAGAGAGCTCTCTATTTCAGCTAATGGGCTTGTGACTTTTATTGAGGTAGTTTATCAGTATTCAAATAGTCTATAAATAGTTTCCTCCAATCAAGCTCCTTATCCTTATAGGCAATGTCAACCTTCCCTTCAAGAGAAAGTCTCTCGATGAGTTTAGCATCAATAAGGGATATGATTGTCTATTTTGGACCTTTATTGGAATGGACTCATCTTCCAGACATGCCAATTATTTAGAAAGTTTGTCCAAAGCATCTACTAATGTGTTCTCTGCTCAGGGAACCTTATAGATGGTGACTTTGGTGATTTGGGCCAACAGCTTTGTGGTATACTCATGGTAATGATGAAGCTTGGGTTTGAGAACCTTGTAGGACCTGGCACTCTAATTGATGACCAACTGAAAATTCCCAAAGATATTGATGCTCTTGACACACGCTGTGATAGCTAACTCCAGACTTGAAATAAAAGTCTCATACTCAGCTTCATTGTTGGTGTAGGGATTGGATAGATAGTATGAGAATCTCATCACATCGCGGTCTGGAGTTAAGAGAATGATTCCTACCCCTGCCTTTCTTGGAAGAGTAGATCGTGATATTTCCCCTTTATGAAAAGAAGTTGCACCATCAAAATACATCTCCCATCACTGATTGTCAACCTCCCCTAAGTTCATAATTTGTTCATCAGGGAGATCGTCACTAAGCGGAGAATCAGTAGGAAGTGGGTGTGCTACTAAGTAATCCGCTAGTGCTTGTCTTTTTATCGCACAGAAGGGTACGAATGTGATATCAAACTATGAGAGGATCATGGACCATCATGCCAAATGTCCGGATTGTGTTGGCCATGTCACGAGATACTGCAGTAGATTGGTTCTGGAAATCAAGTTCACCTTATGAGAAAGCATATAGTGTCATAGCTTTTGGGATGCAAAGATCAAAGCTAGGCAATGTTTCTCAATATGTGGATAGTTTGCTTCAGCAGGAATCAAACGAGGGCTGAGGTAGTAGAGAGAACTCTCTTTTCCTTCATCATTAGCTTGGGCCAACAAAGTTCCAAGAGAGTCATCCAATGCAGCAGTGTAGAGGATGAGTGGCCTGCCCAGGATAGGGGCTGTTAGAACTAGGGGCTTCACCAAATACTGCTTGATATCTTCAAAGGCATGTTGGCACTTGCCATCCCTCTTGAACTTGGCATCCTTTTTGATAAGTGCTGAGAATGGCTTACATCTCCCCGATAGGTTGGAAATAAAGCATTTTAGATATGCCAACCATCCTTGAAAAGATCTGAGTCGAATTAAACTCTTAGGAGGTGGCATTTCTAAGATAGCTTTGATCTTTTCTAGATCTATTTCTATTCCCGATGTCGAACAAAAAACCCAAAGAATTTTTTTGAAGCTACTCCGAATGCACACTTCAAAGGATTCATTTTGAGGTTATATTATCTTAACCATTCAAAAACTACTCTCAAGTCAAAGAGATTGTCTTCCTTTTCTTTGCTCTTGATTACTAGATCATCAATGTAGCACTCAACCTAATGATGGATAAGTTCATTGAAGATCTGAGTCATGGCCCATTTGTCTGTAGCACTAGCTTTTTTAAGGCCGAAAGGCATGACCTTATAACAATAGATTACGATCAGGATTCAAAAGGTAGTGTTTCTTTCATCCTCAGGGGCCATCTTGATTTACTTTTAGCCTAAAAACCCATCCATAAAGGAGAAAATTGCATGAGATGAGGTGATGTCCACTATTAATTCTAGTATATGAAGAAAAAACTCATCCTTAGTACATACCTTATTTAAGTCCTTGAAATCAATGCATATGCAAATTTGGCCATTCTTCTTCTTAACTAGGATGACATTGGCTAACCAGGTAGGGTATTTTTCTTCCCTAATGAAACCAGCATCAATCAATTTTTTGACTTCAGAAATGACCTATTGTTTGATTTCTAATCACATGCATCTAGGAGCTTGCTTGATAAGGTTAGCGTTAGGATCTATTGCTAGTTTATGGACTGTTACATCAAGAGATAATCTGGGCATCTCTTCATAACTCTATACAAAGCAGTCCTTAAACTCAGTCAATATCCTAACTAATTCATTGGTTTCTTCTTCATTTAGTAATGAACTGATGTACATCGGGCATGGATTTTCTTCTGTCCCAAGGTTGATTTCTTTAAGCTTGTCGATTATTGAATGAATATCCTCTTCAAATTTTGGTAGTGAATCTTTAATTTGGAGATCACCTGAATCATCTGAGATTTCTAAACACACATCCTCATAAGAGTTGGTTTGGTATGAAAATAACCTATCAGACACCAGATGGTTGGTGACAACTAAGTAATAATCATTATCATTGATTGGACCCACTATACCAAATCCTAGTCCTAATCTTGATTATGTATCCGTGCCTATATTATTCTATAACTTTTCAAAATACTCTGACCTGTGCTTAGACCATGAATAAGGAATCAAACCCTTCTTTCCAAGATTAATAACATAAGGCCAGTACCAATCAAAAGATAATTCAATTAATTCTTTATATGAATCACCCTCAAGTTCTACATCAACTTTAGGACTCGAGGATGATGATCCTAAAAAGAATCTCTTTAGCTTGACATCCCTGGAAGACTGAGGGGCTTCCTTAACTACTAAACCTTCAACTTTTTGAGATGAAAGTGAGGTTAGAGCTAAGGTTCCTTACTATTGTCTGATAGTTTTATATACATTTTATTTAAATACTTTGCTTTGTCTGGAGACCCAATCTTCATGGTTATCTCGGTGTCGCCTAATGAAACCGAGAGGGTTGGGGTATACTAATCACATTAGACTCATCCTCCGAGCTGGATTCCAATTCTATGTGAATAATAAGGGTACCCCTATGAACTTGAACATAACCCTTGTAGGCTGATGGCCAACTAGGAGGTCTTCCACCTCTGGAACTGCCTCTGCCTCTGCCTGGTGGAGGTTGAGTCATCCTACCCACATGTCCATATGATAGAATGAACTGTGGGTGGAATTTGATATGCGGCTCCATTTATTCTTCAATTTCTCTTTCTTATTCATTTGTATTTTCATTTTTCTTTTCTTTTTCTTTTGCTTTTTCTTTTTCTTCATTTTCTTTTGAATTTGAATTTTGTCCAAGTTCATGAGAAAGGGTTGTGGAGAAAAATTCCTATTAAACGGATCGGAGTCTCCTTTCAAATCTGTTGGTGAGAAATGAAAGAGGACAAGACCCTTATAGAAATTCATCTTTTTAAGATGTCACATGGATTCGCAGATGTACTTATTCAGGTGATCGAGTATGTCATCAAGGAAATAGTGTACTATCTTGAAAGATAGAAATTACTACCCTTTGATGGTCCTAATCACCTCAATAAGCACTCCTAAGGATGATGGTTCTGCATATGTACCAGAGATTCTTCCCCTACTTTACATGAAAAAGTAAAGCATGGTTTATTTTAAATCGGGCTCATTAAGTTCCCTATAGGGGTAAGCCCCCATAGTTAATTACATCCTAAGGGATGGGATCCCTTAGGAAAACTCTTGATTAAGGTAAATGATCATTATCTTTGAAGATTTCAATAGAAAAGGACTATCAATCGATTGGTTTATTTTTGAAAGATCGAATGAGATTGATAAAAAGAGGGAGTTATTATCAAAGCCAAAATGGGAGATAAGTAGGAGATGCCCATGATGTTAGGAAACCTAGTGAGCATCTCAAACTATCCTATAATTGGGATATTTTTGAAATTGATTTAGTTTATTTGAGTTGTATTTTTCATTAGAAATTTAAGACTTAAGATTCCTTAACACAAGATTAAGGAAATGCCTAAGAGGTGAGGAATTATGCTTATGACCCACAAAGGGAAGAAGCAACCTCAAAACCTAAATCTAGGGAGCTTTGATGAGGGCTGGAAGCACAACCTAAATCTAAGGCAAAAATGGGTAATTAGTTTGCCTTCACAAAGGATAAACCACCTGACAGCTTGGACTTAAAACCTTGTGGGGGTGGCAACCAACTAACTCGTATGATTTTAAATACATGTAGCTAAGTCTTTATGTTTATGCAAGATAGCTAAGCTGTTATTATTTAGAAAGAGATTAAATCCTTAAACTCACTCCCTAAAGAGACTAGATCATGTAAAGGGACATGCTTCAAATGGCCTAAATCTAATATAATTCAAATTTCATTTTATTTTTATTTTGGAAAATTATCTTGACTCAGGATAATAGGATTCGTATGACTAATGCATGAGAAAGAAGGTTATTGACCAAAATTAGTGAGAAGGGAGGAGGTGAATTTCCACCATGGCTCTCAAAGGTCAAGCTAAGTTTCTCAGCAAAGGTGGAAGCCCTCCAATCAAGAGTGAAATAAGATGCATTTGTGCATGATATTATAAAAGAAATGCTCATCCAGTTAAGGAGTTGCTAATTATTTTATCTTGATTTTAAACCTAAGCTTTAGGTGAGGTTATGAGTTGCTTAATTTTAATTTGAGTTGTTAAGTTGGGTAAAAGATTTATTTTTTCCTAAAGAGCCTAATCCACATTCAGGTCATAGATAAAGCAAAGAAGAAACTAGGAAAAGCATGCCACTTAATACAAAAGCTAAACAAATCATCAGCTAATTTATAAAGCTAATCACAAAAAGAATAAAAGGCCGTTATGGTCGGGTACCACCGCACAAACCCAAAAATATTAAATGTGGGTAGCCGAGCTCTACCCTTATACAACCTGGATTAGAAAAGAATTAAATTACAATTAAGCAAGGAATTTATTGTTATGAGGGTCTTCAAGATTCATTTCTTCTTTCTTGTTTTCTTCTTTCTTTTTCTTTTCTTCTTACTTCTTTGATCCCTTATTTTGGATGGTTGAAAGGTGGATGCTCCAAGACTTCACATAGTGCATAAGATAGGATCTTATGATCAATGTTCATCCTAATCCCCATAACAATCATTCCAAAATCCTAATTGCACAAATTTACATGAAAAGAAAAAGAGAAATCTAACTAACACATGTAAAATAAAGGATAGCTAAAACAAATCACATAGATCCCAAGCATGTATATTGGACTTATCACTCCACACATGGGTGACTAAGTCCACCTGGCCTATGGATTATGCTTAGGGGTATAAAGCACCTGCAAGCAAAAGCATTTATATTTTTAGAAAAGAATAGTTAGACTAAGAGCGTCCTACCATTCATTCTAAAAGAATACACCCTAACAACTAGTCTAAAACATATATCAGAAAATAAAACAAACATCAAATCATGCACCGACCTAACCTTAGGCTAGAAGTGGTGACTTAGGCTAATGTGTGTGATTTGAAGGCGTGTGTGGTATGCTTAGCTATGGCTTTAGATTTAAATTTTCTAAGTGTGAAGAACATGTTCAACTTAGAGGAGGGTTTCATTTAAGTTGTTTAAGTATTTTGGGTTGATTTTATTTCATGTTTTGAATTATTTTAAGTGAATCCTACAACTAATTACTAAGTTATGAAGAGAGGGAAAGAGAAGAGAATTTCTCTTTCCTTCCCTAACCTAAGTAGTTTCTGAAGTAGATTCACACTTTATTTTTATTTAGGTGAATGTTTTGATTAAATCTTTTAATTGATCCTAAGTTTAGATGAACTCTAAACAAACCTATTCAAAAATAAAGGCATTTTAACATTAAATAAAATGAACCAAAATTCACATAACACACATTACTTCATTTCTTTCCCATCATATATAGAATGCATATGGATATACCCTAAGCTATATATACATGAAAATGAGAGTATTTAACACACTTTATGATGCATGTTAAGTAATCCATTTAAGACAATTTAGAAGTTAAATATCTATGGTTTTTCTAAAGTAGAAAGGGTTTTCCTTATCCAAATTTTCACATACACACATGAAAGTAAGAAAGGCATAAGTGAGTATAGTGACATTGTTAACCAGAGGTGTAAAGTACAAGACCTACTTAGGGCTACTTAAAGCCTTGCAATTTCGGGGTTGCCCAAACTAATATACCACTTTCCTTAAATACAAACATATGTATAAAAGAAATGAAATAGAAAAGGAGAATGCAAAAATTGTTTAATGGATTCATTTTATTTTATGTAATTTATGTATGAAAGTATAGGTAAACCTTCTTAGGTGATGGCATAAGGATGAATAGGGTATGAAATTAAGTAAGTGTTGGGTTCTTTTCAAATGAACCCTACATCTTACCAACTTCCTATTCAAAACTATACCAACATAGGAAAGGAAGGAAACCTATGCTAAGCAAACCTTTATATTATATCACATGAAAACACATAATTAAAATATAAGGTGCATACTTTTAGATTTGGTATTTGATTTATATGTTTTAAAAATAATTTGGATTTAGTAGTGATAATAGCCACTCATATTTCTACTTTAGCCATTACATGCAAATTTGACATAAAGTAAACAATTTCATTTCAAAATTCGAATTTCAAAATTATGAATGCATGAAATCACATGACATACAACTTAACATGTTGGGAAAAGATCCAAAGCAATGAAAGCATGTAAACAAGTTCACTTCACTTAAATCCTAAAGCCATTCTTATAGAATAAGAAAATTTAGAATAAATCAAAGTGAATTCAAAGTGATTTTTGTTTAGTTTTAAGTTTGATTTAATTTTAAAAAGGTGAGATGATTTTCCTGTTCCTAACCCATTCCCACATGTGTTTCATATTTTTATTTAATTTTTAGTTAATTAGATCCATTTTTATGCATTGATTAGTTTAAGGTATTAATTAAGTAACTTAATTAACCCTTACCTACACCACCTTAGAAGAATTAACCAAATAATTATGAGCCAATGAGATGACATAAAACTCACAAGAAATTTAAATTTGAAATGCACCTAATAAGTAAAAGGCCTAATTCAATTTGGCTCACAATTAAAAGTTAATTAAGCTAAGAGGTTTAGCTTAAGTAATTTCAAAATACCCTTTCACACATGTGAATTGGATTTTGATTTCCTTAATTGAACTTAAGCTATTAAACACCTAAGCATCTACCCAAAGTTGATTAATTAAGTTATGAATCTTTTTTGAATTTTTATAAATTGATTAAGTGGATAATTAATGAATAAACCCTTAATTAAGAGGAGATTAATGAGAAAAGAGGGGGTTTAGGGAATAGCTTAAGGGAAATGCCTCAAAAATATTCCATTAACCTCCTATTTACTGGATCTGACCTTAATCAACCCTAATCATAAATTAAAATCACTAATCATACCCTAATTATACATAATTACATAAGGAGGGTAATTAGGGAAACCATATGCAATTCTCCTAATCAAGCCAATAACAAATCCCAAAAAAATTAGGGGAGGTAGAAGTCATCCCATAAATCATACCCAAGAAATTTGGAATTAATTAGAGGCTTAATTAAAAAGTAATTAGCAAAATAAGCTTTCTAATAAAACCCAAATTTAGAGAAAAGTATAATTCAAAACCCATCAATATTAATTTTAAAATGTTCTAGGTTTAATTATCTTTCCATAAAATTTTATTTCACATTTTTTTAAAATTTTCTAGAGGGAGTCATAAATTTTAGAAGATCTCTTGGTCAATTAGGAATTAATCAAGTAATTTAAATAACCCTAACTAATCCCTGGCTCACAGTGCGACTCGTGGCGGCAGCGGTCAACACGCTTTATACGCATTGCGTCGTGAGGGATTACTTAAACATCACATCCCAAATGGTGGCTGAAAACTCATGTGGTTTAATCATATATCATCTGATCTTTATGGTGGTGTATGCAGTGTAATCCGTTGTCATCCGATCAAAGATCAGACGGCCAGGGATCTCCCCACATTTTAAAATGGGAAAAGGAATTTCTAAACGTGCAGGATTATCTCAGTCGTCCATCTAAAATGCATGGATAGATGGTTAAGATATTCCAAGTTCTTCCCCTTGATTAATAGAGATCGTCCATGATCAAGGGGAAGATCCAAGCTCAATCTAGCATGGAATCAAACCAAACTCAACCTACACCATCTAAAGATAAAGAGCGGCAAATCCAACGATCAAAAATTGATGGGGTAAAAATTTCTTTCACAAAGCTCCACACCACATTGAGTTTAATGGTCAAAAAATCCCATACCTCACTGGAGGTGATCATCGATGCTCAATTCTCATGGAAAAGCTTCATCTAGTTGAGATGAAGCCTTGCTGAAGTTTAGAGCACTTGAGGTTGAGTGGATCCTTCTATGGGTCACCTCCTCCTTAGCTTGAGCTCAGCTTTGATCCAATTCAATCCTCTCTTGCCTTTAGAGCTTGGGAATGAACTTAGGTGAGCTCGACTTAGTCACCTAAGTGTGCTTGCAAAAGGAATTACAATGGATTATAGTGTGGAAGAAGTTGGAGAATGGATTGAGCTCCCCTAATTTCACTATTTGAAAATTGAGAAATGGGGAATTGGCAAGAGCTCTAGGATGCTTGCTATCACTCTATGATGGCTCCTACGTATCACTAGCACTCAATTGAATTCATGAATGATGCATTTGAGTTTATTTAGGGGGAGTATATCTCCCCCTTGAAGGATCGGATGGCTGGCAATGCAATTGACATTTTGATCCAATTGATCATATTGGGAGGGATGTTTGATCAGTTAAGAGTGTGCACATGGTCATTTTGAGCCAAGGAGTGGATTGTCGACCTCCCATGTGCCTGAATTTGAGCTTGAGAGGGAGTTTAAATTTTGACCCATAGGGTCGGGTTTGGTCTAGGGACCAATTGGGCTGACCTAAACCCATTGGGTTGGGTGCATCACTCTCCCCTAAGTCCCCTTGAGCATTTAGGAAATCCTCAAATAAATGTGAAGAGGCTATGACCAAATTACCTATGGATTAAGCCAAAATTTATTTTATGTCCTAGAGGTAGGATGGTCATTTTGCTATTTTTCCACTTTAGATATGTTGGATATGTAGAGAAACTAGGTTTGGCCAAGTTTTATGAGATTTGGAATTCATTTGATTGGGTTTGGATCATGTTGACCCATTTAGGTCAAGATGGGTCAACTTGGGTCAAGTTGACCAATTGGTCAAATTGGGTCAAACGAAGGGTTGGGTCAAGTTCAGATGACCATTTGAAATGTTTTTGTGGCTTTGATTTGGTTCAATTTGGTATAGTTTTGAATTTGGCTCATATGACTTCATTTAGGTCAAATGGGTCAAGTTGACCTATTTGACCCATTTGACCTATTTGAGGTAGGTCAAGGGTAGGTTTAGGTTAGGTTAGTCATATGGATTGGATTGGTATCTCTATTTCCAATCAATTTTTATTAAGTTCAATTTTGGCTCAACATGACCCCTTTAGGTCATGTCGGGTCTAAGGTCAATTGGGCTAGGTTAGGTCTAGTTGGTCAATTAAGGCTTTGGTCAAGTTCCACAAGAGATTTGGGATGGACTTGACTCATTGGTTTCAATCAATTTGACTTAGATCAAGTTTTGACACATTTTGACCCTTTAGGTCAAAATGGGTCAGCTTGGGTTAAGTGGCCAATTGAGTTAGGTTAGGCTCAATTGTTGGCTTAGTCAAGTTCAAACATAAGTCATGAGTGAACTTAGATCAATGGTTTCAATCAATTTGATCTATGGTGGAATTTGGCTATGTTAAGTTTCATTTTGGGCTAAGTGTTGACTTGGTGAACCCTTAGGTTTGACTTGGTTTGACCCAATTTGATTGATTGATCATCCCATTGTCATTGTGGATCATGATGAGAGGCATAGATGAGTTTGGTTCAATCCAATTTGGTTAAGATCAAAATTATGCTCATAAGGGTACTTTAGGTCACTTTAAGTCAAGTGAACTGGGTCAAATGGTTTTGAAGTTGGTTGATCTTGTATATGGACTCATGATTGAAATATAAATCCATTTACAAGTGGTTTGAAGTCAAATGGGTTTTGATTCATTTGACAATTTCATATTCAAAGGAAGAATATGAAAGGATTTTGACTTTGATTTTTTGAACTAGGGTTTGATTGAGTGATTGAAGTTTGTATTTATACATAAACTCATGATTGTAGGGTTGATTGAACCATGAGAGAAAATCAAGATTTTGGCTTGATTTGAAAATGATTTGGCTAAGTTCAAGATTTTGAGTTGAAAGGCTTAGATTGGATTTTGAGTTGATTTGAGTTTGATTTTTGGAATAGGTTTTGATTGTTTGAATTTATATTTCATTTATATATGTGAATATAAATGAAAATATAAATTGATCGTGAGAAAATTTCAAGGATTTGAAGTGGTTTAATCATGATTTGGACTAAGTTCATTAAGAAGGATTTAAAGGACTTAAGAAAATTTTAGAGTTTTGAGTTTGACATTTTGAATTTGGTTTGATTGATTTATATTTATTTTTCATTTATATATGTGAATATAAAAGATAATATAAAATAATTATGATAAAATGCCATGACTTTGATAAGGTTTGATAAAGATTTAGGCCAAGTTCATTAATGGAGAATTAATGACTTAAGGAAATTTTAATTTGAGAATTTAATTTTTACCTTCGATTTGATTGATTTATATTTATATTTCATTTATATATGTGAATATAAATGAGAATATAAAGGAGTTTTAAGAAAATCTAATGAGTTTGAAATGGTTTAGAGTTTATTTTGGCTAAGTCCATTAATAGAAAATTAAGGGACTTAGGAAATTTTAAATTGAGAATTTAATTTGAGGGCTTGATTTGATTGATTTATATTTATATTTCATTTATATATGTGAATATAAATGAGAATATAAATGAGTTTTGAGAAAATCCCAAGGATTTGAATTGATGTAGATCATGATGAGGCTAAGTCTTTAAGGGAGAACTTAAAGAACTTAAGAAAATTTCATGAATTGATTTGGAATTTTGAGTTTAGTTTGATTGATTTGAATTTATATTTCATTTATATATGTGAATATAAATGAGAATATAAATATATTATGAGAAAATCTCAAAGATTTGAATTGGTTTTTATTGTAATTTTGGTTAAGTCCTTAAAGGAAGGTTAAGGACTTGAGCAAAATTTGGACTTGGGAATTTTGATAGATTTTGGTCATGGGTTTCAATCATAGATTTCAATCATAGATTTTAATCATATGGAGTTGATTTGGATTTGGAGGGAATCAAATAGAATTAATTTGGAGTTTTACTTGAAGGAATGAAAGTGAGGAATGATCTAAGCTAAGGGTAGGAAATTTTCCTAACACCGCTAAGGCATGACCTATTCCTATGGCTAACTCTTCTAAATCTTTTAGGGCTAGATTGAGTGTCCACCTAATCACTAATGTGTCTTAAGACTAAGAAACTCTTAAAGTCTAAGAGGAGTCCTACAAGATGGAGGGAGAGCTCATCCTAAAATGAGCTCAAAAGGGTGCCCAATGTGTGGTGTGCGACAAGGAACATCATACATATTGGTGTTGACCGAAATGATCAACAACACCGAGAGATCACAAGCACTAACAAAAATAATCTATCCTTAACCCAAGGAAAAGAAAGAATCATGACCTTAGTGCAATGTGGCTCTACTTATGTCTAAGACATAAGAGAGAGGGAACAAATCCTTCAAGGGATATAGTGTGAACCTTCCACTACGGAAGCAAGTTTAAGTCATCCACAAGGGGATGAGAGGTTTGATTTGATCGAAGTCTCACTGAGGAGAAAAAGATTTGATTTATTCTGTTGGGGAAGAGGGTTGAATTTGTTTCAAATTTTTATTAGGTTTAGATTTTCAGGGTGAACCCTGTTGGTTTGCAATGGACTGCACTAAGTAGGAGCCATGGAGGTTAAGACCTAACTCAGATTTACCAATCCAAAGGGGTAGTCTACTAAGAACATAGTAGCACTAACCAACCAAAGGGATGCCTTTCGATATATAGCAATTGTACTAGGAAAAAATGTAGTAGACTTACATCCTCCAAAGTAGAGACAAGTTGCTAAGGTAATCTATTGGCAAGGTAACAGATCGAACCCAGCCTAGGGCTGACTATTAAGTGAATGCCATTGGGGGACTTAGATCAGCTCAAAGATAGTCAATATTAATTTTATTTTTTAGATTTGTTTATTTTGATTATGATGGCTCCCATAAGTTTGCGATGAACTGCACTAAGTAGGGGCCATGGAGGCCTAAACCTAACTCAGATTACCATACTAACAAGATGCTCATTGGTTTGCAATGGCCAAGTTAGGAGAATGACTCAGGGACTCACATCCTCTAGCAAATGACCACTGGGGTGATATACTAGTGAGATAGCATGTAGACCCGACCTAAAGCAGCTAATGAGTGAGTGCCACAGGGGGTTTGCTCCCACATCAAAATAGCTCGAGATAAAAGATTTATGTTTGTTGTTGTGCTTGTGTCAAAAGGAATAAGACACCTCTAGGGGACTTTTACACCTACTTTAAACACACTAGGGGTTTGATGAAAAGGTGGCTCGATGGTGGCAAAGGAGGTGGAGGCTATTGAGGTCATGGTCTCTCAGATTGATCTCTAGCAGGATGGTTCCCCTTGTCAACCGCTGCTAATGCTCTAAGTTTTTTCTCATAGACATTTTGCAGCTTCTGCTTGGGCAACTGATCTTGAAAAGGTAACTATTTGACCTCTCCTTATAGACTAGCCAGCTTGCTGATTAGCTTCTCAAATGTCTTGATAGTGAAGGCCTTAAGCATGAAGGCGACCGGGCCATGTATATTCTTCAAGAGAATCTCAATGGCATGCTGTTCAAATAGTTGTGGTTCACATTTCACACTCAGGTTACACCATCAGAGAATATAATCAATAAGGGACTCACTGGGGTGCTATTGTGCTACAATGAGAACACCTACAGTAACCCTTTATTGAGCTCCAGCAAATCTCTTGATGAAGAGTTGCTCTAACTCAACAAATATCTTTACTAAACCATTGGTCAGTTCAGCATACCAATCAAAAGCAATACTCGCTAGGCTACTGATAAAAAGTCATAAAAGTAAAGCATTGTTGCCACCTGTGTTGCAATAACTGGCCCTGAAATGCGCTAAGTGTTGCCTCTGATTCCCAATACCATCAATGCTTTTGAAGGAAGGAGGCACGAAACCCTTGGGATACTGGATAGCATCAAATTTCTTTGGGTAGGGTCTATCCTTTGGAACCGATGATCCTCCCCAGGCTTAAGCCAAAGCTTCCTTCACCTGCTGCTCAATCATGAATTTTATATCTTTTTCATGTATGGAGGTACTTTCCACTACCTTCCTATATAGGCTAGTGCTACCTTGCTCAACGAGAGGTAGAGTCTTGGCTGGGTCCAAGACATGCACTAACTCAGGCTGACTAACATCGACTGTAATAGGATGAACTAGAGGGGATTGTTTCTGAAGCACTGACACTGCTGCTAATAAGTCCTGTAACTGATGTGCCATCCTATCAATCTCCTTATCCTTTTACCTCAACTGAAGTCATAGGTGTTGGGCTGATTCTGCGGTATCTTCTTGATCAACCTCATTGCCTTCCATGGCTCATTGTTCCTTAAGAAGAGATCCTCTAGTATCAACCATGCATACTCCAACTGAATCCCCCATCAAGTCATCTTCATCGGATCTAACTCTCTCATCAAAGTACCCAAGATCTCCTTCTTCTCCATGAAATAGTGTGCAACTATCTCATCTAAGGAATGATCTAACTCGACAGGTATAAATAGTTTAAGCTGACCGGTGTGATCACTATCGTGAACTAAGAGGCACCTGACCTCGCCTGTCACTGGGGAGTCAATCCTATGCAGATTGTACTCACTAGAAGAATGATACTCCTGACTGCTACTTGTTGTAAGAGGGGTAACAATCCTAGGATGTTCCTCTACCACTAATACAGTTGAATTGTCATCTAGAATATATGTAATAACTATCGCCATCTCCACATCCGGTTGTATGGGTGGAGTTGGTGAAGGAATGACCACGATGCTCCAGGGTCGCCACTCCTTCCACACCACTAGTGGGGCAGAAGGTCGAGTAGGAGAGCTTGGCCCGACAATGGGTGGATTTGTGGATCACCAACAGGGTGCAAATTTCCTAAGATGCGGCCTTCATGGCTATAGATGGAATGGGAGATGTTGTAACCTGCACTAATGATGAGATGAGGGGTAGAGCAGTGGGGTAGACACACCTCTGTCTAATTGTGCATAGGAACAGCCCTCCTATGGTGGCTAGTCCTAGTGAGAAGAATAATATCAGTATGGTTGGCGTGGGTAGCGCACCGAGCTGGAAAATCAATCAAAGCAGAAGCAGTCGACTGACGGTTGAACCTCCGTTGCTCTCTACTAGTAACATGTGATGTATGGGCCTTGTGAGCCCTCTCCTTACAAATCTGCCGCCCTACATTATGGGGGATAATAGATTGAAGGTCAAACATATGCTCCACTACGGTAGAAGATCGTGAGGCCTGACATATGACCTCTTACTCCTAGAAATTGTTGATTGCAAATGCACCACTGGAGAAGGTGATGAACATGTCCTCCTGGCATCCTCTCTATCTAATCCAAAGAGAGGATGGAACTAGTTTTCTATAACCAGTGGTGAAGTGATAATGGGAGACTCATCCATGGCTGATCAAGCTGCTGCCTCTAGCTTCCTAGCTATTCGAGTGTGGAACTGCTTGATCGTATGGTTCTTATTTCTATGTTAGGTACGGGTAGGATGGGAGGAGTGCAAGCTAGAAACATACTCAAATGTCGAAAAAGACTGGGGAGCCTACCCTTGGAGGGCATGGTGCTAGCCCTCACCTGGATGGAACCTAACTACCGGAAACTATAACAACTAAAGTTTGCAGTGCACGACTTTTCTTCATTCAGGAGACATCAGAATCAGAAGGTAAGTCTATCCTGATGATCGGCTTCTTCCCGTTCACCATGATCCTACTGAGTATGGTGAGGGGAATGCCCTCACAAGTGATTCTAGCTCCCTCAAATCCCCAGCCAAAGTAAATTGAGTGGGTATGGCTAGATGGGGGAAGTCAGCCTGATCTAAAGCCACATCCATACCATGGGGGAAGGTGAAGACAAATTTCTAGGAACCGGCCATTTCTAAAATTGTAGTTGATTGAAACTGAATTGTATTATACTGGCAGTAAAGAATCTACAATGAGAAATGAATTTGTATCAGATTTATGTCTCCAAATATTTTTGAATTTTGAAAATTTCAACCCACATCCAACAACTTGAAAGTGTTAAGTGGGGTTCAAATGGATTTAAGAAGATTGATTGATAGAGGAATTTGAATATGAATCCAAACTTTAACAAATTTAGGCATGTTAAAATATGGATCCAAAATTATGATAAGGATGCTTCCATAGGTTCATTATTGTTTTGAATTTGAATATTTAATTTGAGGACCCTTTCCTTTAACAAATTTAAAGTAAGGGTCAAATGATTTTGTTTTATTTTTATTATTATTGTTATAAAATTTTCACTTACTTAGCAAATTTAAGTATGCTAAGTGTTTGAGAAAGTGATTGTTTCTTTTTGTGAATTTTGTTTTGATTTTAAAAATTTTGAAATTCTTACTTAGCAAATTTAGGTATGCTAAGTGAAAAACCCAAGTGTATTTTGTTGGATTTTTTTGAAAATAGGATTTTTAGCAAATTTAGGTATGCTAAGAAAATCCTAACTGTTTCATTTGTTTGGAATGTTTTGATTTTTTGAAAAAGGCAGGATCCTTAGCAAATTTTGTATGCTAAGGGAATCCTAAGTGTTTCATCTTGATGTGATTGAAAGTGGATTTTTAACTTTAGCAAATTTGGTATGCTAAAGATGAAGTCCCACTTGGTTTTGTGAGATGGAAATTTCACGTAGCAAATTTGAATATGCTAAATGAAATCTCAAATGATGTGTTCAAAATTTTTTTGATTTATTTTGGTTTTAAAAAAATGAAAATTTCTCCTTAGAAAATTTGATATGCTAAGGGAAGAAGTTCCAAAAGGTGTTTGAAAATTTTGGTTTTGACTTTGGAAACTTTACTTAGCAAATTTGAGTATGCTAGGCGAAGTTCCAAAATATGTATTAAAAAATATTTGATTTTAGATTTGGAAATGTCACTTAGAAAATTTGAGTATGTTAAATGAAGTTCCAAATATGTGTTTGAATATTTTTTTAGATTTTGAATTTGGAGACTTCACATAACAAATTTGGGTATGTTAAAACGAAGTTCCAAAATGTGTTTAGAAAATCTTAAAATATGATTGTTGATTTTGATTTTGGATTTGGAAACTTCACTTAGCAAATTTGAGTACACTAAATGAAGTTCCAAATATGTGTTTGAAAATATTTGGATTTTGAATTTGGAGACTTCACTTAACAAATTTGGGCATGTTAAATGAAGTTCTAAAAATGTGTTTAGAAAATTTTTGGATATTAGATTTGAAGATTTCACTTAAAAAATTTAGGTATGTTAAATGAAAAAAATTTTGTTGGATTTTGAATTTGGAGACTATATTTAACAAATTTGGGTATGTTAAATGAAGTTCCAAATGTGTTTGAAAAATTTTGACTTTGGAATTTGGAGACTTCACTTAACAAATTTGGGTATGTTAAATGAAGTTCCAAATGTACTTTAAAAATTTTTAAAGTATGAGTGTTTATTGTTGATTTTTTATTTTGGATTTAGAAACTTCACTTAGAAATTTTGATTATGCTAAATGAAGTTCCAAATGTATCTTTCAAAAAATTTTGCTGGATTTTGAATTTGGAGACTTCAGTTAACAAATTTGGATATGTTAAATGAAGTTCCAAATGTGTTTGGAAAATTTTTAGATTTTGGAATTTGGAGACTTCACTTAACAAATTTGAGTATGTTAAATGAAGTTCCAAATGTGCTTTGAAAATTTTGAAAGTATGATTGTTGATTTTTTATTTTGGATTTGGAAACTTCACTTAACAAATTTGGGTATGTTAAATGAAGTTTCAAATGTGTTTAAAATTTTTTGAAATATGATTGTTGATTTTGATTTTGGATTTGGAAACTTTACTTAGCAAATTTAATTATGCTTAATGAAGTTCCAAATATATGTTTGAAAAAAATTTGAAATATGATTGTTGAAGTTTTAATTTTTGAAGAGGAGACTTCCATTCAACAAATTTAGGTATGCATAATGGAGATCAATCTTGTTTTAGAAGTATGAAATATTTGTATTGTATGTGATTATTGCTTTTTGAAAAAGAGGAATTCCAACTTAAAACATATGTGGGATATGTTCAAGTGGGATTTCCTAAAAGAAATTTATTTATTTATTTTATTGGGAAAGAAATCTTCATTTAATAAATTTGAGTATATTAAATAAGATATTCATATGTGGTTTTTGAAAAGTTTAATTTTGTTTGGAAATGAATTTTCCATTCAATAGGTGTGAGTGTATTGAATAGAAAAATTCATGTGTGCTTTTTGAAAACTTTATGATTATGATTGTGATTTTTGGAAAAGATAATTGTTCATTTTATTTTGAAAATGAAATATTCATCAAAGTGAATTGAAAGAAGATATTCATTTGTGCTTTTAAGAAAATATTGTTTAATTTTATTTTTGAAAATTTCTACATGTAACAATTATGGGAATATTTAAATGAGGGTGACAAAATTTTATGGAAAATATTTTATTAAGTGCATTTTTGAAAAGGTGCTTTTGAAAAGAAAAGTTCTTTATGGAAGATTTATTACTTTAGAATGAACCTTTCCTTATCATGAAAAAGTGAAGGAGGAAGTCTTTAAAATGTTTTCTCTTTATATTTAGATCTTTTCATTTTATGCATTGGAGGACCCAATGGGGGTTTTAAGACCAACAAGGAATGCGGTCCTAAAACCTAAAGATGTTGGCTAACTCAAATCAAGAATGAAATGAACTAAGTGCCAACGGAAAGAAGGATAGTCTTGGACTTATACCAAAGTACAAATCTACTATCAATACAATGATCATTTACCAAAGATGGAGAGTGGAACCATCCCAAGGGGAGTCACTAGAAAAATCTATGGAGAAAAATTCCTATGAAGGGGATCAGAGTCTCCTTTCAAATCTGTTGGTGAGAAATAAAAGAGGACAAGACCCTTATAGAAATTCATCTTTTTAGGATGCCACGCAGATCCACAGATGTACTTAATCAGGTACATCATCAAGGAAATAGTATACTATCTCGAAGGATAGAAATTACTACCCTTTGATGGACCTAATCACCTTAATAAGGACTCCTAAGGATGATGGGGCTGCATATGTACAAGAGATTCTTCCCCTACTTTACATGAAAAAGTAAAGCAGGGTTTATTTTAAATCTGGTTCATTAAGTTCCTTATAGGGGCAAGCTCCCATAGTTAATTACATTCTAAGGGACGAAATCCCTTAGGAAAACTCTCAATTAAGATAAATAATCATTATCTTTGAAGATTTCAATAGGAAATGACTATTAATCGATTGGTTTATTTCTGAAAGATCGAATGGGATTGATTAAAAGAGTGAGTTATTATCGAAGCCAAATGGGAGATAAGTAGGATATGCCAACGATGCTAGGAAACCTAGCGAGTATCTCAAACTATCCTATAATTGGGCTTTACATTTTTGAAATTGATTTAGTTTGTTTGAGTTGCATTTTTCATTAGAAATTTACAACTTAAGATTCCTTAACACAAGATTAAGGAAATGCCTAAAAGGTAAGGAATTATGCTTATGGCCCACAAAGGGGAGAAGCAACCTCATAACCTAAATCTAGGGAGCTTCGATGAGGGCCAGAAGCACAACCTAAATCTAAGGCAAAAATGGGTAATTTGTTTGCCTTCATAAGAAAGGACAACCCACCTGACAGCTTGGACTTACAACTGCCTAGGAGTAGCCCCCAACTAACTCCTCCTATGATTTTAAATACATGTAGGCAAATCTTTATGCTTATGCAAGATAGCTAGGCTGTCATTATTTAGAAAGATACTAGTCTTTAAACTCACTCCCTAAAGAGACTAGATCATGTAAAGGGACATGCTTCAAATGACCAAAATCTAATGCAATTCAAATTTCATTTTATTTTCATTTTGGAAAATTATCTTGACTCAGGCTAATAGGATTCATATGACTAATGCATGAGAAAGAAGGTTATTGGCCAAAATCAGTGAGAAGGGAGGAGGTGAATTTCCACCATGGCTCTCAAAGGTCAAGCCAAGTTTCTCTGGCAAAGGTGGAAGCCCTCCAATCAAGAGTGAAATAAGATGCATTTGTACATGATATTATAAAAGAAATTCTCATCCAACTAAGGAGTTAATAATACTTTTAGCTTGATTTTAAACCTAAGCTTTAGGTGAGGTTATAAGTTGTTTAATTTTAATTTGAGTTGTTAACTTGGGTAAATGATTTATTTTTCTCTAAAGAGCCTAATCCACATCTAGTCCATACATAAAGCAAAGAAGAAACTAGAAAAAGCATGCCACTTAATGCAAAAGCTAAATGAATCATCAACCAATTTATAAAGCTAATCACAAAAAGAAAAAAAGGCCGTTGTAGTCGGGTACCACCATACAAACCCAAAAATACCAAAGGTGGGTAGCTGAGCTCCACCATTATACAACCCGGATTACAAATGAATTAAATTATAATTAAGCAAAAAATTCATTGTTATGGGAGTCTTCAAGCTTCATTTCTTCTTTCTTATTTTCCTCTTTTTTTTTCTTTTCTTCCTTCTTCTTTGATCCCTTTGTTGACCTCATTTTTAGAATGAGCTCTCACCCCCTCCATCTTAGACATAAGACTTATCTTAAACTTTAAGAGTTTCTTAGTCTTAAGACACATCTATTGATTAGGTGGACACTCCAACCAAGCCCTAGAAGACTTAGAAGAGTTAGCCATAAGAATAGGTCATGGCTTAAGGGTGTTAGGAAAACTTCCTACCCTTTAGCTTAAACCATTCCTCACTTTCCTTCTTTCAAGTCAAACTCTAAATCAATTCCATTTGATTTTCTCCAAACTCAATTCAATTCCATGATTCAATTCCATGATTGAAACCCATGACCAAAATCCATCAAAAATTCCTAAGTTCAAATTTTTTTAAGTACTTAACTCTTTCTTAAGGACTTAGCCAAAATCATGATTCAAAACCTATTCAAATCTTTGAGATTTTCTCATGATCCAATTATATTCTCATTTATATACACATTTATAAATGAAATATAAATTCAAACCCATCAAATCAAATTCAAAATTCCAAATTAATTCATGAAAATTCCTTTAATTTTCCATTAAAGGACTTAGCCAAAATCAACCCTAAACCTTGATCAAACATATTCAAATCCTTGGGATTTTATTAAAAACTTATTTATATCCTCATTTATATTCTCATATATAAATGAAATGTAAATATAACTCAATCATATCAAACCCTCAAATTAAATTCCAAATTTAAAATCCTTGAAATTCCTTTAAATCCCTTAATTTTTCATTAATGGATTTAACTTAAACTATGATCAAACCTATTCAAACTCATGGAATTGTCTCAAAACTTATTTGTGTTCTCATTTATATTCTTATATATAAATGAAATATAAATACAAATCAATCAAATCCAATCCAAAATTAAATTTTAAATTAAAATTTTCCTTAAATCCTTTAATTACCCTTTAATGGATTTAACCCAAATCATGATTAAACCACTTCAAATCCTTAAAATTTTCTCATGATACATTTATATTTTCATTTATATTGACATGTATAAATGAAATATAAATTCAAACAATCAAAACTAACTCCAAAAATCAAACTCAAATCAACTCAAAATCAAATCTAAGCCTTTCAAGCCAAAATCTTGAACTTAGCCAAATCACTTTCAAATCAAGCCAAACTCTTGATTTTCTCTCATGGTTCAATCAATCCTACAATCATGAGCTCATATATAAATCCAAACCTCAATCAAACAATCAAAATCTAAATCAAAAATCAAACCCAAGACCCCTTCATATTCTTCCTTAGAATATGAAATTTTCAAATGGATCAAAATGTCTTTGACCTCAAATCACTTGTAAATGAATTTACATTTCAATCAAAAGTCCATATACAAGATCAATCAACTTCAAATCAAGCTTTGACCAAGCCATTTGACCCACTTAGGCTCACTTGACCCAAAGTGATCAAAAGTACCCTTATGAGCCAACTTTTGATCCTAACCAAATTGGATTGAACCAAACTCATATATCCCTCTCATCATGATCAACAATCATCATATGATGATCAATCAATCAAATTAGGTCAAACCAAGTCAAACCTAAGGGTTGACCAAGTCAACACTTAACCTAAAATGAAACCTAACATAGCCAAAATCCACCATAGGCCAAATTGATTGAAATATTTGATCTAAGTTCACTCATGACTTATGTTTGAACTTGACTAAGCAAACATTTGAGCCTAACCTAACCAATTGGCTCACTTGACCCAAGTTTACCCATTTTGACCTAAAGGGTCAAAATGTGTCAAAACTTGATCTTAGCCAAATTGATTGAAACCAATAGGTCAAGTCCATCCCAAATCACTTGTGGAACTTGACCAAAGCCTCAATTGGCAAACTAGACCCAACCTAGCCCAATTGACCTTAGACCCAACATGACCTAAAGGGGTCATGTTGAGCAAAAATATAACCTAACCCAAATTGAATGGAAACAAAGATACCAATCTACTCCATATGACTAACCTAACTTAAACCTACCCTTGACCTACCTCAAATAGGTCAAATGGGTCAAATGGGTCAACTTGACCCATTTGACCTAAATGAAGTCATATGAGACAAAACTAAATATATACCAAATTGAATCAAACCAAAGCCACCAAAATATTTCAAATGGTCATATGAACTTGACCCAACCCTTGGTTTGACCCAATTTGACCTATTGGTCAACTTGACCCAAGTTGACCCATTTTGACCTAAATGGGTCAACATGAGCCAAACCCTATCAAATGGATTCCAAATCCAATGAAACCTGGCCAAACCTATTTTCCCAACATACCAAACATACCCAACGTAAAAAAAATAACAAAATGACCATTTTACCACTAGGCCATAGAACAAATTTTGGCCTATCCCATGGGTATTTTGGTCATACCCTCTTCACAATCACTTAAGTCTTTCCTAAAAGCTCAAGGGGACTTAGTGATGAGTGGGCACCCAACCCAATGTGTTTGGGTCAGCCCATTTGACCCATGGACCAAACCCGACCCTATAGCTTGAAATTGAGTTTTTAAATTCCCTCCTAAACTTAATTTTAGCACATGGGAAGTTAGCATTCCACTCAAGGGATCAAACCGACCATGTGCACACTTAAAATAGCCTAAACAACCTCCCTAATCTAGTCAATTGGATTAAAATGTCAAGCTTATGCTCGGCCATCCAAATATCATAGGGGGAGATACACTCCCCCTAATTCAATGAAAATTCACATCACTCACACTCAATTGGAGCCTAGGAACCTTTAACAATCATCATAGGGCATTCCCAAGGTCTTGAGAGAGGATTAGAATTCTTCCTTCTCGGTTTTGCATTATGCAAAAATAAGGGAGGTGAAGCGATTAGCCAACTTCCTCTACACTTGATGTGATCCAAATTCCTTCTACACTCTTCATCTAAGAAATAATTCGAGTACACCCAAGCATCCATTTGAGTTCCGACAGCAAGGAAAGCCTCAATTGGATTAAAGTAGCAAAGGGGATCAAGTGGTGTTGGTCCATAGGGAGATCTACTCAACCCCAAGGCTTGAAACTTTCAATGGGGCTTCGTCTCCACTAGACGAAGCTACCTCATCGAGCTCGAGCATCAGTGATCACCTCTGGCAAGGTATGTAATTTTTTGACCACTTAGCTTGATAGGTGTCGGTCCTTCGTGAAAGAAATTTTCATTGCATGAGAAATCAACTGTTGGATAGGTTGGTAATTATGCTTAGATGGTGTAGATTGAGTCTTGTATGATTCCATACTAGATCAGGCTCAGATCTCCCCTTGGATCATGGACGGTCTCCATTAATCCTTAGGGAAGAACTTGGCTCATCTCAGCCATCCATCCACACATTTTAGATGGATGACTGAGATTATTTAACACATTTTAGAAATCCTTTACCCTTTAAAACCATGGGTGAATCCTTAGTCATCTGATATTTGATCGGATGGCCAAGGATATTAGCCCGTGCACCGCCGCCTCCTTTGTTAGGTGACAACTTAAGTTGCCCCCTCACGGTGTGATGCATATAAAGCATAATGACCACCGCCGCCACGCATCACGCCGAGAGCTGGTATTAAGTAGGGATTAGTTAGGGGTTTTAACTAATTCCAAATTAATTCAAAAAACTTTTAAAATTCATAAATCTTCATAAAAAAATTAGAAAAGTAAAGGAAAAATGCTATGGATAGATAATTTCATCTAGAATATTTTAAAAATGATTTCAAAGTATTTTGAATTACCCTTTTCTCTGAATTTGGGTTTCTTTAGAAATCTTAATTAGCTAATTATTCTTTAATTAGGTCATCAATTAATCTTAAATTTATAGGGTTCATTTTAGGGATGACCTCTGCCTCCCCTAATTTTCTTGAGATTTATTAAGGGCTCAATTAGAGAAATTACTATTTCATTTCCTAACTACCCCTTTCATGTAATTAAAGGTAATTGAGGTGTGATTAGTGGATTTATCTATGATTAAGTTTGATTAAGGTCAGATCCAGTGAGTAGGGTTTTATGGAATAATTTTGGGGCATTTCCCCTAAGCTATTCTCTAAATTCCATTTTCTCTCCTTAATCCCCTCTTAATTAATGGTTAACTCATTAATCACACCTTTAAGGAATTTTCAAAAATTCAAAAAAGCTCCAAAACTTAATTAATCTAACTTGGGTAGATGCTTAGGTGTTTAATATCCTAAGTCTAATTAAGGAAATTAAAACCCCTTTCATAAGTATGAAAGGGTGTTTTAAAAGTATTTAAGCTAAACCCCTTAGCTTAATTAACTTTTAATTGTGAGCCAAATTGCATTAGACCTTTTCATTATTAGGTGCATTTTAAATACCTTGTGGGTTTTATGTCATCTCATTGGCTCATAATTACTTAGTTAATTTTTCTAAGGTGGTGTGGGTAAGGGTTAATTAAGCCACTTAATTCATAACTTAACCTAATCAATGCTTAAAAATGGATTTAATTATCTGAAAGTTAAACAAAAATACAAAACATATGTGGGAATGGGTTAGGAACAACAAACTCATCTCACCTTTTCAAAATTAAATCAAACTTCGAACTAAACAAAAATCATTTTGAAATTCACTTTGATTTATTCTAAATTTTCTTATTCCTTAAGAATGTCTTTAGGATTTAAGTAAGGTGAATTTGTTTACATTTCTTTCATTGCTTTGGATCTTTCCCAACATGTTAAGTTGTATGCCATGTGATTCATGCATTCATAATTTCATGTTTCAAATTTTAAAATGAAAATTGTTTACTTTATGTCAAATGTGCATGTGTTGGCTAAAGTAAAACATGAGTGGCTATTATTAGTACTAAATCCAAAATATTTTCAAAATACATAAATCAAATATCAAATTTGAAAGTGTGATATTCTATACTTTAATTATAAGCTTGCATGTGATAAATTATAAAGTAATGTTTAGTGTAGTGTTTCCTTTCTTTCTTATGTTAGCATAGTTTTGAATAGGAGTTGGTATGATGCAGGGTTCATTTGAAAAGAACCCAACACTTACTTAATTCTATACGCTATTCATCCCTATGCCATCATCTAATAAGGATTGCCTATACTTGCATGAATAAATTGCATAAATAAAAATGAAACAATTAAACAACTTTTACATCTTCCTTTTTCATTTCATTTCTTTTACATACATGTTTGTACTTAAGGAAAGTGGTATATTAGTCCGACAACTGACGAGGTGAAGTAGCCCTAAGTAGGTCTTGTACCTTACACCTCACAGTTAACAATGGCACTCACTTATGCCTTTCTTACTTTCATGTATGTATGTGAAATTTTGGATAAGGAAAACCTTTTCTACTTAAGAAAAATCATGCATATTCAACTTCTAAATTTTCTTAAATGGATTACTTAGCATACATCATAAGGTGTGTTAACTATTCTCATTTGCATATATAGATTTGCTTAGGGTCCATCCATATGCATGATATAAATATTGGGAAAGAAATGAAGTAATGTGTGTTATGTGAATTTTGATTCATTTTATTTAATCTTAAAATGCCTTTCTTTTTGAATAGGTTTATTTAGAGTTTGTCTAAACTTAGGATTGATTAAAAGATGTCATCAAAACATTTACCTAAATGAAATTAAAATGTGAACTTACCTTAGAAATTACTTAAGGATTAGGGAAGGAAAGAGAAGCTCTCTTCTCTTTCCCTCTCTTCATAACTTAGTAATTAATTATAGGTTTCACTTAAACCAAATTAAAACATGAAATAAAACCAACCCAAAATACTTAAACAACTTAAATGAAACCCTCCTCTAAGTTGAACATGTCCTTCACACTTAGACAATTTGAACCTAAAGTCCTAAGTTAAGCATACCACACAAACCTTCAAAGCACACACATTAGCCTAAGTCACCACTTCTAGCTTTAGGTTTGGTTGGTACATGGTTTGATGTTATGT
This sequence comes from Cymbidium sinense, assembly GCA_021442155.1. Lineage (NCBI taxonomy): Eukaryota > Viridiplantae > Streptophyta > Magnoliopsida > Asparagales > Orchidaceae > Cymbidium > Cymbidium sinense. The sequence continues at coordinate 18,541,465 of CM038221.1, read as the reverse complement.
TTTATTTTGTGATGAATGTTTTAGACTGGATGTTAGGGTGTATGCTCATAGAATGAATAGTAGGATGTGCTTAGTCTAACTATTCTTTTTCTCAGTGGCTTTGTGGGGCTATCATAAATAAAAATATAAATGCTTCTTGCTTGCAAGTGCTTATACCCCTTTTGCATAATCCATAGGCCAAGTGGATTTAGTCACCCATGTGTGGGGTGATAAGTCCAATATACATGTTTGGGATTTGTGTGGTGTGATTTGACTACCCTTTATTTTACAGGTGTTAGTTAGATTTATACTTTTCCTTTTCATGTAAAAGTTTATATATTTAGGATTTTGGAATGATTTGTTATGGGGGATTACGATGAGCATTGGAGCATCTACCATCCAACCATCCAAAGGAGGAACCAAAGAAGAAAAGAAGAAAAGAAAAGAAAGGAACAAGAAAGAAGAAAGAAGAATAAAGCTTGAAGACCCCCATAATAATGAATTCCTTTGCTTAAATTATAATTTGATTCATTTGTAATATGGGTTGTATAAGGGTAGAGATTGGCTACCCACATTTGATATTTTTGGGTTTGTGTGGTGGTGTTCGACCACAAATGGCCATTTATTCTTTTTGCGATTAGCTTTATAAATTTCTTGATGATTTGTTTAGCCTTTGCATTAAGTGGCATGATCTTCCTAGTTTCTTCCTTGCTTTATGTATGGCCTGGATGTAGATTAGGCTCTTTAGGGAAAAATAAATCTTTTTCCCAACTTAACAATTCAAACTAAAACTAAACAACTGATAACCTCACCTAAAGCTTAAGATTAAAATCATGATAAAAGAATTAGCAACCCCTTAACTAAATGAGCATTTCTTTATATTATCATGCATAAATGTATCTTATTTCACTTTTAATTGGAAGGCTTCCACCTTTTCCAGAGAACCCGGCTTGACCTTTGAGGGCCGTGGTGGAAACTCACCTCCTACCTTCTCGCTGATTTTGGCCAATAATCTGATTTCTCATGCATTAGACATAAAAATCCTATTATCCTGAGTCAAAATGATTGTTCAAAAATAAAAATAAAATGAAATTTGAATTACATTAGATTTAGGTCATTTGAAGCATGCCTTTGACATGATCTAGTCTCTTTAGGGAGTGAGTTTAAGGACTTAGTCTCTTTCTAAATAATAATAGCCTGGCTATCTTGCATAAGCATAAAGACTTGCCTACATGTATTTAAAATCATAGTAGGAGTTAGTTGGAGGCCACCCCCAGGTGGTTGTAAGTCTAAGCAGTCAAGTGGTTTGTCCTCTCTTATGGAGGCAAACCAATTACCCATTTTCACCTTAGATTTAGGTTGTGCTTCTGGCCCTCACCGAAGCTCTCTAGATTTAGGTACTAAGGTTTCTTTTCCCCCATTGTAGGTCATAAGCATAATTCCTCACCTCCTAGGCATTCCCTTAATCTTGTGTTAAGGGATCTTAAGTCCTAAAATTCTAATGAAAAATGCAACACAAACAAGCTAAATCAATTTCTAAAATGTAAAGCCCAATTTTAGGATAGTTTGAGATGCTCGCTAGGTTTCCTAGTATCGTGAGCATCTCCTACTTATTTCTCTTTTTTGGCTTCGATAATAACTCCTCTTTTGATCAATCCCATTTGATCTTCAAATAAAACTAATCGATTGATAGTCCTTCTTATTGAAATCTTCAAAGACAATGATCATTTACCTTAATCGAGACTTTTCTAAACTCAATTAAACCTTGCTTTACCTTTCCATGTAAAGTAGGGGAAGAATCTCTGGTACATGTGCAAACCAATCATCCTTAAGAGTCCTTATTGAGGTGATTAGTTTCATTAAAGGGTAGTGATTTCTATCTTTCGAGATAGTACACTATTCTTGATGACATATTCGATCACCTAAATAAGTACATCTATGGATCTGTGTGTCATCTTACCAAGATGAATTTCTATATAGAGTGTTGCCACTTTCATTTCTCACCAATAGATTTGGAAGGAGACTCCCCCTCTATAGGAATTTTTTCTCCACACCCTTCTTTTAGATGGTTTGAAGGTGGATGCTCCAAGACTTCACATTATGCATAAGATATGATCTTATGAGCAACGTTCATCCTAATCCCCATAATAATCATTCCAAAATCCTAATTGCACAAATTTACCTGAAAAGGAAAAGTGAAAATCAAACTAACACTTGCAAAATAAAGGATAGTTAAAATAAATCACACAAATCCCAAGCATGTATATTGGACTTATCACCCCACACATGGGTGACTAAGTCCACTTGGCCTATGGATTATACTTAGGGGTATAAAGCACCTGCAAGTAAAAGCATTCATATTTTTATTTATGATAGCGCCCCTTCAGCACAATCCTCTATAGAAGAATAGTTAGAGTAAGAGCATCCTACCATTCATTCCATGAGCATACATCCTAACATCTAGTCTAAAACATATATCATAAGACAAAACAAACATCAAACCATGCACTAACCTAACCTAAGTCTACAAGTGGTGACTTAGGCTAATGTATGTGCTTTGAAGGCTTGTGTTGTATGCTTAGCTATGGCTTTAGATTTAAATTTTCTAAGTGTGAAGAACATGTTCAACTTAGAGGAAAGTTTCATTTAAATTGTTTAAGTATTTTAAGTTTATTTTATTTTATATTTTGGCTTATTTTAAGTGAATCCTAAAACTAATTACTAAGTTATGAAGAGAGGAAAAGAGAAGAGAATTTCTCTTTCATTCCCTAACCTAAGTAATTTCTAAAGTAGATTCACACTTTAGTTTTGTTTAGGTGAATGTTTTTATTAAATCTTTTAATTGATCCTAAGTTTAGGTGAACTCTAAACAAACCTATTCAAAAATAAAGGCATTTTAAGATTAAATAAAATGAACCAAAATTCACATAACACACATTACTTCATTTCTTTCCCAGCATATATAGCATGCATATGGATATACCCTAAGCATATATATACATGAAAATGAGAGTATTTAACACACTTTATGATGCATGTTAAGTAATCCATTTAATATAATTAAAATTTAAATATCCATGATTTTTCTAAAGTAGAAAGGGTTTTCCTTATCCAAATTTTCATATACACGCATGAAAGTTAGAAAGGCATAAGTGAGTACAGTGTCATTATTAACCAGAGGTATAAAGTACAAGACCTACTTAGGGCTACTTAAAGCCTCACAACTTTGGAGTTGTCTAGACTAATATACCAGTTTCCTTAAATACAAACATATGTATAAAAGAAATGAAATAGAAAAGGAGAATGCAAAAATTATTTAATGGATTCATTTTATTTTATGCAATTTATGTATGCAAGTATAGGTAAACCTTCTTAGGTGATGGCATAGGGATAAATAGGGTATAGAATTAAGTAAGTGTTGGGTTCTTTTCAAATGAACCCTACATCTTACCAACTTCTTATTCAAAACTATACCAACATAGGAAAGAAAGGAAACCTATGCTAAGCAAACCTTTATATGCTATCACATGCAAACTCATAATTAAAATATAAGTAGCATACTTTCAGATTTGGTATTTTATTTATATGTTTTAAAAATAATTTAGATTTAGTAGTGATAATAGCCACTCATATTTTTACTTTAGCCATTACATGCAAATTTGACATAAAGTAAATAATTTCATTTTAAAATTTGAATTTCAAAATTATGAATGCATGAAATCACATGACATACAACCTAATTAAGAGGATATTAAGGAGAGAAGAGGGAGTTTAGGGAATAGCTTAGCAGAAATGCCCCAAAAATATTCCATAAACCTCCTACTTACTGGATCTAACCTTAATCAACCCTAATCATAGGTTAAAATCAATAATCATACCCAAATTATGCTTAATTACATAAGGAGGGTAATTAGGGAAACCATATTCAATTCTCCTAATCAAACCTTCAACAAATCCCAAAAAAATTATGGGAGGTAGAAGTCATCCCATAAATCATACCTAAGAAATTTGGGATTAATAAGAGGCTTAATTTAAAAGTAATTAGCAAAATAAACTTTCTAATAAAACCTAAATTCAGAAAAAAAAATCATAATTCAAAACCCATCAAAATTAATTTTAAAATATTCTAGGTTTAATTTTCTTTCCATAGAATTTTATTTTACATTTTTCTAAATTTTCTAGAGGGAGTTATAAATTTTAGAAGATCTCTAGGTTAATTAGGAATTAATTAAGCATTTTAAATAACCCTAACTAATCCCTAGCTCATGGCGTGACACATGGTGTCGGCGGTCAGCACGCTTTACACACGTCACACCATGAGGGATTACTTAAACATCACATCCCAAATGGTGGCTAGCGGCGCACATGATTTAATCCTCTACCATCCGATTAAAGATCGTACGGCCAAGGATCTCCCCTTAGAGATTCTTCATCTAGTTGAGATGAAGCCTTGTTGAAGTTTTGAGCACTTGAGGTTGAGTGGATCCTTCTATAGGCCACCTCCTCCTTAGCTTGAGCTCATCTTTGATCCAATTCAATCCTCCCTTACCTTTAGAGCTTGGGATTGAACTTAGGTGAGCTCAACTTGGTCACCTAAGTGTGCTTGCAAAAGGAATTGTAATGGATTGTAGTGTGGAAGAAGTTGGAGAATGGATTGAGCTCCCATATTTTCACTATTTCAAAATCGAGAAATGGGGAATTGGAAAGAACTCTGGGATGCTTGCTATCACTCTTTGATGGCTCCTAAGTCTCATTAGCACTCAATTTAATTTAGGAATGATGCATTTGAGTTTGTTTAGGGGGGAGTATATCTCCCCCTTGAAGGATCGGACGGTCGATAGTGCACTTATCATTTTAATCCAATTGATCATATTGAGAGGGCTATTTGATCAGTTAGGAATGTGCACATGGTCGGTCTGAGCCAAGGAGTGGATTGCCAACCTCCCATGTGCTTGAATTTGAGCTTGACAGGGAATTTGAATTTCAATTTTGACCCATAGGATCGGGTTTGGTCTTGGGACCAATTAGGCTAACCCAAACCCATTGGATTGGGTGCACCACTCTCCCCTAGGTCCCCTTGAGCTTTTAGGAAAGCCTCAAGTGAATGTGAAGAGCGTATGACCAAATTACCCATAGATTAAGCCAAAATTTTTTCTACGGCCTAGGGGTAGGATGGTCATTTTATTATTTTCTATTTTGGATTTTTTGGTATGTGGAGAAACTAGGTTTGGCCAAGTTTCATGAGATTTGGAATTCATTTGATTGGTTTTGGCTCATGTTGACCCATTTAGGTCAAAATGGGTCAACTTGGGTCAAGTTGACCAATTGGTCAAATTGGGTCAAACCAAGGGTTGGGTCAAGTTCACATGACCATTTGAAATATTTTTGGTGGCTTTGGTTTGGTTCAATTTGGTATAATTTTGAATTTGGCTCATATGACTTCATTTAGGTCAAATGGGTCAAGTTGACCTATTTGACCCATTTCACCTATTTGAGGTAGGTCAATGGTAGGTTTAGGTTAGGGTAGTCATATGGAGTGGATTGGTATCTTTGTTTCCAATCTATTTTGGTTAAGTTCAATTTTGTCTCAACATGACCCCTTTAGGTCATGTTAGGTCTAATGTCAATTGGGCTAGGTTAGGTCTGGTTGGCCAATTGAGGCTTTGATCAAGTTCCACTAGTGATTTGGGTAGGACTTGACCCATTGGTTTCAATCAATTTAGCTTAGATCAAGTTTTGACACATTTTGACCCTTTAGGTCAAAATGGGTTAACTTGGGTCAAGTGGCCAATTGGGTTAGATTAGGCTCAAATGTTGGCTTAGTCAAGTTCAAACATAAGACATGAGTGAACTTAGATCAATGGTTTCAATCAATTTGGCCTATGGTGGAATTTGGCTATGTTAGGTTTCATTTTGGGCTACGTGCTAACTTGCTCAACCCTTAGGTTTGACTTGGTTTTGATACAATTTGATTGATTGATCATACCATTGTGATTGTTGATCATGATGAGAGGCATAGACGAGTTTGGTTCAATCCAATTTGGTTATGATCAAAATTTGGCTCATAAGGCTACTTTAGGTCACTTTGAGTCGAGTGGCCTAAGTGGGTCAAATGGCTTGGTCAAAGCTTGATTTGAAGTTGGTTGATCTTGTATATGGACTCATGATTGAAATATAAATCCATTTACAAGTGGTTTGAAGTCAAATGGGTCTTGATCCATTTGACAATTTCATATTCAAAGGAAGAATATGAAATGATTTTGGCTTTGATTTTTGAACTAGGTTTTGATTGAGTGATTGAAGTTTGTATTTATACATGAGCTCATGATTGTAGGGTTGATTGAACCATGAGAGAAAATCAAGAGTTTGGCTTGATTTGAAAATGATTTGGCTAAGTTCAAGATTTTGACTTCAAAGGCTTAGATTGCATTTTGAGTTGATTTGAGTTTGATTTTTGGAATAGGTTTTAATTGTTTGAATTTATATTTCATTTATATATGTGAATGTAAATGAAAATATAAATTGATCATGAGAAAATTTCAAGGATTTGAAGTGGTTTAATCATGAATTGGGCTAAGTCCATTAAAAAGGATTTAAAGGACTTAGAAAAATTTTGGAGTTTGGAGTTTTAATTTTTAAAATTGGTTTGATTGATTTATATTTATATTTCATTTATATATGTGAATATAAATGAGAATATAAAATAATTATGAGAAAATCCCTGTCTTTGATAAGGTTTGATCAAGATTTAGTCTAAGTTCATTAATGGAGAATTAATGACTTAAGGAAATTTTAATTTGAGAATTTAATTTTTGCCTTTGATTTGATTGATTTATATTTATATTTCATTTATGTATGTGAATATAAATGAGAATATAAATGAGTTTTGAGAAAACCCCATGAGTTTGAAATGGTTTAGAGTTGATTTTGGCTAAGTCCATTAATAGAAAATTAAGGGACTTAGGAAATTTTAAATTGAGAATTTAATATAAGGGCTTGATTTGATTGATTTATATTTATATTTTATTTATATATGTGAATATAAATGAGTTTTTAGAAAATCCTAAGGATTTGAATTGATGTAGATCATGATGAGGCTAAGTCTTTAAGGGAGAATTTAAAGTACTTAAGAAAATTTCATGAATTGATTTGGAATTTTGAGTTTAGTTTGATTGATTTGAATTTATATTTCATTTATATATGTGAATATAAATAAGAATATAAATAGATTATGAGAAAATATTAAAGATTCAAATTGGTTTTGATTGTAATTTTGCTTTAAGTCCTTAAGGGAAGGTTAAGGACTTAGGCAAAATTTGGACTTAGGAATTTTGATGGATTTTGGTCATGGGTTTCAATCATAGATTTCAATCATGGATTTCAATCATATGGAGTTGATTTGGATTTGGAAGGAATCAAATAGAATTGATTTGGTTTTGACTTGAAGGAAGTGAAATAAGCTAAGGGGAAAATTTTCCTAACACCCCTAAGGCATGACCTATTCCTTTGGCTAACTCTTCTAAGTCTTCTAGGGCTAGGTTGAGTGTCCACCTAATCATGAGATGTGTCTTAAGACTAAGAAACTCTTAAAGTATAAGAGGATTCCTATGTCTAAGATGGAGGGGTTGAGAGCTCATCTTAAAAATGAGGTCAACAAAGGGCAACAGTGTGGTGTGACCGATAAGGAACACCGCACATATTGGTGTTGACCGAAATGATCAACAACACTGAGAGATCACAAGCACTAACAGTAACAATCTATCCTTAAGCCAAGGAAAAGAAAGACTCCAGAGCTTAGTGCAATGTGGCTCTACTTATGTCCAAGACGTAAGAGAGAGGGAAGAAATTCACTAAGGGATAGAGTGTGAACCTTCTACTAGGGAAGCAAGTTTTAGTCATCCACAAGGGGATGAGAAGTTTGATTTGATCGGAGTCTCACTGTGGAGAAAAAGATTTGATTTGTTCCACTAAGGAAGAGGGCTGAATTTATTTCAAATTTTTGTTAGGTTTAGATTTTTAGGGTGAACGCTGGTTGTTTGCAATGGACTACACTAAGTAGGAGCCATGGAGGCCAAGACCTAACTCAGATTTACCAATCCAAAGGGGTAGTCTACTAAGCACATAGGAACCAACCAAGGGATGCCTTTCGCATGCAAAGAATGCATTAGGAAAAAAAAAGTAGTAGACTTACATCCTCCAAAGTAGAGACTGATTGTTGAGGTAATCTATTAGCAAGGCAACAGATTCAACCCAACTTAGGGCTAACTATTAAGTGAATGCCACTGAGGGACTTAGATCAGCTCAAAGCTAGTCAAGATTAATTTCATTTTTTAGATTTGTTTATTTTGATTATGATGGATCCCATAAGTTTACGATGAACTGTACTCAAATTTATCAATTCAAAGGGAGTATTCTACCAACTACAAGGTAAAACTATCCAACAAAGGGGAATGCCTTTTGGTATGCAATGGTCAAGTCTTAAGAAGGTGGCATGGGGACTCACATCTTCTAGAAAAAAAAAAAAAGAAACCACTGGGGTGATCAATTATTTTGGGCAACAAATCGGACCCGACCTAGGGCTGACTATTGAGTGAATGCCACTAAGGGACTTAGCTCAACTCAAAGGTAGTCAAAGATTAATTTTTATTTTTACTTTTGTTTATTTTTGTGGATTTCATCAGTTTATGATGGATCACACTGAGGAAGAGCTTATAGAAGCCTAGATCTATCTCAGATTCACTGAACTAAAGGGAATAGCTTCTTGGTCGATCAGAGAGCTATCCGGCGAAAGGAGTGCCTTTCAATTTGCAATGACCAATTGAAGGGAAGAAAGCTCAGGGTCATATCTTCCACTAGAAAAGATCATTACGGTGATCGATTACTTTGGGCAATAAATCAAACCCGACCTAAAACTACCCATCAATTTGTGACAATCATGCTAGAAAGAATGCATCATAGTCTTACATCTTCCAAAGTGGAATGATTATCGGGGTAACCTACTTGTGGAAAAATAGATTGAACCCGACCTAAGGGCGACTATGGAGTGAGTACCATCCTGGGGATTTATCTCATCTCAGGTAGTTAGGCAATTCCTATAGGGAATTCTGCTAACACTGCCCTAAATATAGGATGTCTGCTTGAGAAAAGGGCCCCTTTGGGGGCTTAAATTCTTAATCCTCAAGTGAATAAATTTTTCTTTGTTTTTTTTTTTTTGTTTGTTTATCATGGACCTTGTTAGTTTGGGAGGGATCAAACTAAGAAGGAGCTTATACTAGCCTAGACCTATCTTAGATTTACTGAACCAAGGGAGAATCTGTGCATCCGCTGAACAAATTTTCCAACCATTGGGGTGGCTACTAGGAAAGGGAAATGTCCAATCTAAAAGTAACTTGGGTAGTGTCTAAATGGGGTCACAAAGGGCGTGATCCAAATAGAGTGCCTGAAGGGGATGGGGTCGCTAAGAGCTTAATCCAACACCCTGTAGAAGATGACATGGCTAGCCATATATCTAATAGGTATTCGGTGTCCAACTAGAGGAGAAAGTACTGTGACTCATATCTGCCAACAATGATGTACTCACCGAGTGAGTCGCTGTCAGCATAGAAAATATCAACCAACCTAAGGTGCTCATCATTTTGTAATAATTAGCCTAGGAAGAAAGCTCGAGGACTCACATCCTCCTATAGTGGAACTGATTGCTAGGATAGTCTATCTTCGGCTCAACAGGTGTCATAGGACCTAGGGCGACTACTGAGTGAATGTCACTGCAAGACTTACATTGACCCAAATGTAGTCAAGAGAAAATGAGCCTCTAGGGGACTTACCCTAAACCTCAAATATACTCGACCTAGTTAGAGCATGGTGGCTAGTTCAAGAAGAAAGCACGAGAACTCAAATCTTCTTAAGCAAAGTCAAACATGAAGTAGTATACTGGCTAGGCAGTGAAGACTATCATACTAATAAGGTGCTCATTGGTTTACAATGGTCAAGTTAAGAGAAAGGCTCGAGGACTCATATTCTCCAGCAAATGACCACTGGGGTGACATACTAGCGAGGTAGCATGTAGACCTAACCTAGAGCAACTAATGAGTGAGTGCCACAAGGGGTTTGCTCCCACATAAAAATAGCTTGAGATAAAAGACTTGTGTTTATTGTTGTTCATGAGTCAAAAGGAATAGAACGCCTATGGGGGACTCTTACACCTACCTTAAACACATTAGGAGTTTGATGAAAAGCTACCACGGATGGCAGAAAGGATTCCCACTAAGAAAGGATGCTACTTAGGTTCTCTCACACCTACCTTAGTTATGATAATCGAAATAGGATGCCTCTACAGTTCTCTTACACCTATTTTAATAGCATCGGGAGATTGTGTTTATGTTGTGAAAGAAGGATAGGATGCCACCGGGGGACTCTTACACCTATCCAAAACATGTCACGGTGAATTCGTAAGACAAGCAAACAACACTTTGAAAGAAGATAAGATTTGATGAATGGAATCAAATTTTTTTATTCTTTTTATTAATGATTATTTTCAAATAAGTTTGGTTTCATAGGTAATATTTCTTTAGGTAGATCCCATTAATTAAAAGCATTGGGTGTTCCCCTTTGCAATCAATAAGCTGATAAGATCCTCCTTGGTAGGCCTTCTCTATAACATAGGGGCCTTCCCAAGTGGGTTCAAATTTTCCTCCCATCTTTCGAAGGGCAATGTTTAGTAGCCTTAGGACTAACACAAGTTCTCCTACTCAAAAAGACCAAAGGTAGACCAGCTTGTTATGAGCTTGAATCATTTTGGCCTTGTACAACTTGAGGTTCTGGCATGCCCATAGCGACTCTCTTCCAAACCTTCGAGCTCTTCTAACCAAAATTTTGCATTCTGCTCTGTAGTAATCTTGTTATCCAATGTTATCCTTAGTAATGGGAGTTGAACTTCTAAAGGAAGAACAGCTTCGGACCCATACACTAAGGAAAATAGAGTAGACTAAGTTGGAGTTTGCATGTGCAGGTCACAAGCTTCAACTAACCGCTTCCACTATCATTTATTATCATCAAGAGTTTTCTTTAGTATATGGATAAGAGTTTTGTTGAATGCTTCTACATTTAACCTGGGTAGTGATGCAGGATATCTAACATATTGTCTTCTGAAAGTTGTTGATCTCTCTCATAGCAATACGTAATATCGAGATATAATTTGTTGAGGCACCCTAAACCTATATATGATATGATTCCTAAAAAATTGAAGCACATGGTGAGCTGTGACCTCTCTGAGTGGGATGGATTCAGCCCACTTGGAAAAGTAATCGGTAGCATCTAAGATAAATCGATGCCCCTTTGAAGAAGAAGGATCGATCGGACCTACAACGTCGGTACCCTAATAATTAAATGGCCATAAAGCCAATGTAGGGTGTAGAATGTTGGGTGGTTGGTGGAGGACCACACCGTGCACCTGACACTAATGGCATCTCCTAGCTACATCCATGCAATCTGTGATCATAGAAGGCCAATAGTATCCAAGTCTTTTGATCTTCATCTTCATCTTCGAACAGATTGATGAGCTCCACATAGACCTAAGTGTACCTCAATTATAATTCCATGGGCTTCATGTTTGTCTAAACAACGTAACCACATTTGGTCAAAGGATCGTTGATACAGGGTACCATCAACACGAGCGTAAGAGAGAGCTCTCAGTTTCACCTGATGGACTTGTGATTTCTCTTGAGATAATTTGTCGGAGTTCAAGTAATCTATGAACAGTTGCCTCCAATCTAGCTCCTTATCCATTTTGGGAATGGCAATTCAAGAGAAACTCTCTTGATGGGTTCAGCATCAATAAGGGATAGGACTTGTCTATTTTGGACCCTTATTCAAATGGGCACATCTTCTAGACATGCCAACTCTTTGGCAAGTTTTTCCAAGGAATCTGCTACTTCATTCTCTACTCAAGGAACCTTTTAGATTGTGACTACGGGAATTTGGGCCCACAGTTTCATGGTATACTCATAGTAATGACGAAGCTTGGGCTTGAGGACCTAGTAGGACCCAGCAATCTAGTTGATGAAAAACTGAGAATCCCCAAAGATGTGCATGCTTTTGACACTAATAGTGATGGCTAATTCCAAACCATCAATCAAAGCCTCATACTCAGCTTTGTTATTGGTGCAGGAGCTAGAAAGGTAATATGAGAATCTCATCACATCGCAGTTTGGAGTTAGAAGAACCATTCCTACCCCTGCCTTTCCTGGAGAGTATATCGTGGTGCTTCACCTTTAAGAAAAGAAGCAGCACTATCAAAATATATCTCCCATCGAAGATTACTGGCCTCCCCTAAGTTCATGATTTGTTCATCGAGGAAATCATCATTAAGCGGAGAATCAACAAGAAATGGGTGTGTTGCTAAGAAACCCGCTAGTGCTTATCCTTTTACTGCACGGAGGGGTACGAATGTGATATCAAACTATGAGAGAATCATGGACCAACAAGCCAAACATCTGAAAAGTGTTGGCCATGTCATGAGGTACTATAGTGGATTGGTTTGGGAGATCAAGTTCACCTTATGAGAAAGCATGTAGTGTCGTACCTTCTGAGATACAAAGATCAAAGCTATGTAATGCTTCTCAATATTTGGATAGTTTACTTCAGCAAGGATCAGATGACAGCTGAGGTAGTAAAGTGTTCTCTCCTTCTCTTTGTCATTACCTTGGCCAACAGAGAGAGTCATCCAAGAATATAAAGATGAGTGCTGATAGGGTTGTGAGAAGCGTTTTACCAAGTATTCTTTGATGTCTTCAAAAGCATGCTGACACTTATCATCCCACTTGAACTTGACATCCTTTTTGACAAGTGCTGAGAAGGGCTTGCAACTCCCTGATAGGTTTTAGATAAGGCATCTTAGATACGCCAGCCAACCTTGAAAGGATCTGAGTTGAGTTAAACTCTTAGGTGGTCATATTTCTAAGATAGTTTTAATATTTTTAGGATCTATTTCTATTCCCAGGTGTCAAACAACAAACCTAAGGAATTTCCCTAAAGCGACTCTAAATGCACACTCTGAATGTCATTGGAATACCTAGGGACTTCCTTAACTACCAAACCTTCAACTTTCTAAGATTTAAGTGAGGTAAGAATTAAGGTTCCCAACTGTTGCCTAATAGCTTCACATAAATCAGATTCAAATACTTTGCTTTGCTTGGAGGCCTGGTCTTCGTCTCTGTCTGGATCAAAAGTCACCTCCAATGGAACCCACTGAGAGGGGTTGGCTAGAATACTAATCACATTAAACTCATCCTCCGAGCTAGATTATAATGAACTGGAACACGACCTCTATTGGTTGAAGGCCAATTAAGGGGTCTCCCACCTTTGGAACTACCTCTAATTCTACCTTTACCTCTGCCTAGTGGAGGTTGAGCCATTCTACCCACATGTCCGTATGATGGAATGAACTGTGGGTGGAATGTGATATGCTGATCTATTTCTTCTTCAATTTCCCTTTCTTCTTCACTTGGACTGTTAATTTTCTTTTCATTTTCTTTTATCTTTCGTTTGTTTCATTTTTTTTCTTTTGGTTTTGCATTTCAATTTTGTCCAAGTTCATGAGAAAGGGCATTTTGAGGAACATGGTAGGTCGCATCCTCATAAACCTCAACCTCTCTAACTAGAAATGGCATTTCATCCCCGTTGACATGGTATTCAATTCCATCTTTCTGAACTTGAGGCACTAGTGAAGGGAGGATGCAATGATCTTTCTCTAATGTATCCAAGGCCTACCAAGAAAGGCAATGAATGAAGTATTCAAATCAATGATGTAGAACTTGGCTTTAGTCTTTCAGTCACCTATCTCTAGAGGCAACACTATAGAACCTAAAGCCCGCTCACCTTGATCATTGAATCCTCTCAACATCATCCTATCTCCTCAAAGTGTAGAGATGTCAATCTTCAAATAGGCAAGGGTCTTTAGGCGATAATGATTCATATAATCAATGAGAACCATGAAGTCTCAATCGTCCATGTCAACTGTGATGTATAAGGGAAAGTTGTGCTCTAAGTCCCCTAGAAGAAGGTCTTCATCTTTGAAGGTGATCCCTTGGGCTTCTTTTACATAATATGTTTCATCACCTATAACGGTCAGCTGAGCTAAGCATATTTCAAGATCAAGGAGAGCCTTGATTAGTGATTCCCTCATCTCTTTGGATAAGACAAGGGCATCATATATGCTTAGCTTAGATGGTAACTTTCGTAGATGAGAAAGGATGTTGTAGTCCACCTTCGACTGGTCTTCCACAAGCATATCCAAAGGTGGAGCATCTTGTGGAAGGGCTTCAATCTTCTTATCAATGACTTATTTCCTCATCTTGACCCTAGGAGGTAGAACCTGCCACTACGGAGGTTGACTTGAATCTCTTGAGGTAAGGTGGTGGAAGGTTCTACCTACACTGTGCTCACCTCCTTCTCCTATGGGACTCTCAAAATCGATGATTCCAAGTCCATCTCAAGAGGTGAACTGAAGATTCATTTTGGAAAGTCGAAAGAAATTATTATTTATAAAGAATTAGACTTGAGTTATTATTAGGAATAGAAGAAGATAACTCATCAGAAGAGACACAAATGTAATTCAAACTAGCTTTATTTTTTAATTTCTTGGAATTATTTTGGGGTACAAAGTAGAAGTCAAGTAGAGTAAGTGGAGTAAGGGATTTGGTGCCCTTATTTGCTGATATAAGAGTTCTACTAGTAGAAGAAATAGAAGAGCTAGCTGAAATGGAAGAGTCGTTGATGTGGAAGCTATAATTGAAGGTCGGAGGGGACACATCTGGTTGTGCTAAGGGCTATCCGACACATGTGTGAGCTCCCACTTTCCTAGAGTTGGGCCTTGTAAACCTTCCTTGGTGTTGGAGGTTTGAGCTAACCCAGGCACCTACAAGGAAAGCTTCTTGATCTTCTAAATTATTTTCTTAGAGGTTTTAGACAAAGAAATGTCCCAACCTTCTTTGATTTTGGTAGGATCGCTTGTATCACCATGGATTACCCTAATGGAATTAGAAGGTTGTTCCACAAGATATTCCATTGGGATAACTACAGCACTGGTCATGAAACTATGCTCAAGCCAGTCCTTGAATGTGAAGTAATCCTCCAAAATGTGGCCTAGCATACGGTGGTAAGGGCAAAAGTTTGGATCATGACTTTTTTCTCTTCCCTCCGGTCTCCTAGGCTCGGGTAGTTTAAAATCAGGTTTCTTTAAGAGATTCTTAAATATTTTTCTGATTACTTTCCTCTTAAAAGAATAAGGTTTGTTTAACTTATCTAAATGAGTAGGTGGACCATAGCTACCTAGCGGTAGATATGCATGTCTTTGTTGCTGGTGGTATGGCTGAGGCAGTGGTTGTGCTGGCCTTGGAGGCTATGGTGGAGTTCAGTAGGGTTGCCTTGGTGGTGGTAAAGGAGGTGGAGGCTGCTGAGGTCGTGGTCTCTCAGATTGATCTCTAGCTGGCTGCTTCCCCTTATCAACCACTGCTACTGCTCCAAGTTTCTTCTCATAGACCTTTTGCGGCTTCTGCTTGGCAATAAATCTTGAAAAGGTAACTGTTTGGCCTCTCCTTATAGACTAGCAGTCTTGTTGATTATCTTCTTAAATATCTTGATAGTGAAGGCCTTAAGCATGAAGGTGACCGGGCCATGAATATTCTTCAAGAGAGTATCAATGGCATGTTTTTCAGACAGTTGTGGTTCACACTTCATACTTAGGTTATGCCATCGGAGCATATAATCAACAAGTGACTCACTGGGGTGCTGTTATGCTACAACGAGATCACCTACAGTAACCCTTTATGAGCTCCAGTAAATGTCTTGATGAAGACTTGCTCTAACTCAAGAATGTCTTTCAAACTATGAACAAACATACCAATCAAAGCACAAAGACGATAAAAAGGTTAGAAAAGCATCGCTATCACTTGTGTTACAAAATTGGCCCTAAAATGCGCTATGTGTTTTCTCGGATTCCCACTGCCATCGAAGCTTTTGAAGGAAGGAGGCACAAAACCTTGGGATATTGGATACCATCCAATTCCCTTGGGTAGGGTCTACCCTTTGGAACTGATGATCCTCCCCGGGCTTGAGCCAAAGCTTCCTTCACCTACTACTCAACCATGGATTTTATATCTTTTTCTTGTATGGAGGTACTTTCCACTACCTTCCTATACAGGCTAGTGCTACCTTGCTCAACGGGAGGTAGAGTCTTGGCTAGGTCCAAGACATGCACTAACTGAGGCTGACTGACATCAACTGTAATAGGATGAACTAGAGGGGCTTATTTTTGAAGCACTGACACTATTGCTAACAAGTCCTGTAACTAATGTGCCATCCTATCAATCTTCTCATTCTTCTGGATTAACTAAAGTTAGAGGTGTTGGGCTGATTCTGCGGTATCTTCTTGAACAACCTCATCAACTTCCATGGCTTGTTGTTCCCTAAGAAGAGATCCTCTAGTATTAACCAGGCATACTCCAGCTAAATCCCCCATCAAGTCATCTTCATTGGGATCGAAGCTGACTCTCTCTTCATCAGACCAGGCGTACCCCAAGATCTCCTTCTTCTCCATAAAATAGTGTGCAACTATCTCATCTAAGGAACGATCCAACTCGAGGTACAAACAGTTTAGGCTGTGATCACTATCGTGAACTAAGAGGCATCGAACCTCGCCTGTCACTGAGGAGTCAATCCTATGCAGATTGTACTCACTAGAAGAATGATACTCCTGACTACTACTAGCTGTAAGAGGGGAAACAATCCTAGGATGTTCCTCTACCACTGGTGCAGCTGAACTATCATCTAAAATATTTGTAATAACGGTCACCATCTCCATATCTGACTGTATGGTTGGAGTTGGTGAAGGAACGACCATGGTGCTCCGAGGTCGCCACTCCTTCTGCACCACCACTGGGGTAGAAGGTTGAGTATGAGAGCTCGGCCCTACCATAATGGGTGGTGTAAGAGTGATAGGATCCCTTGGCTATAGTTGGATCACCAAAGGGGTGCGCCTTTCCCAGAATGAGGAATTCATGGCCTTAGATGGAATGGGAGATGTTGTAACCTACACTGGCGATGGAGGATGAGGGTTAAAGCAGTGGGATGGAGACACCACTGAATTTCTGTGCACAGGAACTACCCCCTTATGGTGGCTGGTCCTAGTTAGAAGAATACTATCAGTATGGTCGGAGCGGGTAGCATGCCAAGCTGGAAAATCAATCAAAGAAGAAGTAGTCGATTGACGGCTGAACCTCCGTCGCTCTCTACTAGTAACATATGATGTATTGACCTCATGGGCCCTCTCCTGATGAATCTGCCTCCCTACACTATGGGGGATAATAGATCAAAGGTCAAACTGTTCAACTCGAGCATCCATATGCGCCACTGTAGAAATCGAGGTCGACGACGACCTCAATCCTGAAACTGCTGTGGGTGCACCACTGGGAGGAGGTGATGGATCCTCGGCATCTTCTCACTGAGAGAGGATGGAATTGGTTTTAAAGGGTGAAGTGATAATGGGAGACTCATCCATGGTCGATCGAGATGTTGCCTCTACCCCCCTAGCTATCAGTGGAACGCTGATCATAATGACTATGCTGGCACGGTAGATGGGAGGAGTGTGAGCTATACCCATACTCAAATGTTGAGGAGGCAAGGCCTAATACCAGGGGAGCCTTATTCTTGGAGGGTATAGATGGTAGGAAACTAGCCCGCACTTAAACAAGCAACTCGGATGAACTACAACCGCACAACCGCCAATGCTAATCAGAATAAGTTGTGGTACTAGCATTCCTCTTCACTGAGGAGTCATCAAAATTAGAAGGTAAGTCTATCCTCATGATCGACTTCTACCCAGTCACCTTGGTCCTACTCACTATGGTGAGGGGAATGCCCTCACAAGTGATTCTGGCTCCCTCAAATCCCCAGCCAAAGTAAATTGAGTGGGTATGGTCTAGATGGGGGAAGTCAGCCTGATCTAAAGCCACATCCATACCATGGGGGAAGGTGAAGACAAATTTCTAGGAACTGGCCATTTCCAAAACTATAGTTGATAAACTGAATCGATTGTGACAAAAAGAATCTACAATGAGAAATGAATTTGTATCAGAATTATGTCTCCATATATTTTTGAATTTTGAAAATTTCAACCCACATCTAACAACTTGGAAGTGTTAAGTGGGGTTCAAATGAATTTGAGAAGATTGATTGACAGAGAAATTTGAATATGAATCCAAACTTCAACAAATTTAGGCATGTTAAAATATGGATCCAAAATTTTGATAAGGATGCTTCCATAGGTTCATTATTATTTTGAATTTGAATATTTGATATGAGGACCCTTTCCTTTAACAAATTTAAAGTAAGGGTCAAATGATTTTATTTTTCTTTGATTGTTTTGGAATTTTCACTTACTTAGAAAATTTAAGTATGCTACGTGAAGTGTTTGAGAAAGTGATTATTTCTTTTGTGAATTTTTTTTTTATTTTGAAATTTTTGGAAGTTTTACTTAGCAAATTAAGGTATGCTAAGTGAAAAACCCAAGTGAAATTTGTTTGATTTTTTTGAAAATAGGATTCTTAGCAAATTTAGGTATGTTAAGAAAATCCTAACTGTTTCATTTGTTTAGAATGTTTTGATTTTTTTGAAAAAGGTAGGATCCTTAGCAAATTTGGTATGCTAAGGAAATCCTAAGTGTTTCATTTTGTTTTTGATGTGATTAAAAGTGGAGTTTTAACTTTAGCAAATTTGGTATGCTAAACATGAAGTCCCACGTGGTTTTGTGAGATGAAAATTTCACTTAGCAAATTTGAGTATGCTAAATGAAATCCCAAATGATGTGTTCAAAATTTTTTGATTTGTTTTGGTTTTCAAAAATGGAAATTTCTCCTTAGCAAATTTGATATGCTAAGGGAAGAAGTTCCAAAAGGTGTTTGAAAATTTTGGTTTTGACTTTGGAAATCTCATTTAGCAAATTTGAGTATGCTAGGTGAAGTTCCAAAATATGTTTTGAAAAAATGTTTGATTTTTGGATTTAAAAACTTCACTTAGCAAATTTGAGTATGCAAAATGAAGTTCTAAATATGTGTTCGAACATTTTTTGGATTTTGAATTTGGAGACTTCACTTAACAAATTTGGGTATGTTAAAATGAAGTTCCAAAATGTGTTTAGAAAATTTTAAAATATGAATGTTGATTTTGATTTTGGATTTGGAAACTTCACTTAGCAAATTTGAGTACGCTAAATGAAGTTCCAAATAAGTGTTTGAAAATTTTTGGATTTTGAATTTGGAGACTTCACTTAACAAATTTGGGTATATTAAATGAAGTTCCAAAAACGTATTTAGAAAATTTTTGAATTTTAGATTTGGAGATTTCACTTAACAAATTTAGGTATGTTAAATGAAAAAAAAAAATTGTTGGATTTTGAATTTGGAGACTTCATTAAACAAATTTGGGTATGTTAAATGAAGTTCCAAATGTGTTTGAAAATTTTTGATTTTGGAATTTGGAGACTTCACTTAAAAAATTTGGGTATCTTAAATGAAGTTCCAAATGTGCTTTGAAAATTTTGAAAGTATGATTGTTGAATTTTGATTTTGGATTTAGAAACTTCACTTAGCAAATTTGATTATGCTAAATTAAGTTCCAAATGTATGTTTGAAAAAATTTTGTTGGATTTTGAATTTGGAGACATCAGTTAACAAATTTGGATATGTTAAATGAAGTTCCAAATGTGTTTGAAAATTTTTTATATCATGGAATTTGGAGACTTCACTTAAAAAATTTGGATGTTAAATGAAGTTCCAAATATTCTTTGAAAATTTTGAAAGTATGATCGTTGATTTTTTATCTTGGATTTGAAAACTTCACTTAACAAATTTGGGCATGTTAAATGAAGTTTCAAATGTGTTTGAAAATTTTTGAAATATGATTGTTGATTTTCATTTTGGATTTGGAAACTTTACTTAGCAAATTTGATTATGCTAAATGAAGTTCCAAATGTATGTTTGAAAAATTTTTGAAATATGATTGTTGAAGTTTTAATTTTTGAAAAGTAGACTTCCATTAAAAAAATTTAGGTATGTAGAATGGAGATCAATCTTGTTTTTGAAGTATGAAATTTTTGTTTTGTATGTGATTCTTACTTTTGAAAAAAAGGGATTCCAACTTAAAACATATGTGGGATATGTTCAAGTAGGATTTCCTAAAAGATTTTTTTTTTGGGAATGAAATCTTCATTTAATAAATCTGAGTATATTAAATGAAAATATTCATATGTGCATTTTGAAAAGTTTACTTTTGTTTGGAAATGAATTTTCCATTCAATATGTATGAGTGTACTGAATAGAAAAAATTCATGTGTGCTTTTTGAAAACTTTATGATTATGATTGTGATTTTTGGAAAGGATAATTATTCATTTTATTTTGAAAATGAAATCTTCATCAAAGTGAATTGAAAGAAGATATTCATTTGTGCTTTTTAAAAAACTGGTGTTTAGTTTTATTTTTAAAAATCCCTACATGTTACAATTATGGGAATTGTTAAATGAGGATGATAAAATTTTGTGGGAAATACTTTATTAAGTGTATTTTTGAAAAGGTGCTTTTGAAAAGCAAAGTTCTTTATGGAAGATTTATTATTTTGGGATGAATCGTTCCTTATCATGAAAATGATAAGGAGGAAGTCTTTAAAATGTTTTCTCTTTATATTTAGATCTTTCTATTTTACCCATTGGAGGACCCAATGGGGTTTTGAAAACAAGGAATGGTCCTAAAAAGATGTTGGCTAACTCAACTCAAGAATGAAATGAGCTAATGCCAGAAGAAGGATAGTCTTGGATACCAAAGTACAAATCCTTTCGATACTCAAAGAGATCATTTACCAAAGACAAAGAGGAACCATCCCCTGGGTGCTAGAAAAATCGTGGAGAAAAATTCTATTAAGGGATGAGTCGCCTTTCAAATCATTAGAAATGAGGGAGACCTATAAAATTCATCTTTTAGGATGTTGCACAAATCAGATGTACTTATTTAGGTGATGATCGTTAAGAAAAATACTATCTCGAAAGATAGAAATTACTATCCATTGATGGACCTAATCACCTCAATAAGGACTCCTAAGGATGATGGGTCTACATATGTACCAGAGATTCTTCCCCTACTTTACATGACAAAGTAAAGTAGGGTTTATTTTAAATTGGGTTCATTAAGTTCCCTACAAGGGCAAGCCCTCATAGTTAATTACATCCTAAGGGATAGAATCCCTTAGAAAAACTCTCGATTAAGGTAAATGATCATTGTCTTTGAAGATTTTAATAGGAAAGGACTATTAATCGATTGGTTTATTTTTGAAAGATCAAATGGGATTGATCAAAAGAGGGAGTTATTATCGAAGCCAAAATGGGAGATAAGTAGGAGATTCCCATGATACTAGGAAACCTAGTGAGCATCTCAAACTATCCTATAATTAGGCTTTATATTTTTGAAATTGATTTTATTTTTTTGACTTGCATATTTCATTAGAAATTTAGGACTTAAGATTCCTTAACACAATATTAAGGAAATGCCTAAGAGTTGAGAAATAATGCTTATGGCCCAAAAAGGGGAGAAGTAACCTCAGAACCTAAATCTGGGGAGCTTCGACGAGAGCCGGACACACAACATAAATCTAAGGCAAAAATGGGTAATTGATTTGCTTCACAAGAAAGGACAAGTCACCCGACAGCTTGGACTTACAACCGTCTGGGGGTGGCCGCCAACTAACTCCTCCTATGATTTTAAATACATATTGGCAAGTCTTTATGCTTATACAAGATAGCTAGGTTATTATTATTTAGAAAGAGACACTCCCAAAAGAGACTAGATCATGTAAAGGGACATGCTTCAAATGACAAAAATTTAATCAAATTCAAATTTTATTTTATTTTCATTTTGACAATTATCTTGACTCAGGCCAATAGGATTCATATGAATAATGCATGAGAAAGAAGGTTATTGGCCAAAATCAGCGAGAAGGGAGGAGGTGAATTTTCATCATGGCTCACAAAGGTCAAGCCAAGTTTCTCTGGAAAAGGTGGAAGACCTCCAATCAAGAGTGAAATAAGATGCATTTGTGCATGATATTACAAAATAAATTCTCATCCAGCTAAGGCGTTGCTAATTTTTTTATCTTTATTTTAAACCTAAGCCTTAGGTGAGGTTATGAGTTGTTTAATTTTAATTTGAGTTGTTAAGTTGGGTAAAAGATTTAAATTTGTGTGTGCTTTGATTAGCTAGAAGTGGTGACTTAGGCTAGAAGTGGTGACTTAGGCTAAAAGTGATTTAATTTTAATTTTAATTTTAAGGCTAGAAGTGGTGGCTTAGGCTAATTTGTGTGCTTTGAAGACTTGTGTGGTATGCTTAGCTATGGCTTTAGATTTAAATTTTTTAAGTGTGAAGAACATTTTCAACTTAAAGGAGGGTTTCATTTAAGTTGTTTAAGTATTTTGGGTTACTTTTTTTTCATGTTTTGATTTGGTTTTAGTGAATCCTACAACTAATTACTAAGTTATGAAGGGAGACAAAGAGAACTTCTCTCCTTCCAACCTAAGTAATTTCTAAGTAGATTCACATTTTAGTTTATTTAGTGAATGTTTTGATTAAATATTTTAATTAATCCTAAGTTTAGATGAACTCTAAAAAAACCTAATCAAAAGAAAGGTATAAGATTAAATAAAATGAACCAAAATTCACAACACACATTACTTCATTTCTTTCCCAACATATATAACATGCATATGGATAGACCCTAAGCATATCTATGCATACAAATGAGAGTATTTAATGCACTTTATGATGCATGCTAAGTAATCCATTTAAGAAAATTTAGAAGTTGAATATGCCTACTTTTTCTTAAGTAGAAACAGTTTTCCTTATCCAAATTTGCACATACATACATGAAAGTAAGAAAGACATAACTGAGTACAGTGCCATTGTTAACCAGAGTTGTAAAGTACAAGACCTACTTAGGACTACTTAAATCCTCGCAACCTTGGAGTTGTCTAGACTAATATACCACTTTCCTTAAATACAAACATATGTATAAAAGAAGTGATATAGAAAAGGAGAATGCAAAAATTGTTTAATGGATTCATTTTATTTTATGCAATTTAGGTATGCAAGTATAGGTATGGAATAGGGAAGAATAGGGTATGGAATTAAGTAAGTGTTGGGTTTTTTTTCAAACGAACCCTACATCTTACCAACATCCTATTCAAAACAATATTAACATAAGAAAGAAAGGAAACCTATGCTAAGCATACCTTTATATTCTATCACATGCAAACTCATAATTAAAATATAAGTAGAATACTTTCAGATTTTGTATTTGATTTATATGTTTTAAAAGTAATTTGGATTTAATAGTGATAATAGCCACTCATATTTCTACTTTTAACACATTACAAATTTGACATAAAGTAAATAATTTCATTTTAAAATTTGAATTTCAAAATTATGAATGCATGAAATCACATGACATATAACTTAACATGTTGGGGAAAGATCCAAAGCAATGAAAGCATGTAAACAAGTTCACTTCACTTAAATCCTAAAGGCATTCTTATAGAATAAGAATATTTAGAATAAATCAAAGTGAATTCAAAGTGATTTTTGTTTAGTTTGAAGTTTGATTTAATTTTGAAAATATCAGATAATTTTTCTATTACTAACCCATTCCCACATGTGTTTGATATTTTTATTTAATTTTTAGTTAATTAGATTCATTTTTATGCATTGATTAGGTTAAGGTATGAATTAAGTAACTTAATAAACCTACACGTTATATTAACCAAATTATGAGCCAATGAGATGACATAAAACCCACAAAGAATTTAAATTTTCAATGCACCTAATAAGGAAAAACCCTAAGGCAATTTGGCTCACAATTAAAAGTTAATTAAGCTAAGAGGTTTAGCTAAGTAATTTCAAGATACCCTTCACACATGTGAATTGAATTTTGATTTCCTTAATTGCACTTAGGCTATTAATCACCTAAGCATCTGCCCAAAGTAGATTAATTAAGTTCTAGAATTTTTTAGAATTTTTAGAAATTTATTAAGGGGATAATTAATGAATTAACCCTTAATTAAGAGGAGATTAAGGATAGGAGAGGAGGTTTAGGGAATAGCTTAGGGTAAATGCCCCAAAAATATTCCATAAACCTCCTACTTATAGGATTTGACCTTAATCAACCCTAATCATAGGTTAAAATCACTAATCATACTCTAATTATGCTTAATTACATAAGGAGGGTAATTAGGGAAACCATATGCAATTCTCCTAATCAAGCCTTCAACAAATTCCAAGAAAATTAGGGGAGGCAGAAGTCATCCCATAAATCATACCCAATAAATTTGGGATTAATCAGAGGTTTAATTAAAAAGTAATTAGCAAAATAAACTTTCCAATAAAACCCAAACTCAGAGAAAAGCATAATTCAAAACCCATCAAAATTAATTTTAAAATGTTTTAGGTTTAATTATCTTTTCATAAAATTTAATTTCATATTTTTTTAAGTTTTTAAAGGAGTTATGAATTTTAAAAGATCTCTAGGTTAATTAGGAATTAATTAAACATTTTAAATAACTCTAACTAATCCCAAGCTCACGGCACAATGTGTGGCGGCGATGGTCAACGCACTTTACATGCGTCATGCCATGAGGGATTACTTAAACATCACATCCCAAATGGCTGTTGGCAGCACACATGGTTTAATCCTCTGCCATCTGATTAAAGATCGGATGGCCAGGCATCTCCTCGCATTTTAAAATGAGTAAAGGAATTTCTAAATGTGCGGGATTATCTTAGCCGTCCATCTAAAATTCGTGGATGGATGGCTGAGATATCCCTAGTTCATCCCCTTGATCAACAAAGACTTTCCATGATCAAGGGGAAGATCCAAGCTCGATCTAGCATGGAATCAAACCAAACTCAACCCACACCATCTAAGAACAAAGAGCGGCAAATCCAATGATCAAAAATTGATGGGGTGAAAATTTATTTCACAAAGCTCCACACCACATTGATTTTAATGGTCAAAAAATCCCATACCTTGTCAGAGGTGATCACGATGCTCGATTCCCTTGGAGAAGCTTCATATGATTGAGACGAAGCCTTGCTGAAGTTTTGAGCACTTGAGGTTGAGTGGATCCTTCTATGGGTCACCACCTCCTTGGGTGCTGATCCAATTCAATCCTCCCTTGCCTTTGAGCTTGGGGTGAACAGGTGAGCTCACTTGGTCACTAAAGTGCTTGCAAAGGAATTGCAATGGATTCTAGTGTGGAGGAAGTTGGAGAATGGATTGAGCTCCCTTATTTTCACTATTTAAAAATTGAGAAATGGGGAATTGGTAAAAGCTCTAGGATGCTTTCTATCACTCTCTGATGGCTCCTAAGTCTCACTAGAACTCAATTGAATTCTGGAATGATGCATTTGAGTTTATTTAGGGGGACTATATCTCCCCTTGAAGAATCGGACGGTCGATAGTGTACTTTCCATTTTGAACCAATTGATCATATTGGGAGGGTTGTTTGATCAGTTAGGAGTGTGCACATGGTCAGTTTGAGCCAAGGAGTGGATTGCCAACCTCCCATGTGCTTGAATTTGAGCTTGAGAGGGAGTTTGAATTTTTCAATTTTGAACCTTAGGGTTGAGTTTGGTCTATGGACCAATTCGGCTGGCCCAAACCCATTGGGTTGGGTGCACCACTCTCCCCTAGGTCCCCTTAAGCTTTTAGGAAAGCCTCAAGTGAATGTGGAGAGGGTATGACCAAATTACCCATAGATTAAGCCAAAATTTGTTCTATGGCCTAGGGGTAGGATGGTTATTTTGCTATTTTTCCACTTTGGATATGTTGGGCATGTGGAGAAACTAGGTTTGGCCATGTTTCATGAGATTTGGAATTTAATTGTTAGGGTTTGGCTCATGTTGACCTATTTAGATCAAAATGGGTCAACTTGGGTCAAGTTGACCAATTGGTCAAATTGGGTCAAACCAAGGGTTGGGTCAAGTTCACATGACCATTTGAAATATTTTGGTGGCTTTGGTTTGGTCAATTTGGTATAGTTTTGAATTTGTCTCAAATGACTTCATTTAGGTCAAATGGGTCAAGTTGACCTATTTGACTCATTTGACCTATTTGAGGTAGGTCAAGGTAGGTTTAGGTTAGGGTAGTCATATAGAGTGGATTGGTATCTTTATTTCTAATCAATTTTTGTTAAGTTCAATTTTGTCTCAACATGACCCCTTTAGGTCATGTTGGGTCTAAGGTCAATTGGGATAGGTTAGGCTTAGTTGGCCAATTGAGGCTTTGGTCAAGTTTCACAAGTGATTTGGGATGGACTTGACCCATTGGTTTCAATCAATTTGGCTTAGATCAAGTTTTGACATATTTTGACCCTCTAGGTCAAAATGGGTCAACTTGGGTCAAGTGGCCAATTGGGTTAGGTTAAGTTCAAATGTTGGCTTAATCAAGTTCAAACATAAGTCATAAGTGAACTTAGATCAATGGTTTCAATCAATTTGTCCTATGGTGGAATTTGGCTATGTTAGGTTTCATTTTGGGCTAAGTGTTGACTTGGTCAACCCTTAGGTTTGACTTGGTTTGACCCAATTTGATTGATTGATCATCCCATGGTGATTGTTGATCATGATGAGAGGCATAGATGAGTTTGGTTCAATCCAATTTGGTTGGGATCAAAATTTGGCTCATTAGAATACTTCAGGCCACTCTGAGTCAAGTGAGCCTAAGTTGGTCAAATGGCTTGTTCAAAGCTTGATTTGAAATTGGTTGATCTTGTATATGGACTCATGATTAAAATATAAATCCATTTACAAGTGGTTTGAAGTCATGGGTTTTGATCCATTTGACAATTTCATATTCAAAGGAAGAATATGAAAGAATTTTGGCTTTGATTTTTGAACTAGGTTTTGATTGAGTGATTTAAGTTTGTATTTATACATGAGCTCATGATTGTAGGGTTGATTGAACCATCAAAGAAAATCAAGAGTTTGGCTTGATTTGAAAATGATTTGGTTAAGTTCAAGATTTTGACTTAAAAGGCTTAGATTGGATTTTGAGTTGATTTGAGTATGATTTTTGGAATAGGTTTTGATTGTTTGAATTTATATTTCATTTATATATGTGAATATAAATTGATCATGAGAAAATTTCAAGGATTTGAAGTGGTTTGATCATGATTTGGGCAAAGTCCATTAAGAAGGATTTAAAGGACTTAAGAAAATTTTGGAGTTTGGAGTTTGAATTTTTGAATTTGGTTTAATTGATTTATATTTATATTTCATTAATATATGTGAATATAAATGATAATATGAAATAATTATGAGAAAATCCCATGACTTTGAAAAGGTTTGATCAAGGCTAAGTTCACTAATAGACAATTAATGACTTAAGGAAATTCTAATTTGAGAATTTAATTTTTTGCCTTTTATTTGATTGATTTATATTTATATATCATTTATATATGTGAATATAAATGAGTTTTGAGAAAATCCCATGAGTTTGAAATGGTTTAGATTTGATTTTGGCTAAGTCCATTAATAGAAAATTAAGGGACTTAGGAAATTTTAAATTGAGAATTTAATTTGATTTGATTTGATAGATTTATATATATTTCATTTATATATGTGAATATAAATGATAATATAAATGATTTTTGAAAATCCCAAATTTGAATGATGTAGATCATGATGAGGCTAAGTCTTTAAGGAGAACTTAAGAACTTAAGAAAATTTCATGAATTGATTTGGAATTTTGAGTTTAGTTTGATTGATTTGAATTTATATTTCATTTATATATGTGAATATAAATTAGAATATAAATGGATTATGAGAAAATCTCAAAGATTTGAATTGTTTTGATTGTAATTTTTCTTTAAGTCCTTAAGGGAAGGTTAAGGACTTAGGCAAAATTTGGACTTAGGAATTTTGATGAATTTTGGTCATGGGTTTCAATCATAGATTTAAATCATGGATTTCAATCATATAGAGTTGATTTGGATTTGGAGGGAATCTAACAGAATTGATTTGGAGTTTGACTTGAAGGAAGGAAAGTGAGGAATGATCTAAGCTAAGGGTAGAAAATTTTCCTAACACCCCTAAGGCATGACATATTCCTATGGCTAACTCTAAGTCTTATAGGGCTAGGTTGAGTGTCCACCTAATCACTAGATGTGTCTTGAGACTAAGAAACTCTTAAAGTCTAAGAGGAGTCCTATGTCTAAGATGGAGGAGTTGAAAGCTCATCCTAAAAATGAGGTCAACAAGGGTGTTGTGAGGAAGATAGTAGGTCGCATCCTCATATATTTCAACCTCTCTAACTGAAAATGCTTTTCATCTCCTTTGACACAGTAATCAATCCCATCCTTCCTAAACTTGATGCACTGATGGAAGGAGGATGGAATCATCTTGTTCTGGTGTATTCAAGGCCTACCGAGCAAAACATTGAATGAAGTATTCAAATCATTGATATAAAACTTGGCTTTAGTCTTCCAGTCACCTATCTCCAAAGGTAACACTATGGAACCTAAAGATCTTTTGCCTTGTTTATTAAATCCTCTCAACATCATCCAATATCCTCAGAGTGTGGAGATGTTGATCCTCAAATGACAAGAATCTTTAGACTCATAATGTTACTGATGCTCCTTGATCGACAGAATTCTGGAAAGTCTGAATATCCTCATGTCCACTATAATGTAGAGGGACGGTTGTGCTCCATGTCCCCCAGATGAATGTCTTCATCTGTGAAAGTGATCCCCTGGGCTTCTCTGGAATAATGTGCCTTCTCTCCAATAGTGATCAGTCGAGCTAAGCATATCTTAGGATCAAGGAGAGCCTTGATTAATGATTCTCTCATCTCTTTGGATAAGACAAGGGCATCGTATATGCTTAGCTTAGATGACAACTTTCTTAGGTGAGAGAAGACATTGTAGTCCACCTTGGGCTGATCCTCCATAAGCATATCCAAGGGTGTAGCATCATGTGGAAGGGCTTCTTGATCCTCTAAACTAATGACTCATTTCCCTCTATCTTGAGGTGCTGCCCTAGAAGGTAGAACCTTGCCACTATGGAGGTTGACTTTGGTGATCTCTTATGATAGGATAATGGAAGATTCTAACAGCACGTCAGGCTCACCTACAACTTCTCCTATGGGGCGCTCAGAATTGGATGATTCCAAGTCTATTTCAAGAGGCAACCCCATAGTATTCAGAGTAGGAAAATCAAACTCTGAATTAGAGAGAAGAACATCAAAATTATTATAGTTGTTGTTTAGACTTGAAGAGTTAGGATTAGGAATAGATTTAGATAATCCATCATAAGTGACACATATATAATTCAAGCTAGTTTTATTCTTCAATTTCTTGGATTTGATAGGAGGTTCATAATAGAAATCAAGTAAAGTAAGAGGGGTGAGGGATTTGATGCCCACATCCACCGATATAAGATGTTTACAAGAAGAAGAAGAGTTTGCTGAAATAGAGGAGGTCGTTGATGTAGTTCTCAATGGTGGGAGGGCGGACTTGGTTGGTGGTTGCTGGGCTATCGGTCTTGCACATCTTCTCCGAACTCCCCTTTCCCTGAGTTGTCCAAACCTTCCTTGATGTTAGAGGTTTGAGCTAGCTCAGGCACTTGTAAAGAAAGTTTCTTAATTTTTTATACAATTTTCTTAGAGGTTTTGGATAAGAAGATATCCCAACCTTCTTTTGATTTGGAAGGATCACAAGTATCCCTAAGGATTACCCTAATGGAACTAGATGGTTGTTCCACAAGGTATTCTTTTGGGATAATTATAGCACCAGCCTTGAAGCTATGTTCAAGCCGGTCTTTAAATGTAAAGTAATCTTCTGAAACATGACATATCATATGGTGGTAGGGGCAAAAGTTAGGATCATTGCATTTGCCCACTTCCTGTGGTCTCTTAAGTTTGGGTAGCTAAAAATTAGGCTTCTTTAATAAATTTTTAAAGATCTTCCTGATTACCTCCCTCCTAAATAAATAAGGCTTGTTAAGTTTATCCAAAAGAGTAGGTGGACCTTAGCTACCAAGTGGCAGCTATGTGTACCACTACTGTTGATGATGTGGTTGAGAAGGAGGTGGTGCAGGCCATGGAGGCTGATGTGGCGGCTGGTAGGGCTGCCTCGGTGGTGGTAGACTAGGTGGAAGTGATGGCTATGGAGCACGAGGTCTCTCAAATTACTCTCTGGATAGCTATTTTCCTTTATCTACTACTATCACTGCCCTGAGCTTCAGCTCATATACCTTCTATGACTTTGGCTTTGTTGGTAGATCTAGAGAAGGTAACTGTTTGGCCTCTCCTTGCAAGCTAACCACCTTATTGATTAATTTCTCAAAAGTTCTGATGGTGAAACCTTTGAGCATGAAGGCGACCAGGCCATGGATATTCTTAACCAGAATCTTGATGGCATGTTATTCAGATAGCTGAGGTTAGTATTTCATACTCAAAGAATATAATCAACGAAGGACTCACCATAGTTTAGTTGAGCCACAATGAGATCGCCAATAATGACCCTTTGTTGAGCTCCAGTAAACTCTTGATAAAGAGTTGCTCCAACTCAGTAAAAATCTTCACTGAACTATTGGGAAGTTCAGCGTACTAGTCAAATGTTATACCCACTAAGCTACTGATGAAGAGATGGAAGAGTAAGGCATCACTGCCACCAGCATTGCAATAACTAGCCCTAGAATGTGCAATTTGCTGCCTCGAGTTCCAACTACCATCAAAACTCTTTAAAGAAGGTGGCACAAAACCCTTAGGATATTGGATTGATTCATTTGGGTAGGGTCTACCCTTTGGAACTGATGATTCTCCTCAGGCTTGAGCCAATGCTTCTCTCACCTGCTGCTCAACCATGCTGATGACATCCTTTTCTTGTATGGAGGTACTATCCACCATCTTTCTATACATGTTGGTGCTACCTTGCTCTATTGAAGGTAAAGTCTTGGTTGGATCCAAGACATGAACTAACTCTGGCTAACTGGTCTCAGCTATAGTAGGATGACCTGTCGGGGCTTGGTTTTAAAGTGCTAAGACGGCTGCTAGTAGATCTTTGAGCCTCTTTAATGTGAACTGAAGTATGGGCCTCCTGGCCCTCTCTTGTCTAATATGATTCCTCACATTATGGGGGATAATGGATCTCAAATCAAACTAAGCTCCGGAGTTCGATCATCCGTAGGCTTTACCAACCTGGCAAAGAATTATCCTCAGGCCGGCGTACGACCTCTTCCTCTTAGTACCAAGAGCCTGAAAATGCACTGTTGGTGGAGGTGAAGCAAAAATCCTCCTGACATCCTCTCTATCAGAACCAAAAAATGGGTGAAACCTACTCTCCAAATGAGAGGAGACACGACCCTAGCTTCATCTCACAATGCGAGTGTGATACCACTTAATCATGCAATTCTTGCTTCTTCTTTGGGTCTTGGTAGGGCGAGCAGAGTAAGAGATAGACCCAACCTCAAAAGCAGGGGAGACAATCCCTGGGATTAGGGGAGCCTTCCCCTTGGAGCATGCTAGTGAGTGGGTACTAGCCCTAACTAGGACAGCATGGGAAACCACGAGGAGCACAGGCGCTGGCACTGTCACTACTATTATGAGAACTGCCATAACCTTCCTCTTTAATGAGGGAATATCCAAGTCAGACGGCATGTCGATGACCGCTTGATCCCGTGCTCTACTAATAGAGGGGGTGCCTTCACATGTAATCCTGGCCCCCTCAAAGCCTCGACCAAAGCGAATGAGGTGGGCATAATCAAATCAGGGAAGGCTGGTCTGATCCAAGGCCAAGTCCATCCCATGAGGAAAAGTGAACACATACTTCAGCGTTGTCATTGAATCAAAATGTACTGAACTGAGCCTAAAAAAACTGACTAAAGCTGACTAAAACTGCAATGTCAAAAATAAACTTGAATCAGATTTTCTTGCTTTGTTGATTTTGAATTTGAATTTATAATTTGAACCCATACTCAACATCTTGAAACTGTTAAGTCAGGATCAAATGGATTTAAAAGAGATTTTGAGATTTCATTGGGAAGAGAAATTTTTTAATGTAGAATCCACTTTCAACAAATTTGGGTATGTTGAAAACTAGCTTCAAATATTTTTGAAGAGATACTTCCATTAGTTCATATTTGAATTTTGATTTTTGATTTTGAGGACCCTTCATTTAACAAATTTGGGTATGTTAAAGTAAAGGGATCAATTAATTTTATTATTTATTTTTGATTTGTAATTTTTGGAATTTACTCACTTAGCAAATTTAAGTACACTAGGTGAGGTGTTTGAAAATAATTTCTTCTTTTTTTTTCCTTTGGTTACTTTATTTTGCGAATCATTTGTGATTTAAAAATGGAATTCTCATTTAGCAAATTTGGGTATGTTAAATGAAGAATCCAAGTGTGTTTTTTTTTTTTTTTTTGAAAATTTTGAAAATAGGACTCTTAGCAAATTTGAGTATGCTAAGAAAATCCTAATGTGTTTCTTTTATTTTTAAAGATTTGATTTTTAAAAATAGGATCCTTAGAAAATTTGGGTATGCTAAGGAAATCATAATGTGTTTCTTTTATTTTAAGAAATCTTGATTTTGAAAAATAGGATCCCTAGCCAATTTGGGTGTGATAAGGAAATCCTAATGTGTTTCTTTTTTTTTTTTTTATTTTGAAAATAGTATTCTTAGCAAATTTGGGTATGCTAAGGAAATCCTAATGTGTTTCTTTTATTTTGGATTTTTGTTTTGAAAAATGGAGGCTTTACTTTAGCAAATGTGGTAGGCCAAAATGAAGTTCCAATGTGTTTTAAAATTTTGTGAAATGGAGATTTCACTTAGCAAATTTGAGTATGCTAAATGAAATTCCAAAAAAGAGTTTCAAATTTTTTTTGTGTTTTGATTTTGCTCTGAAAATGGAGACTTCACTTTAGCAACTGTGGTATACTAAAATGAAGTTCCAATGTGTTTTGAAATTTTGTGAAATGGAGATTTCACTGAGCAAATTTGAGTATGCTAAATAAAATTCCAAAAATGTGTTTCAAATTTTTATGTTTTGATTTGGGAGACTTCACTATAGCAAATGGGGTATGCTAGAATGAAGTTCCAATGTGTTTTAAAATTTTGTGAAATGAGATTTCACTTAGAAAATTTGAGTATGCTAAATGAAATTCCAAAAATGTGTTTCAAATTTTGTTTTGGAAAAGGGAGACTTCACTTTAGCAAATGGGGTATGCTAGAATGAAGTTCCAAATGTATTTTGAAATTTTGTTAAATGGAGATTTCACCTAGCAAATTTGAGAATGCTAAATGAAATTCCAAAAAAGTGTTTCAAAAATTTTTTGGGTTTTGAAAAGGGAGACTTCACTTTAGTAAATGGGGTATGCTAGAATGAAGTTCCAAATGTACTTTAAAAAAAAAAATTGTTGATTTTGAAAAGAGTGATTTCCATTTAACAAATTTGGGAATGTAAGATGGAAATCAATTATGTTTCATTTTTCAAAGTTGTATTTTCTTGTGTGATTATTGCTTTTTGAAAGAGGAGATTCCAACATAATCATATATGGAATAGGTTAAGTGGAATTTCAAATTAATGTCATTTTATTTGAAATAAAATCTTCATTCAATAAATTTGGGTATATTGAATGGAGATGTTCATATGTGATTTTTGAAATTTTATTTTTGATTTTGATTGGAAATGAAAACTCCATTCAATAGGTGTGGGTATATTGAATGGAGAGGTTTCATGTGTGCTTTTGGAGAATTTATTTTTGATTTTGATTGGAAATGAATCCTCCACTCAATATATATGGGTATATTGAATGGGGAGGTTTCATATGTGCTTTTTGAAAATTTATTTTTGATTTTGGTTGAAAATGAAACTTCCATTCAATAAATGTGGGTATATTAAATGGAGAGGTTTCATATGTGCTTTTTCAAAGGGTGAAAATTCCAACTGTACACATGTGGAATGTGTTGAGTGGAATTTCAAAGTTGTGATTTTGCTTGAAGATGTAGCATCCATCCAACACATTTGGATGTATTGAATGGAAAGACCCATCTTCAAACTTTGTGCTTTTTGGAAGTTCATGATTGTTGAAATTTTATTTTTGATATGTTTCTACATGTAACAATTACAAAAATTGTTAGATGTAGTGCAAATATTTTATTAAGTGTATTTTGAAAAAGTGCTTCTGGAAATCGAAACTTTTCATAAAGGATTTTTTTTTCTTTATTTTTAGAATGAACCTTTCCTTACCATAAAAATGGTAAGGAGGAAGTCTTTAATCATTTTCTTTTTATACAATTTTTATTTTAAGACCAACACGAGATGAGGTCCTACAACCTAAAGATGTTGGCTAGCTTAACTTAAGAATGAAATAAGCTAATTTCCAATGGAAAGAAAGATAGCCTTGGATTTACACAAAAGTAAAAACTCACTATCGATACTTGGAGATGATGACCATTTACCAAATATGGAGAGAGGAACCATCCCCAGTGGAGTCGCCAAAAATATATATGGTGAAAAATATTCCTGCCTTCATCAATCCCCCTTTTGGAAAAGAAGATAAATGAAAACAAAAATATACACCTTATCGGGAAGCCAAGTAGATCCGCAGATGTTCTTATTAGGGTGATAGGGTACAACATTGAAGAAAGGTGTACTATCCTGACAGATAGAAGTCACCACCCTACAATGAACCTAATCACCTCAATAAGGACTCCTAAGGACTATGGGTCTTCGAAATATACCAGAGATTCTTCTCCTACATTACATGGAAAAAGTAAAGCAGGGTTTATTTTAAACTGAGTTTGTTAAGTTCCCTACAGGGGCAAGCCCCCATAATAAATTACATCCTAAGGAACAGGATTCCTTATGAATACTCTCGATTAAGGTAAATGATCTCCAAAGATTTTGAAAAGGTAGGACTATCAATCATTTGGTTTATTTTTAGATGTTCAAGTGGGATCGATCAAGAGGAGGGAGTTCTTATCGGAGCCATATGAGAACAAGAAGGGGTACTTAAGTTACTAGGAAGCCTAGTAAGCACCACCAAACTATCCTATGGTGGTATTTTATATTTTTGAAATTGAATTGATTTATTTGAGTTGAATTTTTATTAGAATGCTAGGGCTTATAATTCTATGATGCAAGGTCACATAAATGCTTAAGATGTGAGGATTTATGCTCATAGCTTGCAAAGGGAAGTAGTAACCTCTGATCTTAGATCTAGGGAGCTTTAGCAAAGGCCAAAATCATGACCTAAATCTAAGATGAAAATGGGTATTTGATTTACCTCCACAAGAAAGGATAAACCACCCGACTGTTTGACTTACAACCGCCTGGGGGTGGCCACCAACAAACTCCTCCTATGACTTTAAATACATGTAGGCAAGTCATATATTTATGCAAAAAAGCAAGGCTATTGTTTATTTAGAAAGAAACTTAGTCCTCCCTAAGAGACTAGATCATGTAGGGAATGCTTTAATGACTTAAATCTAATACAAATTTTGTTATATTTTATTTTTATTTTTGACAATCAATTTGACATATGCTTTAGGATTTATATGCCTAATGCATGAGAAATTAGATTATGGGCCACAATCAGCAAGATAAGAAGGTGAGTTTCCATCATGGCTCTCACAGGTCAAGTCAAGTTCTCTGGCAAAGGTGAAAGCCCTCCAATCAAGAGTGAAATAACATGCTTTTTATGCATGATGTTATAAAAATAAGATAGCATCCAGCTAAGGGGTTGCTAATTCTTTTATCTTGATTTATAGCCTAAGATTTAGGTGAGGTTATGAGTTGATTATTTTTAATTTGAGTTATTTAATTGGATAGAAAATTTATTTTTTTAAGAGCCTAATCATCATCCATGCCATACATCAAAGTAAGAAAGAAACTAGGAAAAGATGTTATCTAATGCATAATTTAAACAAACATCAATCATTTATAAAGCTAGCACAAAAGAATAAAAGGTCATTTGTGGTCAGGCTCCACCGCACAAACTCGAAAGATAAATTGGGTAGCCGAGCTCTACCCTCATACAACCCAGATTATAAATGAATTAATTACAGTTAAGCAAGGGATTCATGTTATGGGGATCTTCATTCTTCATTTCTTCTTTCTTCTTTCTTCTTTCTTCTTTCTTCTTTCTTCTTTCTTCTTTCTTCTTTTGGTTGGTTGGAATGTGGTTTCTCCAAGGGCTTCACATGGTCTTATGATCAATGCTCATCCTAATCCCCTATAATAATCATTCCAAAATCTTAATTGCAAAAGTACATGAAAATGGAAACTAACCTCTGCAAAATAGAGATTAGCCAAAAAACCATACAATCCCAAGCATGTATATATATATTGGACTTAGCACCCCACACATGGGTAACCAAGTCCACCTAGCCTATTTTGGATTATGCTTAGGGTATAACACACAAAAAGCATTATATTTTTATTTACCCCTTAAGCACAATCCCTAGAAGATAATGGTTAGACTAAGATCGCCTATCATTCGTCTATGCATACCTAACATCGGACTAAAATAAAATATCACAAAATAAAAACAAACATCAAACCATGTACCGCCTAACCTAAAGCTAGAAATGATGACTTAGCTTAATGTGTGTGTTATTTATGGTTTGTGTGGTATGCTTAGCTAAGCTTGAAGGTTGAAATTTTCTATATATGAAAATGTTCAACTTAGACGTTTTGTTTTATGTGAGTGATTTAGTTGCTTTGGTTGATTTTATTTTGTATCTTAATTTGGTTTAAGTGAATCCCACAATTAATTACTAAGTTGTAAAAAGAGGAAAAGAGAAGAGAACTTCTCTTTCCTCCCTACCTTAAGTGATTTCTAAGGTAGATTCATATTTGATTTTTTTAGTGAATATTTTATTATGTGTTTTAATTAATCCTAAGTTTATATTTTCCCTAAATAAACCTATTCGAAAAGAAAGGCATTTTAAGATTAAATAAAGTGAAATACTATCACAAAATACACATCACTTCATTTCTTTCCCAACATGTGTAACATGCATATGAATGAATCCTAAGCATATCTATACATGCAAATAGAAATTTTTAGCATGCTTTCATGATGGATGCTAAGTGATGTCACTTAAGGAAATTTATAATGTTTCATGTATGCATGATTTTGCTTCCATTTTTTGCATGCATATTTATATGTATGAAAGGCATAAGTGAGTACGGTGTCATTGTTAGTACCAAGGGTGTAAGGTATAAGACCTGCTTAGGGCTACTTAAAGTCTCATAATCCCGGGGTTGTCCATACTAATATATCACTTTCCTTAAATACATATGCATGTACAAAAGAAATAAATGAAAAAAGAAACATGCAAAAGTTTGTGTTTGTTTGTTTGATTTATTTATACAATTTATATGTGTAAGTGTGGATGTACTTCTTTAAGTAATAACATAGGAATGAATATGAATGTATTTAAGTAAGTGTTGTGTTCTTTTCAAATGAACTATACACCTTATCAAATCCTATCAAAATTATGCTAAAAGAAGAGAGAAGGAAAGCCACACTATGCACATCTTTATATTTATACTCACATGCAAGCTTATAAATAATTATAAGTAGCATACCTTTCAATTTCGATATTGAATTTATAAATATTGAAAATAATTTTGGATTTAATAGTGATAATAGTCATTTATATTATTATTTTAGCCTAAACATGTAATTTGACATAAAGGAAACATTTCATTTTTAATTTGAATTTTAAAAAAGTATGAATGCATGATTTGCATATGGCATACACATTTAGCATGCTAGGAAAGAAATAAAGTGATGAAAGCAATGTAAGTTCATTCACCCTAATTAATTCCTAAAGACAATCCTATGAATAAGATTATTTAAAGTAAACCAAATTTATTTTAAGGAGAGTTTGGATTTTGTTTGAGTTTGATTTCAATTTGAGAAATGTGAGAAGGTTTGTTGGTCCTAGCCCATTCTCACATGTGTATGATGTTTTAGTTTAATTTTTAGGTGATTAGATCAATTTTATGCTTTGGTTAGGTTAAGGTGTGAATTAAGTGTGTTAATTATCCCTTACCTGTACCACTTTAACATACTTAATCACATAATTATGAGCCAATGTATGACATAAAACTACACAAGGAATTTAAATCAGCAATGCACGTAGAAAAGAAGGGTCCTAATGCAATTGGCTCACAATTAGTGATTAATTAAGTTAAAGGGTTTAATTTAAGTACTTTCATAACCCTTCCCACACATGTGGGTTGGATTTTGATTTTCTTAAGCTACTTAGGTTATTGAACACCTAAGCACCTACCCAAGATGAATTGACTAAGTTCTGAAATGTTTTGAAATTTTTATCAAGTTAATTAAGTAGGTGATTAGTGGGTTAACCCTTAATTAAGTTTGGATTAAGGAAGGAAAGGGGTTTATGGAATGGCTTAGAGAAAATTCCCCAAATCTATTCCATAAACCTCTTATTCACTTAAGCAAGGCTTAATTAACTTATAAAGGGGTAAACCACTATTCACATGCTTAATTACCCATAATTATATAAGGAGAGTAATTAAGGATTCAGTAATTGATCTCCCTAATTAACCCATCAATAAATCCCAAGAAAATTAGGGGAGGTAGAAGTCATCCCCTTAAATTCACATAAGAAGATTGGAATTAATCAGTGGGATAATTACAGAATAATTAGGATTATTAAGTTTTTAATAAAACCCTAATTAAGGAGAATACACTATTCAAAACCTATTAGAAATAATTTTAGATTATTCTCCTCTGAATTATCTTTATAATGCATTTTACCTTGTATTTTTATGATTTTTCTATAATTAGTTATGTAATTATGAAGTTTTAGTAATTAAGGATAATTAATTGAATCTCTAATTAAATATCTAATCCCATCGGTGCCATGTAGAGGCTGACACGGTGCACGCTTTCCACATGGCACGATAGGAGAGGTCACTTAAGTTGTCACATCATAGTGACATTCCAGCAGAGGCGCTACACACTTTCTCCCCATCCGTCAGATCAAATATCAAACAGCTGAGATAAAGCCTGCAGTAT
This sequence comes from Cymbidium sinense, assembly GCA_021442155.1. NCBI lineage: Eukaryota > Viridiplantae > Streptophyta > Magnoliopsida > Asparagales > Orchidaceae > Cymbidium > Cymbidium sinense. The sequence goes on along the minus strand of CM038221.1, from coordinate 18,502,335 downwards.
TAAGGGATTAATCAGATATTCCTATGCGTCTTGATCATGGCCGTCCATCCAAAATGCATGAATTGATGGCCCATGATCCATCCCTAAGCTTCTCTGCGGAAAAGGGAACCGTCCACCTTCTATGGCAAGATCTGAGCTCGATTGAGCTCAGATTAAGCCCAAACTCAACCCACACCATCATCATGCAAGGGGATGAAGATCCAACGGCTAGTTTTACATGAAGTGAAATTCCTTTCACAAAAGACCACACACTCTCTAGTTTAAGCTCAGTTTTGATCCATACCTCACCAAAGGCTATCACCAGCACTCAAATCCAATGAGGTGGCTTCATCAAGTAGAGATGAAGTTCTATTGAAGATTTGAGGTGACTTGGTTGAGTGGATCTTCTTATGGACCAAGCTCTCCTTCAATTGGGCTTGGCTTTGATCAAAGTCCCACCTCCTTTACCTTTAGAGCTTGGAAGAAGCATGGGATGAGTTTGACTAGGCCCTCTGAGTGTGCTCAAAGGAGGAATTGGATTGATTTTAGGTATTAGCTAAGTTGGAAAAATGGAGGAGCTCCCCTGTTTTCAATCTAAGAAAAACCAAAAAATGGAGAATTTGAATTCACTTTAGGAAGCTTGGGGAGACTTACAAATGCTTGCTCTGAGTTCCTTAGCTCAATCGAGTGTGGCTCTATTGAATTCAAATGAAATTAGGGGGAGTATATCTCCCACTAGGTGAATCAGATGGCCTAGCTTCCTTTTATCATTTCGATCTAATACACCTAGTTCAATGGGTTATTTCGGTCGTTTAGAGTTGCATGTGGTTCAGTTTTGGTCAGAGGGGGTAGTGGAGAAGTTGCCATGTGCAAAACAAGGTGGAGGAAGGATTCCCATGTACTCATGTCCATGGGGGTGGTAGTCTTAGCCTTAGGTTGGGTTCGGCTGACCCAAACCCATTGGGTCATGTGCACCATGTCCATTAGTGACCATTTGGTCCACTAAGAGGATGTCAAGTGTCCATGAAAAGGAATTGATCAAATTTCAAGTAGTTTTGACTTTATGTTACCCTATGCCCTAGGGGTAAAATGGTCATTTTTCTTGAATTTTATTTTGAATATATTTGGTATGATTGAAAAATGAGTTAGGCCAAATTTTATTGAATTTGGAGTTGGTTTGATATGATTTGGCTTATGTTGACCCATTTAGGTCAAAATGAGTCAACTTGGGTGAAGTTGACCAATTGGTCAAATTGGGTCAAACCAAGGGTTGGGTCAAGTTCATATGACCATTTAAAATATTTTGGCATCATTGGTTTGGTTCAATTTGATTTATATTTGGATTTCATTCATTTGATTACATTTAGGTCAAATGGGTCAAGTTGACCAATTTGACCCATTTGACCTATTTGGGTTAGGTCATGGTTTGGTTTATGTTTGGTTGATCATTTGAAATGGATTGGTATCTTTGTTTCTAATCAATTTGGTTTATATTTGGATTTGGCTCAATTTGACCTTTTAGGTCAAGTTGGATTCAAGGTCAATTGGGCTAGGTTAGTTGGTTAGTATTGGGGCTTTGGTTAAATCCAACAAGTGATTTGGAATGAACTTGACCCATTAGTTTTAATCAATTTGGCTTAGATCAAGTTTTGACACATTTTGACTTTTTAGGTCAAGTTGGGTCAACTTGGGTCAAGTGGCCACTTGGGCTAGGTTAGGCTCAAATGATGACTTGGTCAAGTTCAAACACTGATCACGAATGAGTTTTGATCAATGGTTTCAATCAATTCGGCCTATGGTGGATTTTGGCAAGTTTAGGTTTCATTTTGTCTGTGTTGACTAGGTCAACCCTTAGGTTTAACTTGATTTGATCCAATTTGAGTGATTGATCATCTTATGATGATTGTTGCTCACAATGTGAGGCTTGGTTGGGCTTAGTTCAATCCAATTTGGGTAGGATTAGAATTTGGCTCATAAGAGATACTTTAGGTCACCTTGGGTCAAGTGAGCCTAAGTGGGTCAAATGGCTTGGTCAAAGCTTGATTTGAGTTTCATTGTACTCACATATGGACTTATGATTGAAATATAAATCTGTTTGCAAGTGATTTGAAGTCAAATAGGCTTTAGTTCATTTGATAATATCAAGTTCAACAGGGTGAACATGAGTTTAACTTGGGTTTAATTTTTGAATTTTAGTTTTGGTTTGATGATTGAGGTTTATGTTTATATTTGGATTCATGATTGTAAGATTGGTTGAATCGTGAAAAAAAAGTCAAGGGTTTGGCTTGATTTGAAATTGATTTGGCTAAGTTCAAGATTTTGACTTAAAGGCTTAGGTTGGATTTTGATTGAATTTGAGTTTGAGTTTTGAATTGATTTTTGGATTGATGATTGAATTTTATATTTATATTTGGATTCATGATTGTAGGATTGGTTGAATTATGAAGAAAAATCAAGGGTTTGGCTTGATTTGAATTTGATTTGGCTAAGTTCAAGATTTTGACTTGAAGGCTTAGGTTGGATTTTGATTGAATTTGAGTTTGAGTTTTGAATTAATTTTTGGATTGATGAATGAAGTTTGTATTTATATTTGGATTCATGATTGTAGGATTGATTGAATCATGAAGAAAAATCAAGGGTTTGGCTTGATTTGAATTTGATTTGGCTAAGTCAAGAATTTGACTTGAAGGCTTAGGTTGGATTTTTGATTGAATTTGAGTTTGAGTTTTTGAATTTATTTTTGGATATCTGAATTTATATTTCATTTATATTTATGAATATAAATGAGAATATAAATGGGTTATTAGAAAATTCTTTGAATTTGAATTGATTTAGATCTGATTTAGGCTAAGTCCATGAGAGGGAATCAAAGGACTTAAGAAATATTTTGGAGTTTGGAATCCAATCATGGGCTTCAATCATAAGTTTCAATTATTTGGAATTAATTTGAGTTTGAAAAAATCCATCAAGTTGGAATTAATTTAAGTTTGACTTGAAGGGAGGAAGTGAGGAATTTGGTTCAAGCTATAAGGTATGCAAATTTTCTAACACCCCTAAGGCATGACCTATTCCTATGGCTAACTCTTCTAAGTCTCTAGGGTTAGGTTGAGTGTCCACCTAATCACTAGATGTGTCTTAAGACTAAGGAACTCTTAAAGTCTAAGAGAACTCCTATATCTAAGATGGAGGGGTTGAGAGCTCATTCCAAAAATGAGATCAATAATTACTAATTGTGAGCCAATTGCATTAGGCCATTTCTTTTTTAGGTGCATTGATGATTCAAATTCCTTGTGTAGTTTTATGTCATACATTGGCTCATAATTATTTGATTAAGTATGCTAAGGTGGTATAGGTAAGGGGTAATTAAAGAACTTAATGTACACATTAACCTAAACAAAATATAAAATCAATATATTCACCTAAAAACTAAACTTAAACAACTCACACATGGGGAAATGGGTTAGGACCAGCAAACTCATCTCACATTTCTCAAATTGAAATCAAACTCAAAACAAAATCAAGGTTTCCTTAAACCAAATTTGATTTACTTTAAATAATCTTATTCCATATGATTGTCTTTAAGAATTAATTAGGGTGAATGAATTTACATGCTTTCATCACTTTATTTCTTTTCGAATATGTTGAATGTGTATGTCATATGAAAATCATACATTCATGTCTTTTAAAAATCAAATTAAAAATGAAATGTTTCCTTTATGTCAAATTGCATGTTTTGGCTAAAGTAAGAATATGAGTGGCTATTATCACTATTAAATCTAAAAATATTTTCAAAACTTATAAATCAAATATCAAAACTGAAAGGTATGCTACTTATATTTATTTATAAACTTTCATGTGAGTATAAACATAAAGATGTGCATTGTGTGACTTTACTTCTCTTCTCTTTTAGCATAGTTTTGAATAGAATTTCTAAAGTGTATAGTTCATTTGAATAGAATATAACACTTGCTTAAATCCATTCCTATTCATTCCTATGTTATTAATTAAGAAGGGTATTCACACTTACACATGTAAATTGCATAAACAAATCAAACAAGTAAACATAAACTTTTGCATCTTTCTTTTTTCAATTCATTTCTTTTATACATGCATATGTATTTAAGAAAAGTGGTATTTTAGTCTGGACAACCCCAGGATTGTGAGGCTTTAAGTAGCCCTAAGTAGGTCTTATACCTTACACCCCTGGTGCTAATAATGGTGTCATACTCACTTATATTTTTCATACATGTACATGTGAATATGAATAATGGATAATAGAATCTCTCTTTTCTACTTAATAAAATCATGCATACATAAAACATTTCAAATTTCCTTAAGCAAACTCTCTTAGCATTTATCATTAAGGTGTGCTAAAATGCTTCAATTTGCATGTATGGATATGCTTAGGATTTATCCATATGCATGTTACACATGTTGGAAAGAAATAAACTGTTTTGTGTTTTGTGAATAATAATTCACTTTACTTAATCTTAAAATGTCTTCCTTTTTGGATAGGTTTGTTTAGAAAAAATCTAAACTTAGGATTAATTAAAACACATAATAAAATATTCACTAAATAAAAATCAAATATGAATCTACCTTAGAAGTTACTTAAGGTAGGGAGGAAAGAGAAGTTTTCTTCTCTTTTTCTCTCTTTACAACTTAGTAATTAATTCTAGGTTCATTCAAACCAAATTAAAATATAAAATAAAATCAACCAAAGCAACTAAATTACTTATATGAAACAAACCCTCAAAGTTGAACATTTTCATACATAGAAAATTTTAACCTTAAAACCTAGCAAAGCATACTACACAAACCTTAAATGGCACACACATTATGCTAAGTCACCTTTTCTAGCTTTAGGTTAGGGCGGTGCATGATTTCATATTTGCTTTTATTTTGTGATATTTTTTACCAATGATGGTATAGTATGTAGACTTAATGTTAGAAATCTTAGTCTACCATTATCTTCTATGAGATTGTATTAAGGGGTGTTGTAATAAAATATAAAACTGCTGTGCTTATACCCCAGCATAATCCAAAATAAAATAGTATGGTTACCCATGTGTGGGGTGCTAAGTCCAATTTATATATATACATGCTTGGGATTGTTTGGTTTGTTTAGTTAATCTCTATTTTATAGATGTTAGCTAAATTTACTTTTTCCTTTTCATGTAATTTTGTAATTAGGATTTTAGAATGATTGTTATGGGGTATTAGGATGAACATTGATCATAAGATCATGTCTTAAGTACCATGTGAAGCCTTCAGAGCAACCACATTCCAACCATTCAAAAGAAGGAATCAGAAGAAGAAAGAAGAAAGAAGAATGAAGGCCCCCATAACATAAATTTTTTGCTTAATTGTAATTAATTCATTAGAAATAAGTGGGTTAAGACACCACACCAATTTATTTTTTGTGCTAGAGCGACCACAAATGGCCTCTTATTCTTTTGCGCTAGCTTTATAAAATGATTGATGTTTATTTAGCTTGTGCATTAAGATGGCATCTTTTCTTAGTTTCTTCCTTACTTTGATGTATGGCCTGGATGACAATTAGGCTCTTAAGAAAATAAATTTTCCATCAAATTAATCAATTCAAACTAAAAATAAATAACTCATAATCTCATATAAAGCCTAAGTATAAATCCATATACAAGAATTAGCAACCCCTTAGATGGATGTTGTATTAGTTTTCTCACATCATGCATAAAAAGCATATTATTTCAGTCTTGATTGGAGGGCTTCCACCTTTGCCAAAGTTCTTAGCTTGACCTTTGAGAGACATGGGGAAACACACCTCTTTATCTTATTGATTTTAGCCCATAATTTGATTTCTCATGCATTAGGCATATGAATCCTAAAGCCTGTGTCAAATTGATTATCAAAAATAAAAATAAAATGTATCAAAATTTGCATTATATTTAAGTCATTAATCATGCCCTATATGATCTAGTATCTTAGGGAGTCTGTTTAAGGACTTAGTCTCTTTCTAAATTAAATAATAGCCTAGCTATCTTACAAAAGCATATGACTAGCCTACATGTTTTAAAATCTAGGAGGAGTTAGTTGGAGGCCACCCTCAGGTGGTTTTAAGTCCAACAGTCGGGTGGTTTATCCTCTCTTATGGAGGTAAACTAAATACCCATTTTTGCCTAAGATTTAGGTTGTGCTTTTAGCCCTCACCAAAGCTCCCTAGATTTAGGTTCAGAGGTTGCTACATCCCTTTGCGGGCTACGAGCATAAATCCTCACCTCTTAGGCATTTCCATGACCTTATATCACGGAATTGTAAGTCCTAGATTTCTAATAAAAATTCAACTCAAATAAATCAATTCAATTTCAAAAATATAAAGCCCAACCATAGGATAGTTTTGGGTGCTTACTAGGTTTCTTAGTATCCTAAGCATTCCCCTACTTATATTCATTTGGCTTCGATAAGAACTCCCTCCTCTTGATCGATCCCACTTGATCTTCTAAAAATAAATCAATCGATTGATAGTCCTACCTTTTGAAATCTTTGGAGACAATGATCATTTACCTTAATCGAGAGTATTCCTAAGGAATCATATTCCTTATGATGTAATTAACTATGGAGGCTTACCCCTGTAGGGAACATAATGAACCCAATTTAAAATAAACCCTACTTTACTTTCAATGTAAAGTAGGGGTAGAATCTCTGGTGCATTCTGAAGAATCGTAGTCCTTAGGAGTCCTTATTAAGGTGATTAGGTCCATTGTAAGGTGGTGACTTCTATCTTTAATGATAGTATATCTTTCCTCAATGTCATGCCTGATCATCCTAATAAGAATAATTATGGATCTGTGTGGCATCCCAATAAGGCATATTTTATATATTTCTATTTTCATTCATCCTCTTTTCCAAAAGGGGGATAGATGAAGGCAGGAATATATAAAATTTTCACCACATGGAGTTAAGAATATTGGAGTTGATGCTTGTTTATGTGAATAGAGCCTTTTATTGAATACCTAAAGTATTAAATTCATAAGCAAGTGATCATAAGACCAATTAAACAATTGAAAATTAGATGATGTCAAAAGAAATAGGAATCCTGATTGAACATCAAATCAAAGCATAAGGAGCCTCTTAGAATTAAGATACACTCTTCAAACATATTCAAATAAATTGAAGAAAATTAAAGAATTCATCAGATACTTTCCATGAGATCGTATGATTGCTTATAAGCATGAGCAATGAATCTTTGGAAAATGTTTGAAGTGTATTTGTCGCCTTATCAAATACTTCAATTAGATCAATAAGAAATTGAGTATAGTTGATGATGAATTTGAAAATTGTCATAAGCATAAATCTATTGAATATTCAAAGACTAATCAACTTAGAATTAATTAAATATTAATTTGAATAATATAATAAGATGTTAGACTAATTTACAACATCTTGTATGCCATCGGATTCGCAATAGATCGTACAAGGGAACAAAAGGTGCTAATTAAGGAATTCTCAAATACACCCATATGGGCCCCGACATAATGTTGAATATTTAAATTCAAGTTTCTGAGGATGTTGTGTGGGTTGCTACCCAGTTTAGTCTTAGGGCTAGGTCCGGGTTAACAAAACTTTAAAATCTATTATAAAAATTTCAACTTATTGAAATATCTGAGAAGCTAATTCTATCTTGTGATAGTGGATCTGATCCTCTATTTGGAGCCAAACAGAGTTGACAAAATCTAAAGTTCTTAAATATATTCAATTCAATAGATTAACTACCCTGATGATGACTGTGTTGAGTGGTGATTTCAACCGGAGGAGATACTTTCATCAAAATATGATTCTAATTGCAAATCAAATTAACTCAAATTAAGTATCAATCTAAAAACTACTTAAATGAAATTCAATCATTAAAAGCTTAAAGTAAAACTCTATTTAATCCACCTTCCACAATAGTTTATTGGAGATTACAAATTAAGAAAAACTCTAGCTCACAAAGGAGCTAATGTCAAATCAAGTGTTCTACTATGCTCACTCTCAATCAATCTCTTGTCAGTAAGGATGTGGCCCATGTCCTCTGACTACGTGACTTGGCCGATAAGCTCCACAGATGATGCAGTTATGATCAGAGTCCTCTAATCAAGTGGTTTGGCCAGGAAGGCTCCATTATATTATGATCACGCGTAGCCTGTATGCTTCTCAATGGCTCTGCCCTTTGAGTTGTGAATCATAGGTACCTGATAGGGCAAAATCCCTCTATCAGCTAAGGTAGACTTAAGATTATCTCTTTAGACAAACACCACCCCTGGTCTACAAGAATTTCTTAGCAGACGTAACCCATGGGTTGCTAATAAGGATCCTTCTAGAGGTTGATGAAATGACTAAGTGGACCGTGAGGCGATGACTAACCATGGGATGGGATCGCACATCATCATTCCCCCAATCATCCACTTTAAGCTAATGATGATGGATTTCATAAATCTAAATTCTAAAACTCCATATATTGCTACTATACGCTAAGCATTTAGCGATCTTACGACTAGCCTTAATCAAAAGTTCTCTCTCAATTATTGGGAGGGGTAATTAACTAGGGCTTGTGCTCATGAAAACCCGAACCGTGATCTAAAGTCCTCACCAAATGAGGATGAAATCTCCAGGTAGTGTTTTATCTACTATCTCATCTACCTTTTAAAAATTTCACTGATATTTTAAATCACTCTCTTCAATTCAATTTATCGAGAGGTCGGTGGCAAATTTTTGGAGCCCACAAGAGGTTAAATTAGATCGATCATGTTTAGGCCCATATCAGATACATCAAGCCCAAAGTGTTTAGATCAGATCCATCATGTCCAAAAGGGTTGAATCTAAATTTAAATCAAGAATCCATCATGCTCAAAAGGACCATATTATATACATCATACCCAAAGGAGCTAGATTAGATCCATCATGTCCAAAAGAGTTGGATCTTAGCCCAAATTTAGATTTCATCATACCCAAAAGGGTTAGATCTAAAACTAAATTTAGATTTCATCATATCCATAGAAACTAGATCTATACCTAAACTTAGATCAACATGTCTATATGGATAGGATTTAAGTCTAAATATAACTAACATACAAAAGGAGTGGGTTTAAATATAAATCTAGATTAAATATGTTCAATTTAAAATCTATGAACCTAGAGAAGATTGAAACAAAAGCCTAAAAGCACAGCACATTTACAAATTCAAATATTACTCCTTATAATAATGTCTATGAAATTTATATGCTTCTCTTGTCTAGATTTATTACAAAGTGACTACAATGTTTACCTAGAAAAGGCCAGATGATATGTCTCATATTGAGCCCACTAAGAACCAAATATGGGCCACTATTGAAGCCCATGGCATACATTCTGTAGTCATATTACAAGATTGACTATTATGGCATCAAAATATGTTGATGGGCAATAATATTTTTGAGGATTCATTTAGTCGATCATCATGCATTCCACATGTTGATTCAGAGATTCCATTAGGCCATGATCCTACTGATTGGGTGGTCAATCTAAATCTAAGACATAGTCATGATGATCCTTTAAATATGGTCGCAAATTGTCTTAGCTTTTTTAGCATGATGTACTTCACATAGTCGTAGATACTGCACCTTCCATAAGTGGAGTCAGACTTTTGGGCATATTACACCATAAGCCAAAATATTTGGACCAAAAGTCAGTGTTTGGCACATCCTTGTCAACTATTAGTGGCTATGTATATTGGATGCATCATCACCTACAAATTCATGGTGACATCCTCAGGAGGGCTGGTATATATCACACAGTATATGCATTACTTTTTGACTATAATCGCCTTCTATTTACTTCGATCCAGAGCATAGCAGAACATTGGGGCAGGATCGCTAATATCTGTTAGATTGATCCACATGAGATGATGATCACCTTCGCTAACATGCAAGATATACCGAGTCTTCTTATTATAGGCATTCCCTATAAAGAGTGCATGCCTCAAGTTCATGAGCTTTTTCATTGTCAACTAGTTGGTCAGCATAGGAGAGGCAGTCATGTATATTCCTCAGGTATCCATCATGCTCTAGCTCACTACTAGAATTATTCAGAGAGTGGAGATCAAATCGTAGGAATGGGGCACAATTATTCTAAACATATAGCCTGAGAGTTTTCTTGATTCAGTAGTATGTTCACCTCATTTCGCATGATTGGATGATCCATTTGATATGAGATTTCATTCATCTAAAAAGTCATTTAGTGTCATATTCGAGCTAGAAGTAAGAGTCAATTTTTAGCAAATCTTAGCACGAGACATAAATGATGATCTATCTTAGTGACTTTCATTGTAACTTGGCTATGTTATTTCATATTTCTAGGTCACAATAGACTTTTTTGTCCATCCAGTCCCTTGATGGCTAGCCTACTTGCTCATGATGAGAGGATAGCATTAGTGCTAGTATCATTAGCCTACCTATACTGTAGATTAGGTAGAGTGAGCATGATAATTGACTTATGATGTTATGATATAGATGCTCCTTAGTACTACTTACACGAATAGTTTCATGCACATATATCAGATACTTTCAATTATCCTGAGATACCATCCTATTTTATAGAGTAACATTTGTCTATGATAATGTAGTTGAGCAGGGTTATAATTGCCTTAGATAGAGATAAGTTCCAGACCTTCAAGTTTACTCCATCACGCATGACAAATTACTTTCTAATCATTCATAGACCACCCTTTCATAGTCTACCTACTCAGAGCTTGGGATAGAGATTCACGTATTCTTTCATTGATAGAGGGACACCATTACTAGTATCAATGCTAAGATACAAATGCATAGCATAATACCTCATTGGGCTGAGACCTTCTTGGCTTTATTACCCACACCATGAGTCTGTGATATTAGAGAGATATAATCCTAACAAAGTGACTAAATAATATAGCTTCACTCAAGCTACGCCGATATGCAGACTACCATAAATATTAGATATAGCAGATACTCAATTCTTGGGGATGCTGCCATTGCCTATTAGTTTAGCAGCAACATATATAGCATTGGATTTTTTTACTTCACTTATGGACTAGTTTGAGTTTGTATGTAGCTTCACAGGAGACTTACACAAGAGTTAGTCACGTATAGTTACTATGGATCTTCTATACATGCTCTTCTTCTTAAAGCTAAGATTTCATATATATAGCCATAGATTTTGGGTGAGCTAGACTGATGTGACACTTGCATTTCCCCCAACATGTGACTCATACTCCTAAGAGATCATCAGATGAGCTAGGCAATAGTAAGAAGCGACAATAAAAGGCTTCATCAACTCATAAAAGAGAGGATAAAGATATTCATAGTCCCATGATAGTTGGTCATGATATGGGAGTAGCAGGGATAGATAAGCCAACTTTTATTCTTGTCCCACCAATAGCAGTTGAGCGACCCACAAGATAGATGGACAATGATGTCACACTAGTATTATTGATAAATACTAGTGTTGCATCCCAAGCATCTACTCAACCTGACAATAATGGCCATATGCATATTAAAGAAGACCACATATAGAAGAATCTAGCACTTTGACGGCTAGCCATGAGCCGCTCTTATCATATTTGACTTAGGTGATAGAGTGTCAATCAGGATGATTTCTCAGATGTTCATTCTTGTGCAGAGAGTCAACATATTCCAAGCTTGAGAGATAGAACTCAAAGGCTATTTGGTCTGTAGATCTCATGCTTTATCTCTAAAATATTCCCCAGGCCCTCAGATTCATTATATTGCAGCTCTTCAAAGAGCAAATGTCATATAAAGATGGCATTACATCACCTACTTTGGAGTGTTCACACCCTACCACTTTGAGTCTTGAAGTAAGAGAGCAATAGCTTTGGAAATCCTTGTATAGAAATGTTAAGTTTGGGATATTCTCATTTCACATTACTTATCAAGAGGTCTTATCAGATACAATCACTACTAAAAAAAATCTCACTCAGTACTACTTCACATCAAGTCTCTCTAGTTCACCAAGACCTCGAGCACAATCTCAAAGCTTTAAGATTCTACCAGAGAGAGCTATCTAGAGCACAGATTAAGCTCCTTGATATATCTACTCAATTAAAATAATTATATATGGGGAGATACTATTTGTTAGAAAGAAAATCTATGGTCATATAGGCTATTACAATAATAGAGGAAGACTGCTCATAGACACACTCAGGTGATCAAACTTGAGCATATTCTTTCCTTATTAGTCCATGACCAAAAAGCTATCCTTCAGCATCTCAATGAAGCTAAGGAGAGGCAGTCTACTATGGCCTATAAGGATCATACAACCTCTGTTTGTATTAGAGAAATTTAAGCTAAACATTCATAGCGGTAAACTCTTTTATGTCACTATTATATATGATCAATGAAAAGTGATTTAGAGATTTTCAAAGATTATACTTTCTTACCTCTCATTATACTACTACATATAATCATAAATAAATAAATAAGAAAAGTAATGAATGCATCTTGTCTAATCAACATGACACATTCATTCACAGGTAATTTTTTTGCATCTAAAAAATGATGATGAAAAAGAAATAATTTAACCTAGCTTTGGGAACCATGACATTGTAATCACAATGCCTACTGTCACCGCCTTATAAAATCTAGAAGCTTAAACGGCCCTTAACAGTTGCCTACTTAAATGACACAGTGCCACGGTGTTGTGATGCCAGCACCGAAGTGTTGTCATGATGATCTTCAATTTTAAAATTAAGAAAAGCCACTGTTTCTACCCCAACAGTAATAACTACTTAGAGAAGAAAAGGGAACAATTATAGAGCATAAAACCACCCCATACAGGGGAAAATTCACTATAAATGGGAAGAACATCCCCTCTCTTGCTTCTTTTTCTTTCCTCCCTCACTCTCACTCTAACTCCCTTCAACTAAAAATAAAACTTTTGGAAATGCTTTTTTACATGATTTTCTTTATAAAATGTAAGTTTAATAAGATTTCCACCGTTGGTCCTAGATCTGGTGAGAAATAAAGAGATTCATCTTCATCGATCTTGGATTCATAATAGTAAAAGAAATCCCTAGACCCAACAAATTTTAGAATCTTGAAATATAAGCACCTCCTCCATTAAACTTAGTTCTAGCATGAGAAGAAAATCCTTCCCTCCATTGATCTTGGATCCAGAAAAAGGGAGAAGAGTGCATTTGCACTAAATAAGTAAGAATTTAGCACTATGAAGGCATTTTTGTAGTCAAATTTGCACAAAAATTAACCAAATTCTACAAGAATTTATTTCAAAAATAGAGTTCATGCTTCATGGCACCAATGCTTAGTGTCGAGGTACCGTGGTCTCGAGAATGAAACTCTTGGTGCTCTATCACATAACACTGAGGCGCTAGATATTTGTTGCCACGATGCTATGCTCTCAGGTTTATGTACACTTCTTGCATCATCGTGTCACTGTAATACAACACCATAGCACTGATCTTTCAGGTTCCTTATCTTTAAAGTGGAGCTAAAGCACCATTTTCTAGCACTAAGGCACTACATCTTCCACCATCAAACTTGGTTCTAGTGTGAAATGAAATCCTCCCTCCATTGATATTCGATCTAGAATAAGGCACTTAAAAATTTAGAAAATCTAGCACTACTAAAATATTATGTTGTTAAAATTTTAAATTTCTCCAAAATGGTTAAATTTTAGGTGCTAATGAGACATCGATAGGTCGTGGTTCAAAGACAGGCTGAGCTCGTTGTACAAAAAATCTTCCCACGATCGGATTAACATTACAATTTTTGAAACACTTGGAGTACTGACTTCAGTAAATTCTAAGTCTAAATCTTGTCTACTCAGCACTGCAGTGCTACATATAGAGCATCGCAGTGCTAATACCCTATGTAGAAATGATAAAAAGGATTATCTTAGGAGCACTACAGTGCTGCATATCGAGCATCGCAATGCTAGGCTTTCATATAGTATGACAAAATTTTGTTCTTATAAGTTCCACAGCACAACATATAGAGTGTTGCAGCACTTTACTCTCAGGTTTTAAGCTTTTGTCCTTTAAGCTAGCAGTGCCTATGCACTGCATTCTCAGCTTCGAAGTGCTACTAATACAAAATCATTTTAAGTTAGGAAAATCTCATTATTTTAAATTTTGGAGCTTTCAAATTACAAATAGAAAGACAGATACATAGAAATATACTAAAGCATTAACATAAAAATATCTTTATTAATACCAAAATTTTATTACATGAAGTTTTACAATAAAACAAAGAAAAGGATAAAATGCAAGAATAAAAGAAAAAAGGAGAAACTAGTAGTTATATTCATCACCCTCCTCCTCTTCTTCCTCTTCTTATTCTAACACCGATGGGGTGCTCACATAATGTGGATATTGAAGCATCGTAGGAAAAGAGGACTGACTTGAACCCACAAAGTCACAATTTTCATATACACTAAGATTGAATTAAATTGAGCTATGTAAAAAAAATTGTTTATGCTACTGATCCATATGATAATAAAATTGCTTTTTTGAGGTCTCTTGCTTACAGCTATTCTCACTAACCTTATTTCCTCAATATCAAGACTTCTCCTCTAATTTATTATAGTTACTCATTTAATGTTTTGAAATATTCGGAGCGAGGTTGTAAGGCACGAGGAGCATGTAAGCTTTCCCCTACATCAAACCTCAAATCAAATTTCCCAATTATACTTTAGGTTATAGGATCCTTCTAAATAATAACTTCTTAATTACGCTCCCCCAACACCCCCACCATAGTACATAAATATTTAATAAGAGAGGGATAACAATACCATATAGTAGTACTACCCCTAAGCATATTACAAATGGAACTATAAGTAATCTTTCCTACATCAATTGTAAAGCCTTTCAGAATAACAAAATCCAAAATAGCCATGTCCAAAGTCACATTATTAACATTACCAATGGGTATCAGCTTGACAGAAATAAGATAGTGCCAAGCCTTAGACTTAGTTGTTAGGCTAGTAGTGGTAAAGTTGATAATCCTTTCCTCCCACTATTTTCACTGAATATTGGCATTTCTGCAAGTGAAAAAATCAAGGACATCATCAAAATCAGAATGATTATTATAATAAAAAAGATATTGATCAAAACTATTTATTATGATTAATATTGTAAATGATCAAAACTAAAGAGCATCAAAAATTGATGTGGCACTACAGCGCTCTGACGAGATCCACTGTGCTAGTCAAAAAGTTTATCCCATTCAATAAATATGCCTTCCAACTTATTTATTTATTTGAATGATCTTTTGAATGACACTGCAGTGCTACATAGTCCGCACCGAGGCACTGGTTAATCTACCAACCTACTTTCAAACATCTTTTATAGCACGTATAGTGCCATGGCGCTAACTTCCTAGCAACGAAGTTCCATCCTATTAGTGCCTATGAGCCATAATCTACTACGCCAAGGCGCTAACATTTATAGCGCCTAGGGGCCATACTCCCCAAAAAGTCCCCTATCTATTCTCCATGTGAACAACTTATAATTCATTCACCATGTAAACAATTATATAAATATGACATTCTAAAATGATGTAAGTCCAGTCTAATGACTTTTTAATAATAAATGTAAGTATAATTCTATCTATTGACCATGCAAACATGATTATGGCGTTCTAAAGAGATGTAAGTCTAGTCTAATTGATTTTTAATAATAACTGTAAGTCTGATCTATTTATTCACCTTGAGAATGATATTATGGGATTCCAAATGGATGTTAATCTAATTATCTATTTGTTTGCCTTATAAATAATTATGAATCATATAATTTTTGCACCATGTGAATGCACCTATAATTCTGGCATTTCAAAATAATGTAAGCCCTATCTTGTATAAATTTGCCATGCGAACACCCTATAATTTGTTCACCATGTGAACATATATATAATGCGGGCATTCTAAGAGAATTGAAGTCCAATCTATTGGCTTTCTAATCAATGTAAGACCACCCCCCATGCTTGCATTGCAAGCATAACCTAAATCTAACACATACATTCATCATGTGAACACCCCACACTAAACTTCTAGTCTACTGGAGATATCTGAGATGAGGCAACACTAATCAGACTCCCTAGACCTTACAACTAACCCTCTAATTCTAGTATAGTTAAAAAAAAAGTCCTTGGATGACATAACAAAGGGATCTTGATCCAGACTATCCTCTTATTTCTCTTAGAAAGTCATTTATGCCATACCACACACACCTTTAAACAATGATTCATATCAAAGAGATATGTTCATTTCTAACCTTAATCAAAGTGCTCTTTTACTATGGTAAGATGAGTATTTAACCATGAAGGCTTGCATTCATAAAAAGTAGAACCCAGATCTAAATAAACCCTAACATAATGTTAGGGGAAATTTAGTTGAATATAAATCAAGTTGTCTCATCAAAAAATATACTCCTACCTATCTCAACAAAGGTGTTTATTTTAGTGAGCAAATAAATACATGAGAACTCTAAACTCTTTCTTTTACAATAAGAATCTTTATGTTAATATGCTTTGATTTTGATGAACTCCTATTATTCTTTAATATAACTCAGTTGCTCTATTATCCCAATTTACTTTTAATTGTCTCTCTATTCCATTATGAATATTTAGCCTAGTGATAAAATTATGCAGATATTATGCTTGATTTGATGCGTCATAACAAGCTATAAAGTATGCTTCCATATTGAGGGAATATATAAGTGATTGTTCAACACTCTTCCAAGATACAGCTCCTCATAACCTAAAGTAGATCTTTTACTATCAAAATAACTAGAGAAGTTTGAATCAAAGTACCTTATGATCTCTAAATGATTTGAACATTGATATGTAAGCAAAAAATCTTATATTCTCTTTAGATACTGCATAACCCATTTTACTACTTTCCAATGATCCATTTATAGGTTACTTAAAAACTTGCCAAGCATTTCAATAATTTATGCAATATCCAAATGCATACAAACTTGATCATACATGGGACTCTCTGTTATGGATGCATAAGGGATCTTTTCCATCTCTTTCTTTTCAAATTCATTTCTTGGACATTGAAGCAAATTGAATTTATCAGCTTTATCAATGGAGGTATTTCTTAGTGCATAATCATTCATACCAAATATACTAAGCACTTTATCAACCTATGAAGTTAATAATAAACTAAATATATCACGAGAATGAATCCCATGAATTTGTATACCCAACATAAAAGATGCATTCCAAGATCTCTCTTTTCAAATTATTTGAAAGAAATCTCTTAGTTCAATATAAAAGACTTATATCACTACTTCTTAGTAGAATATCATCAGCATATAACAATAGAATGATAAATTTACTCTCAATAATTTTTTGATAAATATATTAATCAATAGTATTCTCTTTGAAACTAAAAGAAGTAATCACTTGATCAAATTTTTTATACTATTGTTTTAAATCATAGATGAATTTCTTTAATTTGCACACTAAACATTTTGAATAAGAAGATTGGAATTTTTTCTAATTACATCATATATATAGTTTCTTCAAGTCACTATTGAGAAATGCAGTCTTTACATCCATTTTATGTAACTCTAAAATATAATGAGCACTGGTGTCATAATGATTCTAAATAATCTTTCAAAAAAAACTAAAAAGAAACTCTCTTTGTAATCAATGCCTTATTTTTAGTGAAACTTTTAGAGAGTAAATGTATTTTAAATCTTTCAACATTGCCTTTCAATCTCATTTGATTTTAAAAATCCATTTACAACTAATCATTTTGCTAATTTAAGTAATTCAGCAAGATCTCAAACATCATTATTTTTTAATGATTTCATGTTATCCTCCATGAATTATATCCATTTATTGGAGTTAACACTTTGTTTGACCTGACTAAAAGAGATTGAACCAGTTCCTAAATCAATGTCAAACTCATGTTCTTGGAGATATATAACATAATCATCTAAAATTGTTGATCTCCTCTCTCTAGTAGATTTTCTTACTACACCTCAGTTTGATGTTATTGTGACACCTCAATATGAGTAATAATTAACTTATGAATTTTTTGATTATCTAAATTTACAACTTATATGCTATTAAAATAATGTTACTTGATCATTTTTATTGTAATTATAAGAATAATAACATATTTCTCTCCAAATATAAAATTCTTAGGTTTATAACTCCCATCATATTCAATATCCTCAATAAATTTAGCATTGCTGGTCTAAAAAAAGATTTATTTGAAGAGTCATAAAAATTAAAACCCTTTGATCTTTTTTAGTATTCAACAAAATAATAACTAATAGTTTTTTAGTCTAATTTCTCTCTTTAAGCTTATATGGTCTAGCCTCAACTAAGCATCCCTAAATGTGAAGATGCTTAATACTAGAATTCTTCCCAGTCCATAATTCATATGATTTTTTAGCCAGCACTTTACTTGAAACTCTACTAAGGATGTAAATTGTAGTCTTTAAGGCTTCTCCCCAAAGTGATCTTGATAAAGATAAATGATTTATCATACTTCTAACCATGTCCATTATAGTTTGATTTTGTCTCTCAACTACAACTTCTTAACTTGGAGTACTTAGCATGGCGTATTAAAGAATGATGTTATGTCCTACTAAATATTTGGCAAAAGGGCATAGATGTTATTTGCCTTATCCATCATATCTACCAAAGTATTCACCACCATAGTGAGATTTGACAGATTATATTTTTTGTAGAGTTGATTTTCAATTTCAACCTTAAAAATTATAAATACATCAAGTGATTATGATTGCTCATAAATTAAGTATAAATACCCATAATGAGAATAAGAATCTATGAAAGTAATAAAATACTATAAGTAATTTCAAGTAGCTGTAGGGAATGGACTACAAATATCAGTATAAATTAATTCCAAAATGCTAAACTCCTATTGGCACTAATTTTCTTAATATTTGTTTATTTTCTCTTAATACATTCAATGCAAATTTTAGAATCTAAAAAATTAAAGGAATAAAGAATTTCATCTAACACAGCTCTTTCAATTCTTTATTTAGAAATCATAAATGCTTGTGTCATAGCATATATGAATTTTCATTTATTAATTTTTACTTTGTACTAAAATTATTTGCATGCAAAGTTTCATTAATCTATGAAACATAAATATTCAATTTATATTATTGATTGCTTAGAAAAAACACCTTTGAAGATACTCTCTGCTATCTTTATCGAGATGGATAAGAGTATATTGTTTCATGAGGCAGATTGATATATATTCAACCAAATTTCCTCTAACATTACATTAGACATTATTTAGATCTGGGTTCCATTTTTTTATGAATGCAAACCTTCATAATTAATTACCCCTATTATCATAATAAGAGAGCACTCTTAATTAAAGCTGGAAAAGAAACATATCTTATCTGATATGAATTGGTGTCTAGAGGTGCATACTATGGCATAAATGGTTGCCATTTAACTTAAAGTACATATTGGGGGAGATGATGACTTGCCCGATTAAGATCCTATAAATTTGTCATTCGAGGTTATCGTGGTCCCTAGTCCACTTAGCCAAGGAAACTAGTTCTTGACCGAAGAATTCTTATCAATAACCATGGGTTATGTCGTACAAGATATTTTTGTAGACCTGGGGTGATATTTGTCTAAGGTGATAAAGTTAAGTCAACCTTAACTAACAAGTGGATTTTTGTCTATTAAATATATTCTATAATTCATGGCTCAAAGAGTAAATCTAATAGAGAACATATAGGCTATTACCGTAATCGAAATATAGTGGAGCTATATGGATGCCAAATCACCTAGTCAAAGGGTTTTGGTCTTATCTAGACTTCATGTGGTGTTATTTAATGCCAAAATCACACAGATAGAGGACACTGACCATATCCTTATTGGCATGAGATTATTTGAGTATGAATATAGTGATATATTTAATTTGGCATTAACTATTTATGAACAAAGATTTTCTTAGCTTATCATCCTTGACAAATAACGTTGGATGAGTGGATGATTGTTTACTTTAAGTTATGATAAAGTTCATCAAATTTAAACATATCCCTTCTAAATGAATTTTACAATCAACACAACCATCATCAGGGAATGGGTAGATTTTGTTAACCCAGACTTAGTCATATGACCCAACCAAGAAATTAACCCATGCAGCATCCACATACATTTAATTTATATTTTAATACATATGTCAGGGTGGGTATTTTAGATTTATTTTATGTTAACCCACGATGCATCCTCAGGCAATGGACTTAAGTAATTGTTATTATGTCTGGGCCCATGCAGATCATATTATTGTGGCACCAGCTATGTAGCACTATGGTGCAATAAAATAGAGATATTCAACTTATTACCCAAGAAGATAGCACTGCAGCGCCTAAGAGGCAGCGCTGTGGTGCTGTAGGTTAGAAATGCTTTGTCATCTAACTCGAGAGGGTCATGCCACTTTGCCAAATTGGCTGCACTGTAGCACTATAAGATAGTGGATTTTTTATCAACAACCTGAGGGGCTAGTTTTGCAGTGCTCTATTGACAGCATTGTGATGCTATAAGATAGAAGATCTTTTGGGTCTTAACCCTAGATGCTAGCACTACGATGCTCGATTAGTTGCACTATGATGCTAAGAATGTAAAATTTAGATTTTAGATATAGAGAGATTGGTATTTATTTTTTAAATAATAAAAACTATAAAATTAATACAGTGTCGTGACACTTTAGATATAGCATTGCGATGTTATGACTGCATGTTTTGCTTGTTTAAAACCTGAGAGAGTGGTGTTGTGGTGCTAAGAATATGTTGTTGAGCTGCTTAGACACAGGATACATATGTTTAAGTTTCCAATAGCCTAGAGTTGTGGCACTATGTCCTAGCACCGAGAAAACACTTGAGGCTGAGTATGAGTTATGAAGCCAATAAGGGTTATGAAGCAAATAAATTGAACTTTTCAAAACAAAAAAATAGGATGAGAAGAAAATACTTGAGGCTGGGTATCATTCAATAATAATATTTAAAAATTCACCCAATTATCTAACCAAGTAAATGAAGTTATTAAAATAATTAAATGTGCCAAATACAAGAGAGAAAATCATGTTATGATTATATAAATATTAAGTGATAACTATTTATAATAGTCAATTAACTAAAATTAAGAATCGCCTATGTTAATATTAAGCATTGAAATGACTTAATTCAAATATAATATTAATTTGAGTAAGAATTTAGGTTGATACAGTTAAGTTATTTTTCATTATTAATAATTTTTCTTGTAAATTTATTCCTCAATCAAAATTATTATTTAATAATTTTAAATTTTAAATATTTTACTACTGAACAAATTTAAGGATTCATGAAAATACATATGATTACTTGAGGACAAGTAATGATTTTAGTTTAGGGGTGTTTGATAAGTGAACAAGTTTAGCTAATTTAGTGTATGTTTTTAAGTAAAAACTTTATTAATTTATGATTTCTTTTTTATAATTTTTAATGAAATAAAAGAGAATGCAATAAATATAGAAATTTCCAAAAAATGGTGAAATCTAGAAAATGCAGAAGAAAAAGTTACGCAGAAAGACAAAAAATAGGACCACAAAGCCATATTTGTAATGTTGAGGTGTCAGACCTAGCACTAAGGCACTACATTATAATGTTAAGGTGCCATAATTAGAAATTTGAAGCCAAAAATCAGTGAGCACAATGCCTAGGCATAATAGAACCTAGTGCCAAGGCACTCTAGCCAGACTAAAGTAGTTTTAGCAATTCTAAAAAGCAGTTAAAACAATTTTTGAAGAGGTATCAAGGGGGAATGAAGTGAAAACTACCAGAGGGACTTAAAGGATATAAATAGGGGAGTTAAGCAGTGTTAATGGAGGTTTCTTTTTATGAGTGAGTTTAGTGAGAGTACGTGAGACTACAATGACAATACTTGGAGAATGACACTCCAATTGTTGTGTGCTACATGTGTTTTTGTGTGTGTGTGTGAAATGTGTAAGGGTGATCACAATCAAGAGATCAAGGAGAAGGAAATACTATAAAAGGAGAGAAGTTACTGATGCACTCTTTCCTTTTCTTTATATTTTCTAGTACTTCCTACACATATTTATGTATTCTATTTATATTTTACTTTATAAAATGTTGAACTAAGAGTGCAAACTCTGAATTTATGTGAACTTTTGGAATCTTCATGTTGTATTAGATTTTATCATGGACTAATATAAGAAAATAATTTGTACTTTACTTCTTTCCATGCTTCATTTACTTATAATTTGGCCAATTACAATGTTAAAAATAAGTGTGATCTAGAGATATCAATGAAATCCTACAAGCATAAGTAAGAATATGGCAAACAAGTGTACTAAATAATCATTAATGTGCAAGATAGGTTGGGGTAGCTAAATATCCATTAAATATATGATTATTTATAGGATTTGCAATCATTTAAAAGAAAATATAGGTAAAGTAACCAATCAAAATTTACTTGGCACTAGGCAAAAAATTGGATAAAAGGATTTGTTTGATTTTGCTTGTCTAGAGATAAAGAGTATAACACTAGCTCTTGGTTAGCACTACAAGCTTTAAATTGATCTACCACATAGTTTAATATAATACATAGTCTAAAAGATTACATAAATTCATATTGCTTATTTTAAAATAAAAAAAAACACTTATATAATTTATATAAAAATATAAAAATTAGTTTTTTTTTACTATTTTGTAAAATAGTGGCTAGTAAATTTAATTAAGTACTTACATTTTGTTGGATAAAAAATAAGGTTTTAAGAGGTTAGTACTTAACTTGATATAAATTAAGATCTAATTTTGCTCTAATCCTCATGGAATAATAATCTACTCATTTTGTGTTACTTGATTTGACACATGCACTTATGTATATGGGTAAAAAGTATTGATTAGCATGCTTACATATTTAAGAACTAAATAGTAGTAAAGGCATGATAATAGGTATATGAAAGAAACAGCAATTTTGTTTTAAATAAAATTATCTTATTAAAAATGTTATTATTATTTGTGTATGTTTAACTTCTATAAAACATTAAGGTCATCACCTGGCCCATCTGCCAAAGTTACTAATAAGGCTTATTGTGTCTACACTTCGTAACAATAGCCCCTTGACCCATTTAGTCTAGTCCAACTTCCATTCCAAGATTTGTGAACTCTGAGGTTTCCTATCAAAGGCTCATGTCGTCAAAACTTTTGCTACCTTATAGGTTCATAAATTAGTTTACCTATAGTAATTTTCTAGCATTTCCCTACTTATCATCTAAATTACTTTCATTTTGAAATTAATAATATATGTACTGAATAAATTACCAATATGCACAATAATATAATATGACATCAATGATTTCACTGGATTATAATTATAGTAAATTAGTTAAAGATAGTTATAGGCTATAAAACTAATCATTTGTATCTATATAATATATCATATAATAATTTATATGCATTGTATAAAACACTCACAGGAAGTAGTAGAAAAAGTGGCAGCCAACAATTCTATAGAATTCAAAAATTGTATTAATAATTACAAGTCTTACCTCAGTGTTTGGGCCAGTGGTGCTATGTACTTGTTATCTTCTTGAATATAGAATCTAATAATTATGAATTTTCTTATTAATATACAAAATTTTAATCAACTTAACTTAGTATAGTTAAAATTTAAAAGGGTAATCTCACTTTAGTTTGACCTCACCAAATTCGATCTTAAGCAATTAGATAGCCATACTACTAATACAATTTCATTCAAAAATTAAATATGATTTACCTACTCAATTAATCAAAAATAAATAAATTATATAGTATTCTAGTACACTAATCACTCTGATACCACCTTCATTTTTTATTTTTCCTTTCTACTTCCTAACATCAAGCAATACTTGTTATTTCCAATAGAACAACCCACCACAAGAGCTTTTTAACTATCTTATTAAACCCTAACTAAATCTAGTACATCAATGTCAACTACTCAATAAAGAAAAGAGGTTTGGGAAACACTCAACTATAGAGGAATAAAGAAAGCAATTAAGGACCATAGGTTAATAAGGAGCTACCATTGCTTCTACATTCATTTCACATTTCATACCCCAACTAATAGTAAGGAGATGGGTTGCGGGAAGTACAATAAGGCACAACAACTTGGAAAAAAAATTTCACCTCACAATATATTCTTTTATAATTCCCATAGCTGAAGTCCTCATTTAATCCTTTATTATAGCCCTCTAATAGCCATTAATGACACACTTACACATGCAAAATAGAAACTGATGCCATCACATACACCCCCAGATCCAACACAAAGATTTAAATAATTTAAACATCTTCCACACACAAGGATGTTCAATAATCCACTCACACACACATGGCTACACCAAAAACCATAACTCACACACACACATGGATACTCCAAAAACCACAACTCATACATACATAGTTGTACCAAAAAGTACAACTCACACACACATGGCTGATACCCAAGCCATCAATTTATACATCGAAAACACCAGCCAAAATCATAACACATACACTCCATAGTATCCCAATGGCATAGACTGCACCACTACAACTATAATTATTGTAATAACTCACACACACTTGCACCACAAGAAATAGAGAAGGAAACTCACTTAACAACCAGCTTTAGAGGAAGGCAATACCACCCTCAAGATCTTTGAGTTATTCCTTACAAACTTATACTAAATCATCAACTTTCCAAAATTTGAAAAGATAGAAGAACAAGAAAAAAAATTATCAAATGGAACCACTCATACATATTATGTTCATGCATACCTATATGCATAAATAATTTCAAAACTTCTTACCTAAATTTTCCTCATCAACCTTCCACTTGTCCAGCCATCCAACACTAATCTACTTGGCTGCATATAATAGCTAACCTATTTGTCTATCTATAATTTCACTTTATAATGAGTTCTCCACATCATAAACTAGGGATAATAATTAGTAAAGAGTCATGAATAGTAGCCATCAAAAAGTGAGATTATATAGGTAGTACTCCATAAGGGAGAAGACATGGATACTAGCTAGTGAAAAGGTGGCATGACAACAACAAATAAAGAAGAAAACCCCCCATCAACAACTCAATGGAAAAGGGAACCACAATAGTAAAAAGCAGATTTGAGGGTTGTGGTTTTTAGGGAAGGATAAATTTGGCTTATATGTATATTAGAGTAATAATAAGATCAATCTCAGCCTTACAGTTATCCTCTTCACTCGTATCAACCATTGTATGACAAGCAAAGTGGAAAATGAGTAGTAAAGCTAGAACATGTACTAATATGTTTTTGAATAAATTTTAATATATATATATATATTAAAGTAAAAAAATGAATCCCAATAAAAAGAAAGTGATTACAATGACTCTTTCAAGCCTCTAGTGTAAGGTATAGCCAAAATATTACTATGAATGTGCTTCATAAGGTGTGAGTTAGGAGAGGAAGAGAAAAAAAACCCTTCATATAGACTTCCCTAGATTAAGCTAAGAAATTAGTCGATTGATTGCTTCACATAGAATATGCAAGAAAATAGCAATATGGTCCTTCACAAGCGATCTAATTAGTTTGACCAGAGGAATAGTCTTCCAAGGTTCAGCATAACCATGCCTAAATAAATTAACAAGATGCAATGAGTTAGACCCAATCTAGAACTGTTAAGAGACAAAGGTAGGGAGAAAGGATAAGGCTTCCTTAAGAGCCAACAGTTCAGCATGAAGAGGTGAGTTGGCTATACAATCCTGGTGATCACAAAAAGGCAACATCCTAAGAGATCCACCAATCATAGCATACATGCTCTTTACATTAAAGCAACCATCAATATTAACTTTTTTAGTATCTTGCGTGGGTTTGATCCAGGTTAGCAAGGATTGGGCTATGCACATTCTTACCAGGTTGTTATGGATTAAAGGGGGTTTAGCTTAAAAGGCGGTAAAAGCAATGTCAGAAATGAATAATGAGATGAATGAGAGACTATAAATGCCATCAAATGATCCTGAGTCCTCCAAGGGTTAACAACACTCAAATCACCCTTGCAATCCTACACATTTGAAATCAAGAATCCCATAAGCAAGTTTCATAATTCAATGGTAAAATAATAATTAGAGAAAATGTGTAGCAAGCCATCCTCTTCTTTACCCCATAAATAGCATTTAGACACTATTATTAATCCTTTCAACTTTAGGATATAATCAGGAGGAATTAGTTTATGAAGCATTCTCTAACAGTAAAATGAAATAGAAGGCTTAAAAAATCTATTCCATATAATTTGCCCCTAATGGAATTGTTGCTGGTTTCCAACAAGGCTGCTTGCAATTATTTGTGATATAGACTGGATGGACCTGCTCCTTTTAAAAATAAGTTAATCCTTATGTTGAGTTGTGATGGGAATCTTGATAATATCATTTATGTGATTTTAGGTACATTCTCATGAAGCTTGTTGATGTCCAAAGTATAGTCAGCAACTAGATCAATCCCACCACCAAAGTCTTTGAGATGAGCATTAGGCAACTAATTATCTAGCCAAAAGTAGATCTATCCCTCCCCTATATCCCAATAGGAAAGATCACCAGCCTCCAATCTGCATAGTTTTCCAAAGAAGGGAATCCTTGCTATTTGGGTTAACTAATGTTGTATGATGTTTACTATAGTATTTACTATGGATAAAGAAATACCAAAGGGAGTTCCTTGCCCAAAATTGAATCTAGTTTCTAATCAGATTGATTTTAACAGAATCATAGATAAAATGATAGTCAATACCACTTATTTTTTAGGCTTACAAATCTTCTTCCAACTGGTCTAGTGAATCATCTTACTATTATTACACCATAAGAATTTGTTGAAGAGCCTTTCAATTATGTTTTGTACACTTAAAGGCATATTAAATGCTTGGATAATATACATGGGAAGGATACTCTTGATGAGTGTTATTTTTCCTCCAAAGCTGAGCAAGGAATTTTCCCATGAGCTAATGTGATGTTGGATTTTATAGAATTTTTAATCAAAAAGGCAAGCCTTTAGTTTCCCATTATAAATATAGGAACCCATATATTTGTTGGGGAGACAGCCTTTGGAGAAACTAATAAACTATTTAATCTAGTTTATTTTATGACCATCACATTATTTACTTGGGATGAATTGGAACTTACTTCTATTAAAGCTTAGGCGTGAAATCTCTTCAAAGTCAGCTATGATGTTCATGATTTTACAAATAGAAGCCTAATTAGCATCACAAAAAAGGAGTACATCATTAGCAAAAGCAAGATGTGATATGAGGGTATTGCCTCTTCCTTTAAAATGGATACCATGGTCCTCCTGGTAGGCCTAATTCAATAGCGTGGAGAAGTAGTCAAAGGCAAGAATGAATAAAGTAGGAGAAACCGGGTCACCTTACTTATTTCCTCTATATGAAGAGAGGTAGCCATGTGTTCACCATTAATAAGAATAGACTACTTATTATTTCTAAGGAGGGTGATGACCATGTTACAAAAATAAAGACTGAAGCCTTTGGCTTGGAGAAGTTTGTGGATAAAATCCTATCTAATTATGTTAAATGCTTTTATAATATCTAGTTTAATCACCCCATTCCCTCCCCTAGCTTTTTTATTTAGGTACATCACTTACTCTTGAGCAAGAAGAATATTGTTCATTATATTTCCACCTTTGAAAAATGCAAATTAATTATCACTAATCAAGAAAGCAAGATGATGCTAAATTTTGTAGGAAATGAATTCATTGTTAGGTTTACTAATAACCAAAGAGAAGAAAATTGGCCTAAAATTGTCCCAATAAAATGAGTCCTTATTCTTAAGAATGAGTGTATTGGTTGAGGTCTTGAAATAATTATGCAGTATGTGATCTCTAAAAAGGGCTCAACTGACAATAATGATGTAAACTTTGATAATATTCGAGGATGTTTGATAAGGTTGTAGTGAAGCCATTAGGCATGGCTACTTTAAATCCAATCATGGAGAATAATGCTTCTTTGATCTCAAGATCATCAAGTTCTGCCACAAGATTGAGATCCATGGTACACATTCTATCATCTCTAAAGAGATCCTCTTTAGGAGGGTTGTTCTATATAGTAGGTGGCTGAATAGAATACTAAAATGGTTAAAACAATCTGTTATTAACTCCTCTTGGTTGGTTATCCATGTGTGAGAATGGTTCTTAGCCTTTGTAACTAACTTTTGACTCATTTTCTTCTTGATACACAAATGAAAGAACTATGTGTTTCAATCTCCATCCATAATGTTGGACATAATAGCTTTTGTTTAAGGAAATCCTTGTCCATGTCAATGTGATGTTCAATGGTGGCTTCCTGCATTTGTTTGGTTTTAGTTCCATCTAGATCATAGCAAGCTTCCCACTCAAGAGCACAAACCTTTATTCAACTTGAGCAATATTATGATATATCCCAAAGACTTCCCAATTCCATTTTCTAAAAGTGGGAACCAAAATCTTGTGGAGCTTGTACAATTTAGTCCAGGGATTATGATGGTTTTCTACCTTCTAAGCATCAATAACACAATCCAAGAAATTTAAATGATATGTCTGCATATTAAGAAAACTAAAGGAGAAGTTATTTGTCTTGGAGGTCATGAAAATTATGAACAAAAGGGTGCTCTAATCAAATGATATGTCCACCTAAATAAATTTAGCAATTTATCATTAACAACAATTATATCTAGGCTTTCATAAAAATTGCTTCTATTCCAAATGTTAGGATAGCCTAAAAATCCCAACGCAAAGAAGCCAGCACCTATAATAGATTCAAAAAATTCTCTCATCTGAACTCATCTCTTCCCTCCTTTCTTTTCAGAAGAATTCAAAATCATGTTCAAATCACCTCTGACAGCCTAATAAGTGTTACATCTAGTAACAATGCAGTGTATTTTACGTCATATATCTTTAATAGATTCATTTGTGCAGCCATCATAAATAAAAGTGAAATGGATATTAGTATCAAAGTAAGACATAGATACATGGATGAACCGAGGGTCATCTATGCGGATTTGAACTTGGATATTGCTTCTCTAAAAAAGTCAAATCTTACTAGAGAAGTTAGAGTATATGTTGAACAAGCCAAATCTCTTTATATATTTATTTATGTTATTCTTGTGAGCCATTGGTTCCAAAACTATGAAGGTATCAAGTTTGTGGGTTTTGATGAGCTGCTTGAGATGACTAGAGGACTCCAACTTGGCAATGCCTCTAATATTCCATATTATTGTGATAGTCATAAAATGAGATTGTTCCTCCTAGAGCTTTTGGGAGTCCTATCATCTAAAGTGGCAAGGATTCCAACATCTAAATTAGAAGCAAGATTGAGAAGAGCATCAAAATTGATATGTTTAAGTTCTCTTATACCTTTCATCTTTTATTTTTTGCTTATATGAAGGGTCCACTCTTCTTCCAAATCCTTGTCAACCTAATTAATAAGTTCAACATTTGGGGCAATATTCTACAATAAAGTCTACTCATTTCCTTTAGAAATAATTAGAAGTTCTTGCGTTGAGTTGTCTTGCCCAATCAAAGTCGGATAGGCTTGCAAGGTGCTAATATTATTGTCTTTTTCTGGTTGACAGTTTCTATGAGTATTGATTTTAGGTAGATTTGATCTTACATTGAAATGGTGGGAGCCATTGGGTCAATCTTGAGCTTGGATGTAAGGAGGGCAGATATATCCAATTGGGTTGTAACATCATTATTTTTGACATTTGTTTCAAGACCTATGAGGTCATTACAATGCCCCTCAACCTCAGCTTGTTGAGTATAATTCTCATGATTGGTGTTGATTTTTGGTTTAGAATTGTTCTGCATTTTCCTCCTTAATTCAGGATGGGCAACATAGCAATTATCAATATTATGGCCAAACATCTTGCATTTGAGCAATAGGATTGCTTTTGTTCAATAACCACAAAATGCCAATACCATTTATGGGTGTACCAATCCAAATCTAATTAGTATGTTGAGTTGTTATGTCCATTTCAACTAGAACTAGAGTTGTAGATGGCCTTAAAAAATTGAATGTGGCAAATCTAGCTTTAGTGGCTTACCAAAGATGGCTACTAAGGAGTAAAGGATTTGCTTGTTGAAAAGATGAAGCTTGAGGTTAGGAAATTTAAGCCATATTTGGATGATTGGAGGATCAACATTCTAGTTGAAATTAGGCATCCATTTGGCAACTTTCAGTTGGACATTTTCAATGTGGTTCATTTTTTTGGGAAAAGATTTTTGCATAGTCTTCCTCCTTAGAAAGTTGAATAACAATAT
This sequence comes from Cymbidium sinense, assembly GCA_021442155.1. NCBI lineage: Eukaryota > Viridiplantae > Streptophyta > Magnoliopsida > Asparagales > Orchidaceae > Cymbidium > Cymbidium sinense. The sequence goes on along the minus strand of CM038221.1, from coordinate 18,472,047 downwards.
GTCTGCCACCCTGCAGCCCAATGCTCCACTCACCAATAAGTCTGAGGCCACTAAAATGCTTCCTAATGGTGTTCATTTTAGGATGCTTATAAGTGAATTTTCTTATGAGTGTGAACTTGAATGGTTTGACAAGCTTAGCAATTTTAAAATCTGAGAGGAAAAGAATAGGCTTTCAATTTTTATAGTTGGAATGCCAAAGGAGGCAGCTTTTTGCTCTCTCAGAAAATTGATCATGGTAAGAATGAGGGAAGATGATCTTGTTTGCAATATCTATAGGGTTTTTATTGAGTGTAGTGTTTTGGAACAAGGCACCCACGTAGGAAGTAGACTCCATGAATACACACACATATACACATATTTACACTTATATATTATACATTTACAATGAAGGGTATATGATAATTTTTGCTTTTATGCTGGGCCCACTCTCCTTCCAAATCATTGCCAACCTGATTAATAAGTTCAACATTTGGGGTAGTATTCTATAATGAAGTTTGATCATTTCCTTTAAAAACTATTAGAAGTTCTTGTGTTGAGTTGTCTTGCCTAATCAGAGGGGGATATGCTTGTAAGGTACTAATGTTATTTCCTTTTTCGGGTTGACAGTTTTTTGAGTATTGATTTTTGGTAGATTTGATCTTACATTGAAATGTTGGGAGCCATTGGGTTTATTCTGAGCTTGGATGTGGGCAAATATATCCAATTAGGTTCTGGCATCATTATTTTTGACATTTGTTTCAAGACCTACGAGGTCATTGCAACGCCACTCTACCTCAGCTTCTTGAGTCTAATTCTCATGATTGGTGTTGATTTTTGGTTTAACATTATTCTGCATTTCCTCCTTAAATCGGGATGGGCAACATAGCAATTATCAATATTATGGCCAAAAATCTTACTTTTGTTTGATAACCACAAAATACTAATACCCATTTATGGGTGTACAAATCCAAATCTCATTAGTATGTTGAGTTGTTATGTCTATTTCAACTAGAACTAGAGCTGTAGATGGCCTTCGAAAATTGAATGTATGTAAATCTAGCTTTAGTGGCTTACCAAAGATGGCTGCTAAGGAGTAAAGGATTTGCTTATTGAAAAGATCAAGCTTGAGGTTAAGAAACTTAAGCCATATTAGGATGATGGGAGGATCAACATGCCAGTTGAAATCAAGCATCCAATGGGCAACTTTCAGTTTGATAATTTCAATGTGGTACATTTTTTTGGAAAAGATTCTTGCATAGTGTTTCTCCTTAGAAAGCTGAATAACAATATGTTTGCATCCAATGGCCCAACGCTCCACTCGCCAATAAGCTTGAGGCCATTAAAGTGCTTCCTAATGGTGTTCATTTTAGGATGCTTATAAGTGAATATTGTTATGAGTGTGAACTTGAATGGTTCGACAAGCTTGACAATTTCAAATTCTAAGAGGAAAAGAGCAGTCTTCCAATTTTTTATAATTAGAACACCAAAGAAGGCCGCTTTTTTCTTTCTCAGAAAAATGATCATCGTAAGAATGAGGGAAGATGATCTTGTTTGCAATATTTATAGAGTTTTTATTAAGTATAATTTTTTGGAGCAAGGCATCCACGTAAGAAGTAGACTCCATGAATACACACACACATACACACATTTACACATATATATTATTCATTAATAATAAAGGGTATATGATGATTTTTTGCTTCTATGTAGGGTCTACTCTCCTTCCAAATCCTTGCCAACCTGATTAATAAGTTCAACATTTGGGACAATATTCTACAATGAAGTCTGCTCATTTCCTTTAGAAACTATTAGAAGTTCTTATGTTGTGTTGTCTTGCCTAATCAAAGGGGGATATGCTTGTAAGGTGCTAATATTATTGCCTTCTTCGAGTTGACAGTTTCTCTGAGAATTGATTTTTGGTAGATTTGATCTTACATTGAAATATTGGGAGCCATTGGGTCAATTTTGAGCTTGGATGTAAGGAGGGTGGATACATCCAATTGGGTTGTAGCATCCTTCTTTTTGACTTTTGTTTCAAGACCTATGAGGTCATTACAACACCCCTCTACCTCGGCTTGTTGAATCTAATTCTCATGATTGGCATTGATTTTTGGTTTAGGATTGTTCTACATTTTCCTCCTTAATTGAAAATGGGTAACATAGCAATTATCAATATTGTGGCCAAACATCTTGCATTTAGAGCAGTAGATGACTTTTGTTCAATAACCACAAAATGCCAATACTCATTTATGGGTGTACAAATCCAAATCTTATTAGTATGTTGAGTTGTTATGTCCATTTCAACTAGAAATAGAGCTATAGATGGCTTTAAAAAATTGAATGTAGATAAATCTAGCTTTAGTGGCTTACCAAAGATGGTTGCTGTGGAGTAAAGAATTTGCTTGTTGAAAAGATGAAACTTGAGGTTAGGAAACTTAAGCCATATTGGGATGATGGGAGGATCAACATTCCAGTTGAAATCAGGCATCCATTTGGCAACTTTCTGTTGGACATTTTCAATGTGGTGCATTTTTTTTGAAAAATTTTTGCATAGTCTTCCTCCTTACAAAGTGGAATAACAATATGTCTGTCACCCAGCAACCCAATGCGCCACCCGCCAATAAGCCTGAGTCCATTAAAATGCTTCCTAATGGTGTTCATTTTAGGATGCTTATAAGTGAATATTCTTATGAGTATGAACTTGAATGGTTCGACAAGCTTGACAATTTCAAAATCTGAGAGGAAAAGAGCAGTCTTCCAATTTTTTTAATTAGAATGCCAAAGAAGGCAGCTTTTTGCTTCCTCGAAAAAATTATCATCGTAAGAATGAGGGAAGATGATCTTGTTTGCAATATCTATAGAGTTTTTATTAAGTGTAGTTTTTTGGAGCAAGGCATCCACGTAGGAAGTAGACTCTATGAATACACACACATACACACATTTACACATATATATTATTCATCAATAATGAAGGGTATATGATGTTTTTTTGCTTTTTTGCAAGGTCTACTCTCCTTCCAAGTCCTTATGATTAATAAGTTTAACATTTGGGGCAGTATTCTACAATGAAGTCTACTCATTTCCTTTAGAAACTATTAGAAGTTCTTGTGTTGAGTTGTCTTGCACCATCAGAGGGGGATATGCTTGTAAGGTGCTAATATTATTATCTTTTTTGGGTTGACAATTTCTCTGAGAAATGATTTTATGTAGATTTGAGCTTACATTGAAATGGTGGGAGCCATTGGATCAATTTTGAGCTTGGATGTAAGCAGGTCAGATATATCCAATTGGGTTGTAGCATCCTTCTTTTTTTTTTTTTTTTTTTTTTGACATTTGTTTCAAGACCTACGAGGTCATTACAACGCCCTTCTACCTCAACTTGTTGAGTCTAATTCTCACGATTGGCATTGATTTTTGGTTTAGCATTATTCTGCATTTCCCTCCTTAATTCATGAAGGGTGACATAGTAATTATCAATATTGTAGCCAAACATCTTGCATTTAGAGCAGTAGGATGACTTTTGTCTGATAACCACAAAATGCCAATACCCATTTATGGGTGTAGAAATCCAAATCTCATTAGTATGTTGAGTTATTATGTCCATTTCAACTAGAACTAGAGCTGTAGATGGCCTCAAAAAATTGAATGTAGGTAAATCTAGCTTTAGTGGCTTACCAAAGATGGCTGCTAAGGAGTAAAGGATTTGCTTGTTGAAAAATGAAGCTTGAGGTTAGGAAATTTAAGCCATATTAGGATGATGGGAGGATCAACATTCCAGTTGAAATCAGGCATCCATTTGGAAACTTTCTGCTAGACATTTTCAATGTGTTATATTTTTTTGGAAAAGATTTTTGCATAGTATTCCTCCTTACAAACTTGAATAATAATATGTCTGTCATCCAGCAGCCCAATGCTCCACTCGATAATAGGCCTGAGGCCATTAAAATGCTTCCTTCCTAATGGTGTTCATTTTAGGATGCTTATAAGTGAATTTTTTTTTAATGAGTGTGAACTTGAATGGTTTGACAAGCTTGGCAATTTCAAAATTTGAGAGGAAAATAGCAGGCTTCTGATTTTTATAGTTAGGATGCCAAAGGAGGCAGTTTTTTGCTCTCTCAGAAAAATAATCATGGTAAGAATGAAGGAAGATGATCTTGTTTGTAATATCTGTAGAGTTTTCATTAAGTGTAGTGTTTTGGAGCAAGGCACCCGTGTAGGAAGTAGACTCCATGAATACACACACACACATTTACATTTATATTAGATTTTTACATTGTTTATGTGTTGGGATATTGTAATCCTCCCCTCCTTATAAAAATTTTGTCCTTAAAAATTCCATGGTAATAATTCAAATAAGAAGGGAAATTTGTCTCACTTCTTATTCGCTTGATGGCTTCTTGTTTGAATCTAAAAAAATAAATAAAATAAATTAAACATCCTAACTTGTGGTGCCACATCACTGCAATCATAGTTCCTCGGCACTATCACTGCCTTACAAAATCTAAAAGCTCAAACCGCTCCCGAAAGTTGCGTACTTAAATGACAAAGCATCGTGGTGATGTAAAGCCAGCACCAAGATATTATCACGATAACTTTCAATTTTAAAATCAAGAAAACTATGGTTCCAATCTCAGTAGTAATAACCACCTAGCAGGAGTCGGGGGGAACGGTTATGGAGCGAAAAAAATTTACCCCAATGGTGGAAAATTGATTATAAAAAGGGGAGAACTAAACCTCTCTCCCTTCTTCTTCCTTCTCCCTCACTCTCACCCTAACCCACCTACATTTTTCTTTCTCATAGTCATCTACAATCTCAACAGCATTATTTCTGCTACTACGAGAGTGATCTCCTCATGTAAGAGACAAGATTGAGGTTTACACCTATCAATTCCAAGTAAAAGAAATTTGAAAATGTTTTGTTTACTTAATTTGCTTTCTAAAAATTAAGTTTAACAAGATTTCCACTATTTATCTTGAATCTGATGAGAAATAAAGAGGCTTGTCTCCATCAATCTTGGATCTAGAGTTAAAAAGAAGCCCCCATACCTAAAATTCCAAAATCTTTAAATTCAAAACACCTCTACCATTGAACTTGGTTCTAATGCAAGAAGAAATACCCTCCCTCCATCGATCTTGAATCCAAAATAAGGGAGAAGAGTATTTTTACACTAAATAAGTAAAAAAATCTAGCACGGCTAAGGCATTCAAAATTATGTCAAATTTTGCAAGAATCTAGTTCAAAAATAGAGTTCCCACTCGATGACTCCACGATGTCGAGGCATTGTAGTCTCAAAAATGAAATCTTTGGTGCTCCAACCATAACATGTAGGCACTAGATATTTAACACCGTGATGCCAATCTCTCAGGTTTAGGTATAATTCTTATAGTGCCATGCACTGTATTTCAGCATTACAGTGATAAGCTTTCGAGTCTCGCATCTTTTAAGGTGTGTCGAAGCTCCATTTTTTCAATGATGAGGTGTTATATCTTCCACCATCAAACTTAGTTATGGTGTGAAATAAAAGCTTGCCTCCATTGATCTTGGGTCCAGAACAAGGGAGAAGGGTGTTAATGCACTAAAAATCATGAAATTTAGCACTATTAAGATATTACATTGCCAAAATTTCAAAATTCTCAAAAAAAAAAAAAAAAATTTTAGTCACTAATAAACCACACCTAAGAGTATTGGGTTCAAGACCGAAGCACTGATCTCTTAGGTTTTATGAGAAAAGTCTTCTCATAGTTGCACTGTACTGAATGAACTGAAAATAATTGTGAAGGATAAAGCACACCCTGAAGGCTCAATATGTGAAGCTTACTTGGCCCAAGAGATTACAAATTTCTATTCCTAGTACTTTGACTTGCATGCATAATTAGATAATATTGATGGTGTTGGATCTTCCCAGAATGTATTATCTATTTTCTAATCATCCAAAAATCATTGGGTAGAAGCACATTGAGATTTCTAGATGATAAGCAGCTCAATGTAGTGATAGTTAATATTCTTATAAACTGTGATGAGGTTCAACCTTCTCTTGAGTAAGCAAGTCAATGTCATAATATTCCATTTTTATTTTTAATTAAACATAGTACTTACCTAATTATGTTAAGTTAATAATTGAGTTTAGGTTATCTGTGAACTCATTAAACTTGGATGATGCTGCTACTATTAATAAGAAGGTTAAAGATGAATTCCCAACATGGTTTAGATTACATATCAATCATTACTAAGACCTTAATATATTTTCTATGTTAATTGTACAACTTTTTTATTCTTATTAATGCACTAGGTTCATGATTGAAGAAATAAAGTGGTGAATCAGGACCTTCACAACCTAGCTTGGAGTCCAAAGAGAATTGAAAGTATGTGATAAATTTATGATATCCATGGTTATAAATTCCACACAAGTTCTTGATTTGAAGGAAATAAAATATATAACTTTGATGATTGCATTCAAGAAAACACACATTCAGATGATGTAATAGATTATAACAGAGTTCTGCAAGAAGTTGTGCACTTATATTATCTCAGATTGAATTAGAGAAATGTTGTTATATTCAATTGTGATTGGTTTGATCTTGTTCATAATAGAGGATTAAGGAAGCATAAGTCATATAGAATCACTGAAGTGAATTTGACTAAAAAATATGCTAAGTATGATCCATTTATCCATGTACATCAAGCACACAAGTGTATTGATATTAAGAGAGTAAATGAGAAATAAAATCAAAAGAGTTTTATTAAGAATAAAGTTGGTGGGTTTCAAACTTCTAGTTGACGATGCAGAGGAAGTTGTGAGCTTGATTGATATTAATATTGATTATGGAAAGTTATTCAGTTTGAAGATCAGAGCAACAAGGATGATGATGTACATGACACTATAAAATCAACTTCTACTAATTTCATGTTGGTCATTTATAAAGTGAACTTGGTCTTAAGGAGGATCAAGCTATGTAGATCCTTTAGAAATCACTCTTTGATTGTTTCGCAATTCAAATCCCAAATTTTTGCCTTAAATATCGCCAGAGATTAACCCTAAAAATTCAATGGTGCTTGGTCACCACCAAGGATGAGGGAGATGAAGTCAAAACTATCTGTTCCATCTGTTTGGAACAGATGGAAGTGATCTAGCTAAACCAATTGAAATAAAGAAACCATGGGTTGATTCAGGGCCATCCGATCTTTGATAGGATGGTCCGAATAAAAGCGTATCCCCACCACCATTTTAACATGGGATCCATGTGGATCCCGCATGGTCCAATCACACTACGCTACGTTTAAAGCAGTGTCATGTTTGTGCTAAGTAGCACTAACTTGTTTAAATGAAAAATCCAAATTTTTAAATTTAAAAATTAGAAAAAATTCTTAAAAACTTTATAAATTCATAGAAAATAAAATATCCAAGTAAAATAAAATACAAAAAGGACTCTATGGATTCATCTCAATAAGAGGAATCCATTAAACTTAAAATCTCTAATTTTTATTAGATAATTTCAGGTTAATTTGAGTTTAATTAAAATCAATTAAACCATAATTAAGTCAAAAATATTATTCTAATTAACTTGAATCTTTGAGGGATTAAAAGTGAAACTAAAACACACCTTAGATAAAATTTTGAGGATTTATTGGTTATTGAATTAAATGTCATAAATTTTCAATTTATAAACCTAAATTTGATTAAATAAATTAAAATTAATTTAATATAACATAGGAGAATTATGCAATTGATTTAAAATAATATAACTAACATCACTAAACCTAAGAAAAGTATTAAAACTTACTAAAGTCCATTAATCCCCAAAATGACTTAATTTGTAAATTAAATGAATTAATTAATTCATTTAATTGACCTAATATTTATAAAATTATAATAAATCAACTAAAAATCAAAAAATTCCAAATAAAGCCTCTCTAGACACGCCTTCTAGAAAGGAATCAAGGAAAATTAAAGCCTTACATAATTCTCAATAATTTAGGCTGAATTTATGTTTTATTGAAAACACCAAAAACTTAATTAGTCTTAAAATAAACACTCTAATCAAAATGGAAGTTTAGGCAAATGAAATTGGCTAAGAACTAGATTTGCCATAAAACTTTTATAGCAAAATGATTTTTGGATCAGAAGTTATAAAATTTTTAAGTTTTGGAATTTATTTAAATGAAATAATAAATCAAAAAATTATAAAAATTATAAAATTTGATGAAACCAATTCAAAACAGCTTCATTAACATCAGAAGAACCTCTGAAGTTGATGAATTTAATTAATCACATATTTAGGGTCTAAATAATAATTAAAAGAAATTTAGAAATTAATTAATCCATAAGTTATTAAATTGATTAACATATAATAACTCAAATGATTAATTGGAAATCAAGATTAATTAATCTCCAAAATTTATTTTTAAATAAGAATTCATTAACTTTGACATTATATTATCCCCATTTAACAAAATGATGATAATTATAAATAAACATAAATGACTAATTAAACCATCTAATTTAAATACTAACCTAAAAGCTTAGGATGGCCTAAAGGTTTGGAACCTAAGTTCTTCATTTCTTTAGGTTCCTTAACTTATGATTAATAACTAAGTATTAATAAAACAAAATTTTATTATAAGAGATTTTATTAAATAATTAATTCTTATACATAAAATATTTCTTCAATCAATTTAAATAATAAATTGAACAACTAAATCAATAAATATCTTAAATCATGAAATCCAAAATATATAAACTATTTGAATGATAAAATCAACATCTTTAAATCAAGCATAAATTTACAAAAAAAATTAATATGAATCAACTATATTAAATAAATTAAATCATTTAAGTTTAACATACATTACCATTAACTAAATTAAAAAAAAGTGAATTCCAAATAAATGAATGAAATCAACCAAACTAAAATTAAATAAATTAAATTCAAATATGTGAAATTGGTTAATCATCATAGTCAAATCAAAGATAGTATAAACTTGAATATAAACATAAATCATGAAATCATATCCAATAACTATTCATTTTAAATAATAGTAAAATAAATCAACCAACATAAAATGAAAAAACTAATTAAAATCAAATTAAAAGATCAAATAATCTTTAAAGCCAACATAAAAATCAGATAATTGAAGTTAATAAATCAAATAATGAAACTCTTAATTAAAATTTAAATAAAGGTTCATTTTGGATTCTATTAAAAAAATTAAAGTGATTGCTTCAAAATACAATAATCAATTTAAATGAAATTTAAATTAAAAGAATAAAATCTTTAAATCCAAACAACATTTAAAACACATGAGATTTAATTAAAATTAATAAGATAAAACTTGAAAGATGGAATTAAAATACCAATTGACATAATAAATTTAAAGTAACTAATCAAGATATATGAAATAAAATAAAATTCAATAAAGTCAAATCTTAATTAAATCAAATCTAATTTAACTAAATCACTCAAATAAACTCAAAAGGGATAATTAAGATACTTAGGTTCTTAGTTTGACTCCTAGAATGGATCTTTATCTTAGAATGAAGATCTCATTCTATTAGGTTTAGGGTGTTGAATGGAATAGGTTTCGCCTAAACCAAAACTTATTTTATTCGCCATTCTTTAACACCTAAACCCAACTTTAACATAAAAATAAAAAGAAAAAAGAAATAAAATCATAAGTCAATTAAATAATTTAAATTAAAACCATCCAAACGTAAAATTAAATAAACCATGAACTCAAATCAAAACTTTAACTTAAAAAAGGCCTGGTGTTGTCACACCATACAAGTCCTTCCTTTCACGCATTAGATTATTAGGTCACCGACCCTAAACTTCGATTAGGATGATGATATGTGATGCTTTATGCTATGAAATGATATTTTCTTATTTTTTAGGCTTAATGGATAGGAATTATTTACATACTAGTCTGGATGTTATGGCATTCTTTTTAAGCTAACAATATTTTCTATAGGGCTTATGTTTAAAAAGACTGATGTAATGAATATAAAATGATATTTACTTATAGGTTCTATTTAAGTCCCTAAACATATCCCAATAGGACAATTGAGTCTGGTAGCCATTGGTATTAAGCCCATATGTTTGAAATATAAACTACCAGTGTGATATATTTTTTCTGATGTATATTTTATAGGGCATCAGATTTTATTTTAGAGTTTTAAAATATAATTTGAGCGTAGAATTAGGTTAGGATTTATAGGGTCTATAAATATTTGGAGCTGAATTTACCTATTAGTGGTCCTTTATGGAGCCTAAGGAGGTCCTTGAAGAAGGTGATGATTCTAGATGAAGACCCACATAGATCATGACTTTTAGTTCTAGGTTGGGCTGTATAAGGGCAGATCTTGGCTGCCCATTTTGCTTTTCTTCCAAGGTGTGTAATGGGACCCAACTTCACTGGCCTATTATATTAATTTAATTTAGCTTAATTTATTTTATGGTGTGCAATAGAACTACATGTGTTTTATAGGCTTATTTTTATGATTGTTATGTGATGAAGCTTGGAAACGTTTGCCTCTTAAGAAAATTAAATTTTCTACCTCGTCAAAATTAAACTACCCAAACATAAAATGAAAACTCATAACCTCACCATAAATAAAGCCCTATGTATAACTTAAAAGAGACTAAAAATAATTAGACTTTATGAACCTTACAAGCATATTATTCACAATTCTTGAATTTGGCGCTTCACCCATTACACATAAGGGAGAATTTGACTTGAGAGGATGACAACTTTTCTTAGGAAGTGTGCCTTCTCATATTGATTTGGCCATTAACTTTTTTTTAACTACATCTCATTGTAAGCATGAAATTGCATTTCCAAAAGCTTTGAAATAAAATTATGAGTCAAAATACATAAAAGATGAAATTTATTGCATTATATAAGTGCAAACATGCCAATCGTTATCCTAGGGTTAGGGAGTGAGTTTTAGCTCTTAGCTTCCTTCCTTAAACATAACAAGTTAACTATCTTGAATACATAAGGTTAAACTTTTGAATTTAAAATCTCTTAGGTGGTATTAGCTGGCAACCCTTTCAAGTGAGTGGTAAGTCCAGAAGAGTTAAAAATAGGTTTATTTTCTCAAGTGAGAAAGAGAACTAATAATTATCAAAATTAAACTAAATAGAGCTTTTGACTTATGTGAGAAGTAATTTTAGACTTAGGTTCTAAAGTATCCCATTGGAATAAGTCTTCAACCACTAACCAATTCTACGATCTTGTGGTGTTAGAAACTATGTCTTAGATTTCAAATAAAATGCCAAATTAAAATCTCAATAATTTTAACTTCAAAATGGTAAAGCCCAATAATAGGATAGTTGAAATTCTTGTTATACATTCAAGTATTAATAAACTTTTTCTATTGAATTTTTGAATTAACAATCCTTTTAAGATAAGCTTTAAAATTCATAGAGATAAAGGTCAGTTTCTTTAATTGAGAGTATTCTTAGGAGAAATTTTATTCTTTCTAAGATGTTGATCACTCAAGAAAAGTACCTTTGCAAACCTCTATCATCTTCTTAGAGATGTCAGGGAGTTTATTTTCTATGAGGTTGATATATATATATATATATATATTCAAACATATTTCTCCTAATATTATGTTAGGGTTTATTTAAACATGGGTTCTACTTTCTATAAACGTAAGCATCCATAGTTAGTTACTACTCTTACCGCAATAAGAGAGCACTCTCAATTAATGTTATAAATAAACATAGCTTTCATATGAATCAGTGTCTAGTGGAGTGGCATAGATGACTATCTAAAGGAAAAAAGGAGGATAGTCCTGATCATGATCTCTTAGTTCCGTAGTCCCAGAACTATGTTATTCCAGTTTGTCAACATCAAAGGACTATTAGTCGTAATGTCCAGGGAGTCTAATTAGCATCCATGGATTGCCCCATCTCAGATATCCCAAGTAGACCAAAGTTTTAGCGTTGATATTATGATGCAAGTTAGTTTAGAGTGTGCTTACAGTGTAAGCATAGGATAGACTTACATCTATTAAAAATTTATATAGGGTTTAGATGTTTGCATGGCAAACATGTGGGTTGGACTTACCTCCATTTTGAGTGCCACATAGGTTTAGAGTTTGCATTGCGAATAAAAGGGTTTGACTTACATCTATTAAAAATCCATATAGAGTGAGGTTCTCATGGTGAACAAAAAGATTGGACTTACATCCCTTTGGGATGCCATTAAGATTTAGATGTTCTCTTAGTGAATGTACAAATTGGACTTACATCACTTTGGAATATCATTAAGGTTTAAATGTTCACATGGAGAACATAAAGATTGGACTTACATCCCTTTAGAATGCCAGTAAGTTTATTGAGATGTTGGCATGGTGAATGTATATATTGGACTTACATATCTTTAGAAAGCTAGTAGGGTTTGTATGTTCTCATGGCGAATGAAAAGATTTGACTTATGTCCCTTTGGAATGCCAGTAAAGTTTAGATGTTCGCATGGCGAATGAAAAGATTATACTTACATCCCTTAAGAATGCTAGTATGTTTATAGATGTGTTCACATGACGAACGTATAGATTGGACTTACATCCTTTTAGAATGACTGTAGGGTTTTGATGTTCTCACGGTGAACATATAGATTGAACTTACATACCTTTGGAATGCCAATAGGTTTATAGAGGTGTTCGCATAGTGAACAAAAAGATGTTTGATTTCATAATTTTTTTTTAAGGAGATAGCACCTTATTGTTGTATAAGTGGCACCAAAACTCTTGGGATTTAGTGCCAGGAAGTTGGTGATTTAGCGCCTAAAGCTTACCACCATGGTGTCGGTGAATCAATGCCCCAGCATCGCAGACAAAAATATAGATCTTCAAATAGAGAGGTCAGTGCTTTGGCGTTGTAAACCCAGTGTCACATTACTGAAGCGCCATGAAAAATAACATAAAGTAGGTTGACTATTTGACTAGCATGGAGGCGCTACCAAAGTGGTACCGTGGTGCCAGTCAAAAAAGGTCAATTGGTTAGCAGGCACATTTAACAAAAAAGGAAAGAATTTTTTACCAGTATCACGACGATGCATTAGAGTGCCACGGTGCTCCATCAATGTCCAACGCAATTTTCAAATCAGGTCGGTTATGGAGTTAATGGTAATAAATATTAATAAATGATCTTTTTAACTAACACAATAATTATATTGACCGGCTGATCAATACTTAGGCACTACATGTGGAGCACCGTGACATTGGTCCTTTATTTTAGAAATCAAGAGGTCAGCATCTCAGTGTTGTAGAAGCAACAACGCAGTGCTGGGAGTAGACTATAAATAAAATCCCTAGACTACCAAAAAATTTCATTCTAAAGCCCTTATTTTTCTCAGGAGTTCTTATAATCCTTTTTTTTCCTACCTTTCCCTCAATTTTAGAATAATAAATATGCCACTCAAGGTCATCTAGAAGGGCAAGAAGAGGGCATCCTCTAGCAATGCTGGAAAATTTATCAATGTGGATGCAGAGGTGAGGTACTAACACACCCTCATCTACAAGCATCTCATTCCAGAGTGAAGTTTCAACAATTTAGGTGTGAGAGTGGAGAGGATTATTAATGATTGAGGTTGGGAGAAGTTGGCTTACAACAATAATGCTTGCATCATTCCTTAGTGTAGGAATTCTTTGCCAATGCGAGGAATCATCATAACAACATGGTTTTTGTATAGGAAAAATGTGTACATTTTAAGAGTGCTTTGATTAATGTATATTATAATTTGTAAAGTTTTGCATATGCTCAATATCTTTCTTACTATGATGGTCACCCTAATTTTGATGAAATCCCTAGTTTTCTTACTGTTAGAAATTTGAAAATAAGAGAAAGCTCGCATGCTTCTCACTCTAGATCCAAATCCTCCAAGATATTAACTGAGCAACTCCAAGATATTGGAGGGAAATCTCAGAATTAAGAAAAGAGTGGATAAAAGCAGCTCGTGACAGTAGAAACTAGAGAAGAAATTTGATTATGATGTGGGTTAGCAATAGTACCAGTTTTTTATATGAACGAGTTCAATTCAACATTCATTCAAATATTTGGAAATTGTAACTTTAATGTCAACCTGAGTATAATTCCTTTCCCTACAGCACCTCCTTATCACCCATATGTTAACATCCCACTGGAGCTAGAAGAAGAAGTAGAGGAGGATGATTATGACTTCTAGGATAGTCTTTTTCCCCATTTTTTGTATTTCTATTTGTATTTCACTTATCTTATTTTATATTATTGTAATTTTATTTGACCCATTTGTATAATAAAATTTTAGTTTTTTTGTAATAAAATTTTATTTCATATTATTTTTATGTTATTTCATATATTCGTTGACTATCCCGAGCTTAATTATAATTTAGATCTCTATTATAAGTTGGAAATTTTATTGGATAAAAATTCTAACTTACTGAGGAGTTAGCACCTCAGTGCTAATAAATTAGTTCCTTTACGTAAGGAATCTATAGCCTCGGCCCTATATGGTGGGACTTGTGCTTAAAATAGAGAAGGCGATGATTAAGAGTTAAAAAATGGTGCCTTGGTGTTTTTAACATTGTAAGTGGATGTATTGTCCTTATGACCTAAGAAGGCAGCACTATAGCACCAAGATTCAATGCAACGATGCTTGTCATAGCTCTTCAGTGATGTTCATAGTGTCTAAGCGCTTTCAAAATAGTGTTGTGGTGCTGCAAGTGAATATTTTTATCTTACAACTCGAGAAGGCAGCATTGTGGACCCAAGATTTAGTGCCACATTGATGTACAATAGTGTTGTCGTGTTGTAAGTGAAGCACTAAAGGTTTAAAATTCTGAGAGCTTAGCTCTGCTATGCTACGAGTTGGGAGACTCTATTTTAAGGTGATTTTCTTGTGTAATTTGATGATTTCCATGAAAGTTTAGCAGCGTAATGACTTAATAAAGCTAGGTTTCAAGTTTTTAGTGCAACATGCACTCTTCTCCTTTGTTCCGGATCCAAGATCAATTAGGAAAGGATTTTTTCATCTCATGATGGAACTAAGTTCGACAATAGAGGTCTTAAGGTTTTAAATTTGTGTTTTAGTTAATTAAACATTGATTTAATCATGATTTTGGTAGCATTATGTATTGGTAGTGCCTAAAATTTTGTATTTAACACAATTGCATTCTTCTCTCACGGAGGGAGGATTGCAATTTCGCACTAGTTCTAAGATCAATAGTTGAAGTCTTCAAAATTTTTCTGTGGAGCGAGGAATTATGTAAAAGGAACTTTTTATTTTGAATTTTTGGAATCAATGATGAATTGGTTTTAGTCTTACCTTGTGCAAGAATAACAGAGAGAAGGCAGTGAAGTTTACTGTAAAGAGAGAAGATATTGACAAGAAATGGAAAGAATAAGAAGAAGATAAATCAGCCTTTCCCCCCTTTGAATCATCTCCTTTCAACATTATTTTAATAGGTGGAGTCACTTATTTTGGGGCATTGGCTTCTCCTACTTTCTTTGGAATAAAGTAGTTTACATCATCATAGATCATAATTTAATGTATCAAGAATGTATTCATCTCAACATCAATTCAATACTCCTTAACATTTTGAATGTATTTCATGCATTGATGAAGGGTTGAAGGCATGATGTTGTATTTATGAATCCATGGCCTACCCAAAGTGCCTAGTAGGAAACATTAGCTTCAATCATATAGAATTTAGCTTCTGTATATAGTTTCCCAAAGTGTATAGGTAGAACAAGAGATCTCATGGTTTGTTTTTCTTATTCATTGAATCTTTCTAGGAATACTATACTTTTATCTAGATAACCAGCATCCAAACCTAATGTTTGGAGTATTTTAACTATTAAAAAGATTGGCTGAAGCACCTAAATTGATAAATAATCTTTTTATATGGGTGGAATTACTTTCAACTATGACATAAAGGGGTTGATTATGTTTGGTCATCCCAAACAATAGCTCATCATCACTGAATGTGATACCCATTATCTTTTGAGAGGTTAAGTCTTCTTTCATCCTCTCTTTAGCAAAGAAAGCTTCATATTGTTATGAATTTTGCAAGGCTTTAAATAATGTCTCACGTATGTCTTTGGATAATATGAGAGCATTATAAATACTTAATAAAGATGGTAGCTTGCATAAATGGGCCTGAACATTATACTCCCATTTTGT
Source organism: Cymbidium sinense (assembly GCA_021442155.1). NCBI lineage: Eukaryota > Viridiplantae > Streptophyta > Magnoliopsida > Asparagales > Orchidaceae > Cymbidium > Cymbidium sinense. The sequence goes on along the minus strand of CM038221.1, from coordinate 18,455,900 downwards.
TGGCCTTTTGATATTTGGCTGGTGGTGGGGGTAAAGTATCTTCATTAATATGAATTTCTTTTCCTTTGTCCCTAGATTTCCTTTTTGGTGATGGAGACATTCACTTTTTACTCCTTAAATGAAATTGAATTACTTCTTCTATATAGTCTTTTTTATCACAGGAAGTTTTTGAACTCTATACTTTTTACAAAATTTTAGAGGCTTCAAAATTCTTAAAGCTGCTACCTAGTTAAGATACAACTTCTTTGAGCCTCATTTAACCTTTCTTTTGATATGTTTTTCTTCTGGAAAGCATAGCTCTTCCTTAGAATCAATTGATGTTGCAATCATGTAACATTGCACTTTTTTGGGATTGAAAGTCAGAATTTTCACCTATGATTATGACCCAAGACATTTCTTTTGAATCCTCTTCTCCAAAAAATTTTGTGTCAAATTGTAAGCAGGTCATGTACTCCTTCAACTTAACTAGTTTTCATGGAGGTTGTTCATACTCCTCAAAAGAGTCAATCATCTTCTGTGTTTCAACCATTAATTTTTTAGTTTTCCCCCTTTTTCTTGATTTATGAGGTTTTGACGAAGAAGCTTGGTCGATTTTTCTTTATTTTTTTACATTATATAAAAATTGCCCCATGTTGGGTAAGAGTACTCTTGGATAGATTACAGGTTCTAAAGAGTTCTTCAACTGAATGTTTTTTATAGCTAAAAGAATATTAATCATTTTTTTAGTCTTCTTTGAGATAAAGGCCTCCCAACCACCTTCTTCTACCTGTAGGGCTTTGCCTCTATTGTTAATTAAATTCTATGTTTTGGCTAGCTCGACATATTTGTCTTTTGTATTTTTATTCAAGGGTACTGTGATAACATTCATGCTCTACTTTTTAGGATGCACCAATACATTATCAGATAAGATGAGCTCTCCATTTCGATAATTCTTTTCTACCTAGTCTTTGATGATGAAACAAACTTCGATTGGGTGACTTCTAAGTTTATGGAATGGGCAATAATTAGGATCATTGAGTTTGTCTACTTGATCAGATCGATGTGATTCTAGTAATTGCAATCCCAACTTTAGGGGTGTGCTTGAAGATTATAGCAGTACATTCTCTTTTAAATTAATATTGCTTGGTCATTTTCTCTTGGAGGATATGCCCTTTTTTTCTTATCCTCCATAGGCTTTGCTACTTATCATGAGGGTGTTACACCTCCATTTTCTTTTTTGTTAACTATGAATGTGAATGTTGTATCACATCATTTTTCCTTAAATCAAATGTCTTAGGTTGCTTTCTTTTCCTAGAGAAATTATTATTATAGGTAGTATTAAGGCCCTTTTTCCTAAGAAGCCTCTCGAACTTGGCTACATGATCCAACAATTCTTAAAATGTATTAATCATGGCCATGGCTTAGTATGGAGCTATTTCATCATCAATGTTTCCTATTAAGAGTTCTACTGCATGATTTTTTGTGAGTTATTGATCACAGTTCATGCTCAAATTTCTCCATCTTATGATATATTTAGTGACACTCTCGTCTTGTCTTCTCTTTTCTAAGGTGAGATCTATAATTGTCACTTTCTTGGTTTCTTCCATAATTCTCTTGATTAAGATTATTTCTAACTAAGTAAAAAAATTTACTGAATCATTAGGTAACTTAGCATATAATTCAAAGGTTGTATTGATAAGAACTAACAAATTATCATGGCAGTAAAACATCATTTCCCTCAATGTTTCCACAAGTAGCTTTAAATTGAGTTAAGTGCTTCCATGGACTTTATGTGCTTGAGAAAGTTGAATTTCGGCACTACATACCTTTTAGGATATTGCACTTGGTCATATTCAGATATGTATGGTCGACCTTTTCCTACTAATTGTTCAATAGTCTCTGAAGCAATGATTGCTTTGACTTTTGGGCTAATAAGATCTCCTACTTGGGATTTGGCAATAACACAAGCCTTTTAGTGAGCATTTACTGTAACTTCTCCTGGTGGTTCTTGTCTTTGTGTCAAAGTTATTAGTAATTTGGGTAAAGCATTCTGCATGTCCCCAATTTCAGCTGTTGGATTGATCATCTATGATAGATTTCTTAGAGGCACTTACTGCATTGTGATTTCTATTAAGTTAAGCTAAACAAATAGTTCTTTCATTAGCCCATTCATCTTATCAAGCCAATTATTGAGTTCGCTAATTTCTTTATCTCTTTTTTGAAGTTGAGAACCTATCTATTGTTGTGACCTTGTTACAACATTAGCTAGTTCTTTAGCTTCTTCAATTTCTACTTGAATTTTACCTTTGAGTGTTTTGTGAATTGGACCCTCTTGATGATATTCCTCATTTTGTTGTTCAGATACCACATTCTTATTAAATAAAAGTTATCAACCATGTGAACAACCTCAACTTCCATGCAATCGATATTCTCATTATTTTGGAAGTTAGAAACTTATTATTCTTCATCAATTGGGAATTCATCATCTTCCCACAAGAGCTGATCATCCACATCATCATCCACTAGTTGACTATTTTTAGATCAATATTTCCGATTGAAGATAGGTGATTCAACATTTTCTTCTTCTAATTAAGCTTGCTCATATTGAGTTGTCTCATCTTTGATGACTTCAAGTTCCTCAACTATAAAGATTGATCAAGAACTTCAAGTGGTGAATCTAGGAATGCTTCCTAGATGTCACACCCTGGTGTTCACCGAATGGAATAAGATGAGATGATTGATATTCCCTTTTTTGTGAAGGTTGTCAAGACCTTCCAACAATTGGGTTCTTAGTGCCTTTATATTAAAGGACATAATGTTGGTGCTCACCAAACATCAAACTTTTGGGTCTTGAGTTTTTCTCACGGAGCCATGATATTTTTCAGTGCACCTACTTCCTTTTAGAGTAGAAATTTGTTGTGTTGGCGGCTTGGCTCGCCAACTTCTTAATTCTTCTTTAAAGGTTTCTATTTTGAACAGCCTTCAAAACTTTGTAGATTTTGGAGGAAAAGAGTTTCCTCCTTCCATGGTTGATCTTGGGAAATGGGTTGCATATGTTTATAGCTCTTGCAGAGCTATTTCTCTTGACCCAACTGAGTAACTCAAAACTATTATTGTTGAGAATGTTCGCCTCCACTAGTGGTTCATTATGTTGTTCAGCTTGTATAGGTAATCTAGTAGTTCTACAAGAAGCATTGTATTTTCTTCAAACTCTCATAGACATTCTGGTGCCCAGATGAAGATGCTTCATGATCATTATTGTCTGGAATAAAGATAGTACATTATGGAATAGTAGGCTATTTCAATGAACTACTGAGTGGATCGATAATGTTAGAATTCAATTTAGGATGAGTAGCCATCTTATCCTTCATAGATGCTATTGGAGTTGCTTTTGATAGTTTATCAAAAATAGTACCCTTTTTAGAAGCTAGGTTGTCTCTCTGATTGAGTAGGCCTTAGTATTCAACTTCCTAGGCTCATTGAGGATAATTATGTTCAGTATTTTTCCCTTAGACAACAACCTCTTGAATGCTTTTGGCATTTTTGTGCCTTCAATAATGGTGGTCATAGGTCCAGCTCGAATAAACTGTATGACCTTTAAAATTATCTCAAACTCGAGAGTGGCTCTAGCAAAACTGGCATTGATAATTTCTTGAGAGAATCTAATAGTAGATCCCTCTCTAAACTTGATAGTTATTAGAATTATTAGCTTTACCATTGAAATTTTCACACATGATCATAGATTAGAAATTAGGTTCTACTATATTTCAAGAACCTAAATTTTTGCAAAGAAAGTTTTAAATCTATAGTGACACCATATATTTAAATTTTTCAACCAAAGATGGAGAGAGAAGTAATCCAAAAGTGGAGTCATTAGAAATTTGTTCGCTCAGAAAAAAACCTTTGCAAACCTCTGCCATCATTTAGGGATATTAGAGAGTTTGTTATATATATATATATATTCAACTAGATTTTCCCTCACATTATGCTTTATTAAGATCTATTTTATTTCCTATGAATGCAAGCATCCTTAGTTAATTACCTCTCTTACCGCAATAAGAGAGCGCTCTTGATTAAGGATAGAAATAAACATATCTTTGAGATGAATTGGTATCTAGTGGAGTGGTGTAAATGACTGTCTAAAGAAAAAAGAGGATAGCATCGATCAACATCCCATGGTTTTATCATCCTAGGACTATGCAACATCAAAGGACTATTAGTCGTAATGTCTATGGAGTCTAATTACCACCCATGGGTTGCCTCATCTTAGATATCTAGAGTAGACTAGAGTTTTAGTGTAGATATTATGGTGCAGCATAATTTAGATTGTGCTTGCAGTGTAAGCACAGATTGGACTTACATCTATTAAAAAGCCTTATAGGGTTTAGATGTTTGCATGGCAATAACATGGGTTGGACTTATCTCTATTTGGAGTGCCAAAAAAGGTTCACAATTTGCATGGCAAACAAAAGAGTTAGACTTACATCTATTAGAAAGCCATATAGAGTGACGTTAACATGGTGAACAAAAATATTGAACTTACATCCCTTTGGAATGCCATTAAGGTTTAGATGTTCTCATGGCAAATATATAGATTGGACTTACATCTCTTTGAAATGTCATTAGTGTTTAGATGTTTGCTTGGTAAACGTATACTAGACATACATCTCTTTGGAATGCCAGTAATTTTATAGAAGTGTTCGCATGACAAACATGTAGATTGGACTTATATCCCTTTGGAATGTCAGTAGGATTTAGATATTTGCATGATGAATGAAAAGATTGGGCTTATATCCCTTTGGAAAGCCATTAAGTTTATAAAGATGCTCACATGATGAACTTATAGATTGGACTTACATCCTTTTAGAATGTCAGTAGGGTTTACACATTCGCATGACGAACAAAAAGGTTGGACCTACATCCTTTTGGAATGTCAGTATGTTTATAAAGATGTTTACATGATAAACATATATATTGAACTTGTATCACTTTTGAATGCTACTAAGGTTTAGATGTTTGCATGATGAATGAAAAGATTAGACTTACATCCCTTTAGAATGCCAGTATTTTTATAGAGGTGTTCGCACGATGAAAGTATAGATTGGACTTAGATCCCTTCGGAATGCTAGTAGGGTTTAGATGCTCGCATATTGAAAAGATTAGACATACATCCCTTTAAAATGCTAGTAAGTCTATAGAAATGTTCACATGAAAAATCTATAGATTGGAGTTACATCCCCTTAGGATGCTAGTAGGATATAGATGTTCACATGGCAAACATATAAATTGGATTTACATACCTTTGGAAAGCTAGCAAATTTATAGAGGTTTTTGCATAGTGAACAGAAAGATGTTCAATTTGATTTGTTTCTTTTTCTAAGCAACAGTGCCTCGACATTGTATGAGCATCACCATAGAGTTAGGGATTCAACATCATGGAATCGAGAAGTTGGTGCTTCAGCGCCTAAAGCTCAACACCTTGGCGTGGGCAAGTCAGTGCCCCTGCACCAGTAGGTAGAAATATAGGTCTTCAACTAGAGAGGTTATGCTAACTACTTACCAAGAGATTGATGCCATTACAAAATCTCAGGTGGGGGATCTTATTAGCACAAAAGTCAAAGAGATCATTGCTTTAGAAACTACTGAACAATTAGTTGGTAAAATCCGACCATACCCAATAGAATATGACCAAGTGCAATATCCTAAAAGTTATTTTGTGCCAAAATTCAGCCCCTTTTCATGCATAGAAAATCCACGACACACCCTTAGCCCAGTTCAAAGATACTTATGGGAATACAGAGGAAAATGATTCCTTACTACTTTGACAATTCATCAACAAACTTACTAATAGAGCGTTTGAATTAGTATGTTGAATTACCCAATAATTCAATAAAAATTTTTACTGACTTAGAAACACTCTTCATCATGAGATTTGTTGATGATTACAGATCTCAGCTTCAAAAAGAGAATAAAGGATGAGAGTGTCATAGAATATATTGCAAGATGGAGAAACTTGAGCATGAAATGTGATCATCAACTCATAGAAATATATGTAGTATAACTCCTAATGGGGAATATAGATGATTTCATGGCTCCATATCTATCCATGATCATGATTAATTCATTTAAAGAATTGTTAGATTGTGTAGCCAAATTCGAGTGGCAAGCCAAATAAAAAGAGCCTTAACACTAGCTATAATAAAAATTCATCTGGAAAGGAAAGCAACTCAAGTCATATGATTTAAAAAAAATGATGTGAATACAATATTCACATTTACAGGTAATAGAAAAGGAAATGGAAGTGCAATGACATTGTAACAAGTGGCAAAGCCCACGGAGGATAAGAAAAAAAGATCTACCTTCCAAGAGAAAATGATCAAGTAATATTCATTTAAAAGAGAATGAACTTCTATAATTTTGAAACATGTCCTAAAGTTGGGATTACAATTACCAATGCCATGTCGACCTAATCAAATAGACAAAGTTGATGATCCTTATTACTGCTCATACCATAGACTTATAAGTCACCCAATTGAGGAATGTTTCATCATCAAACATTGGACAAAAAGAAAATATCAAAATGGCGAGCTCATTCTCCCCAACAAGAGGCAATTTTTATATAATACAATGAAGTAGATGAAAATCAACTAGGCTTTTTCGTCAAAACCTCATAAATCATGGAAAGGGAGGAAACCTCGAAAACAAAAGTCTAAAATACAAAAAATAATCGACACTTTGGAGGAGTATAAGCAACCTGCCTAAAGGCCAGTTAAATTAGAGGAATATATGCTCCACTCACAACTTTACACAAAAAATCCTGAAGAAGAGGTTTGAAAAGAAATGTGTCAATTCATAAGCATACATGAAAATTCTAATTTTCATACCTAAAGAAATACATGCTACATGATTGCAACATCAACTAACTTTGAGGAAGAGATATGGTTTACTAAAGAAACCTATCAAAAGGAAAGTTAAATCAGACTCAAAGAAGTTATGTCCTAAATTCCTAAATTAGACAGTAGTTTTGAGAGTTCTGAAAACTCTAAAAAATTCTGAAGATTATAGAGTTTCGAAACTTCTTCTAATAAAGAAGATTTCAAAGAAGAAGTAACTCAAATTTAGTTAAAGAGTGGTAGAATAATTTCTCCATCACCAATGAGGAAAGTTAGGGATAAAAATAAAGAAATTCAAATTAATGAAGATGCCTTGACCCCACCACTAGCTAAATCTCCAAAGGCCACCATAATGGGAGTTAACTATAATGTTTTGGCCTATTTATGTAAGTAACCAGATTTATTAACTATCTATAATGATCTCATGTTATCAAAAGACATATATGTGACATCAATTAAACTCTTGTAAAATCTAAAACAATATGAAGCCTTCTTTGCTGAAGAGAGGATGAGAAAAGACTTAACTTCTCAAAAGATAGCAACCATCACATTCAATAATAATGACCTTTTGTTGGGGACAACTGAACATAATCGACCCTTTTCACTTGTATGAGAAGAATATTTATCGACCCAGGTACTTCAATCAATCTCTTAAAAGCTAAGATGCTCAAAACATTAGCTTTGGATGCACAATATCTTGATAAAAATAATAATATTTTACAAGGATTCAATGAATAAGGGCAACAAACCCTTGAATTTCTTATTTTACCTATACACTTCAACTAAATTTCATGTGATTGAAGCTAGTGTTTCATACAAAGCACTCCTTAGTAGGTCGTGGATTCATAAAGCCTTCAACTCTCCATCAATGTATGAAATACATTCAAAATGGTAAAGAGTGTTGATTTGATGTGATATGTATCCCTTCTTAATACATGAAATCAAGATCTATGATGATGCTAAGTATTTTATGCCCAAGAAAGTAGGACAAGTCAATGCCCAAAAGTAAGTTGATCCACCCATCAAGATGATGTTTAAAGGTGATAATTCAAAAAGCAAAGGCACTAACAAATCTAAACAATTTAATGTATTTCCTCATCATGACAATGATTTTGAGGACGAGGAGAAGAGCTATTACTTTAACAACCTAAAAAAGCCTCAACTAGCCAAAGAAAAGAAGGAGGTAGTACTTGTGATATAACAAAACAATTAGAGAAAATAAGAGTACCAAAATCTCAAATCTCAAACAAGGCTTTGAAAATAAATATAATGTCAAACAAACATATAAAAGCAACTTCAAAAAAAGAGAAAATAAAATAGTTGAGAACTTTTTATATCCCTCCTAGAAGAGGTTATCATGAATATGAAATCCTTTTTTACAAAATAGAAGTGCAAGTTGCAAATCTTGCTCAAGAATTGTTAGAAAAAGAAAATTTTTAGGAAGAAAATTTTTCAATAATTATTCCTCAATTCTTCTCATCAAATCGAAAAAAAAATTGGTTTAGAATAATGTTCACCTAATACAATCAAGTATACAAGTCTAATTGTTTAAGAAGCTCTAGTGAGGGGATAACTCCCAAATTTCTACAGTATAAGGAAAGTTAACCACTTGGGGACTAGGATATATTACTTTGGCATTTCACCCGATGAGCTCATGCTATGCCATATAAGAAAAAGAAGATATCTTTTTTGAAGCTGCAAATGAATAAAGGGATGTTTTGCATGAAAATGAGAACATACCTAAAGATGAATTGATAATTGACCTCAAAGAGACTCCGAAGGAATTTGAAAAGGGCGATAAAGCTACTGTCGATGAACTTCAAGAAATTAACCTGGGTACTGAAGAAGAGCCTAAGCCAACCTTAGTTAGTGCTAAGCTCACATCAAAAAAATTGGAGGTATTAAAAGCAGTATTTTATGAATATAAAGATTATTCCACATGAAATTATAATGAAATGTCAAGCTTATCGTCATATATAGCTATACATAAACTTACCATTAAACTTGATGTACCATCTGCAATGGCATCAAGATAAATGTGATTGAAACTTGAAGAGCAAGTAATCATTGAAACCAAAGAATTGGTTGGCGCTGATGCTTCAGGTCATGTTTCACTTGAAGACATGATTTCTCACTTAATATTGTGAAATATGATGATGTTCACAGAACAAATTGAGAGACAATGAAATATCTAAAAGTATTGGAATATGAGATATTTAGCTTGAAATTAATATAAGATTTATCATTCTAAAACTTACAGTTATAGTGCCATGATTTGATGATAGAATGGTTGATTTATTGCTTATTTTGTTATCATCTACTGATTATCATTCTAATCTAATGTTCGCAAGAGCATTACACTTTCAAGAATAAGTGATTTTTTATTGCTAATAACCTAAGAAATGAAAATTGATAATAAAGACAATAATAAATAGTAACCTAAGAATTTAATAATGATTGATAAATTCTTGTGTGCATAAGTGGTACGATATAATCATTGAGAATAAAGTCGTTACTTTTTTAATCTTTAAAATTTAGTTGATATTACTGTAAATACAAATATTTGAATGTTATTTTTTAAAATATATAAATTACATGAATAAGCCAAAAAAACGTTTCGAAAAGAAAAAAAAAATTCTTTAATCAGTCGACCACAGATCTTTTCACAACATATATTTTTAAGTTGTTGCATAGATTTCGAAATACAATAAGCAAAAACATCACATGAATAAGCCAAAAAAACGTTTCGAAATAAGCCTGCACCATACATATGGAAGTGTGTGGGTAGATAGAAAGGTTGAAAATGCTGCTGTACCCAAAATTATAAGAAATGGCACGACAAAGAGGTCGAAAGAATTTTAAAACATAAGAAGCCAACATGAAGGCACAAGAGAAAGATAAAACAGGAAAAAAACAATAAAAAAAGATTGATAATTTTGTGCTTTTTTAATATATATATATATGAAGTCATATCAGCTTTTACAGAACCATTCAATATGTATGAAGCTTTCATCATTTTAATAAATTCACCTAAAAAAATGTGTAATTGTATATCTGAAACAGTGCTCAAATAATGAGAATACGCATTAATTTTAAGCAGCTATGGGCAAAATATCATGCTTTTACTGTCATGATTTACTCACTAATTCTAAATCTAGTCCTTTTATCAGCAATCCAAAATGAAAGCAAAGAAGCTTTAGATGAGGTTCTCATTGAGTAGCATGGACAAGTAAAAACAAGAGCTTAAAACCGTTAAACATCTGCTTTTAGCCATGCAGAATAGCTTTTCTCACAACAGTAGCAACCATCAAATAAAACTTCAGTAATGGAAGAGGAAGAAGAGAAGGAAGCTTACAGTATCCAACCGCAACTAATTATATAGTTTAATTCCCCGATGAATATATACCTGATGGACAAGAGGCAGCACACAGATTCTAAATGCAACACGTGCACAGGACATAGTTTCCTTCGCTGCACAGTGGTATGTTTAAAGCAGAAAGACAAGTGGCTTAAATAAGAAAAAGCAGTAAAATGAAATAGTAAACCTCAGTTTACAGGAAGCCATGAACAAAACTTCATCTTATAGTTTATTCATTGGCAGAAGTAGCAGCAGCAGCAGCAATTATTTACAATTACCATGAACAATGAACAGCTTATAGTTCGTTAACTTATAAGTTCAAACCTGATGAATGTATCAATTCTAGCCTTGACGATGGCTTATATAGGACTGGAGATTATCAACTAACAAAGGATGTATACTTGAGCTCAATAACTAAGTGATTTAAAGCAGATCTCTCTAGAATCAACCAGATTCCCAATTCATGAAGACAAGAATATCCTCCTGGATTCCCAAATCTTGCTTCATTTAACAGTTTGGTACAATAAAGTACCTGGTCTGTTACGACCCTGGTAATAAGTTACTAAATTAAATTACATTCTGATTACATGAGCTGATTTATACTCGAAGCATCACACCCATTAAGAGTTCGAAATAAAGTAGCTCTGTCAACAAACGCTTTCCTTTGTAGTATATTAAAAAAAAAAAGTCAACTGCTTAAGCATTAAGATACACTTTCTTTCTAAATTGACAATGATTAAAATTTATCCTTATTTGATCCATTTACTGCACCAACAGCTTTTTTGTAGATTATATTTTCATCAATAGCACATTATTGCCTGGCGTGTGCCTTCTCTTTTTCCATGTCGCTAAACCTTTTCACTTGAAAATAACTGAACCCTTCAACTAAAAAAATCTCTTTTTCAGTTGCTATAGCATTAAACTACACGCTAAAACTTCATATACTCACTAAACAATGTGGTGCTAATCTATTCCCATAAGGACTCATTTGGTTGTTTGAATTTAGAGAACACGTTTCGAAATGAAGTGAATTTGCTAGATTATATCATTTGATTGGATGCATCAAGAAATCAAACGAGTTTCTAACTCTTAAAACACCTTAAAAAACCTCAAAAAATGATGATTTCATTTCAAGCACAGAACAAAATTATTGTTTTCTAAAATATGTTCAAAAACATGTTTTATATTAAGAAGCAACAAAATCAACCCTAAACATGATCTTATTTCCTTTTCTGCCTATGGACAAACCCTTTCAGACAGCATTTAAGCCATTTGTTCTTTAGGTTTCATATAGATATGAGTAGTATTTTTATATTTATGAATACGATATTGATAATATAATCTTAGCTATAGATTTTGATAGTTTTAAGATTTATTTTGATGCCATGTTTTAGATATTGGGGATCGTGTCCCCAACCTCCTAAAACAAACACAACATAAATGTAAAACTCATCTGAAATAGCTTTCTACAATAACTAGCAACAAAAAAAAATTCATAAACTAATGTGAATATTGAATGAAAAGAAAAAATTCCATCAAATAGAGCATAAATTTCAGTGTAAAATAATGGATCTCCAAACACTTCAAAAATTAACTCAAGAATCCAATTTTAATAAATTTATGATTGAAAAGATTATCTCCTCATGATGTTTATAATAAAACCAAGATCACATGAATCCAGACACGTCAGGACATAGTGATGTAGAATAGTCTCAAGCAATGCATTAGCCAATGATAATATCACAAACAAGATTCCATCAACTTGCATAAATATTATAAATAAAAATTTCTATTAATTAAAATGAACCCTCTATTCAAGTAGGTGCGGTCTCCCTTGTTATTGTTGGGAGATATCAATCACAGAGTATGCGCGAAAAATTAGTTCAAGTGTTTCAAAGTATACTTGAAATAAATAAAATCCAAGTTAAAAAAAAAACACACAGAAGACACCAGATTTAAAATAGGAAAACCCGAGAATGGAGAAAAATCATGAAACCGCGCCACCAAGAAATCTACTATGAAAAAAAATCAATGAGAATAATACATATTACACTTATCTAGAGCCTCTGCAAGCTTCAGTCAGTCTAAGGCATTTTATTCATTCTCACGTACAAGAGAATTAGACAAAAGCTTCCAAAAAAGCAAAAAAAGCTGCCTAAATATTAATTCTCCTGACTCGTAGTGTCGCGGCACCATGACCCTGTTGCCTAGCATCGCTATTATCCAGGCTTCACTGCATAGGTTCGAGCACAACGGCACTAGCCTCTCTATCATTTTGCTTTTGGTGCCTTGATCCTAGCGCCACAGTGCTACTCTGAAGTGCCTCGAGGCACAGTCCTCTTTGTTTTCCTGGTGCAAATCCAATGTTGTGACCTTGCCTAGCGAAAGCCAAAGAGCTGCCTCCTCTATTCCTAAAATCAAGATCTCCTTTTTCTAGTGCCAAGATGCTACTTCTCCGACGTTGAGACGCTACTAATCACTCTGAAAAAAACACCTTCAAGGATGCAATTCAGCATCTTTGTGGGATGGGCTAGAGTATATTTTTTCATGAGACAAATTGATAGGTATTTAATCAGATTTTCCTTAACATTCATGTTAGAGTTTATTTTGATCTGGGTTCTACTTCCTATGGACGTAAATCTCCATAGTTAATTACCCCTCTTACCACAGCAAGAGAACACTCTCGATTAAAGTTAGAAACAAACATATCTATCTGATATGCAATTAGTGTCTTAGAGGTGTGTGCGTGGCATAGATGACTATCTTGTAAAAAATAGGAGTGTACCCCGATCAAGATCCCAAGGTTCCATCATCCTGGGATTACGTTATTCAAGTCTGCCAACATCAAAGGGATATAGCCATAATGTTCAGAGAATCTGATTAATAGCCATGGGTTGCCTTGTTTTAGGTATCTCGAATAAACTTAAAATTTTTGTGTAAGTGGTGCGATAGTGTTCATGTAGTGAACATATAAAATATTGTTTGCATGGCAAAGAGCAGATGTTTACATTGTGAACAAACATACAGCTGGGCTTACATCTCTTTGGAATGTTCAAAATCAGAGTTGTCCACATGGTGGACGGATATAAATTTATTCATGTATCAAATGAATTGGGGGTGTTCTCATTGCAAACGAACAGGTGTTCATTTGGTGAACGAATAAGAGGTTGGGCTTACATCTCTTTGGAATGCCAAAAATCAGAGTTGTCCTCATGGTGGACAGATATGAATTTATTCGCGTGGCAAACAAATTATAGGGTGTTCGCATGGCGAACGGATAGATGTTCACATGGTGAACACACAAAAGGTTGGGCTTGCATCACTTTTAGTGCCAAAATCAAAGTTGTTTGCATGGCAAACGAATAGTAAAATTGAACTTACATCCTTTTGGATTGTCATATAAATGAGTTATCCACATATTGGATAGACATTATGGTGTTTGCATGGTAAATGAATAAAAAATTAAATTTTATTAAAAATACATAAAATTCTCATTTTAGGACTCAGCGCCACGACGCTATGATAGTGGAGCTCATTGCTTGTGTGGCATGGCACGGGGGCAGATTAGTTGGAGGCTCAACACCTCGGTGCTGCGTATGTAGCATCGCAGCACCTACATTATTGGTCATTTAATTGTTTGAACAGCGCTGCAGCGCCGCCTTGTAGCATTGCGATGGTAGTCAAGATTCCTGACAAGCATGCAACGGATTTTAAGAGGAAACGACTGCCTCGTTTTAATGAGTGCCGCAGGCACCAAGTCAGAGCACTGCGATGTTGCACTCTTTTTACGTGCGTCGATCACAAAATTAATTATAATTAGATCTATTTTTTGACCGCGCATAGTAACCGACAGACGGGCAGACCTCGACGCATGCATTGCGCTTTGCATGTGAGCATCGCGCATCAGATGTAGCACTAAGGCGTTCTCGCAACCCAATAGGGTAGTGCCTCGGTGTCGCGGCATTGAGTCCTCATTTATAAATAGAGGCCCTGGTTGTTAAGGAATTTCATTCAACAATCCCTTCTCTTAAAGATTTCCTTTCTCTTCTAGTTCTTTCTACTTTCTAATTTCCACTATTAATCATGCCTCTTAGAAGAGTAGTGGGCAAGAAGTGGGCATCCAATGATGTTAACCACTTCGTCAGCGTCGACACTGAAGAGTGGTATCAGCATGCTCTCCTTCACAAGCATCTAATTCCAGAAAGGGGTTTACAGAATCTCGGCGGCAACATGGAGGTGATAATCATGGAGCGAAGGTGGCTCAAACTGGCCTGCGACAATAACTCGTGCATCGTACTGGTGGTGTGCGAATTATTCGTGAATACACGAGACGGCCAAGAGTATAAAGCATGCGTCTGAGGAAAGCTGATAAGTTATGACAGTAGTACTATAAACGCATATTACGATCCCCCTAATATTGAATATGATCAATATCTCTCCTACTACTATAATCATCCTAATTTCGACAAGATTTTTTTTTTTGTGGTGGAAATGAAAGCGTGCAATGGAAACAAACGGAAAAAAGGATTATCAACTTTCCTGCTATCGGTATAACAGCTACTTATAAGGCTTGGCACTATTTCATTTCTTTCAAGCTTATGCCCTCTTGTAACATCAGTGAGATTACCAAGTATAAGGCTATTTTTCATTTTGTTATTCAAACGGGGTTCTTGATTGATATTGAAAAGGTTATTTTTAACTCTATTTGTAATATGCCGAAAAGGTGCACTACTGTCGGGTATGGTCACCCTTCTTTTCTTTATGATTTGTGTGTAGCGGCAGGTGCGGTAAAAGGGGTTGATGAGGAAGTACTCCTTCAGAAGGCCCCTCCAACGAATAGGGTAATTGGGGGGTTCGAGAATAGATTTGAAGTGGGAGAAAGTTCGCATCCTCCCCAATCTAGATTCCGAACTCCAAAGTCCTTGGCTGAGCAAACTCAAGAGATTAGTAATCAGGTCTCGAACTTGTAGAAGAGGGTGGATAAGAGTAGTCGTAAACAGGAGATGCTGGAATGCAAATTTAAGCATCATATGGATCAACAGCAGATGCAATTCTCCTACATGTCCTAGTTCAAGGTATAGCGTCGCGACGCTGATACGTTAACGCCTCGGCGCTGGGGCACTGGAGATAAAATGAAGAACCCGAGAGGCAAGTGCTACGGTGCTATCCTGAGGCGTCTCGACACTGTGAGACATTATTTTCTCTCCAGCATAAAATTTTCTAAGTCTTTTTTCACATACAGCAAGGCGATACAGCGTTGCGACGCTATGAGATTTTATTTTATTTTTATCAAAATGTTCTAAGTTATATTCCAAATGACAGGTGGGTATGGAGTCACGGCGCTAATACTATGGCGCCAAGGCGCTATGATGTTATTTTAGTTGTATTAGGATTTGGCGTTGTAGCGCTATGGGATTTTATTAAATGTGAATTTTAGAAAAAATAATTATTTTAAAATAAAATAACGAATTAAACTAATTAAATCTATTCTAGATTGATCTAAAAAATGAAATTGAGTTGGCCATAAATAAAAGGCATTAGGTCCAAATGAGCATGTATTGAGATTTGGCGAATTAAAGGGATACTACAATAGTTCAATTAAAATTTTTTTTCAATGAAATTTTGAAAATTAAGAGGATGCCTAACTCGAGAAAAAATATTTTGATATCAATATTGAAGAACTAAAAGATGTTTAAGATTGTCATAATTTTAAAAGAATAGAACTTATAAACCATGCATTAAACTTATAAAAAAGAGTGAAGGAACAAAGATTTTCAAAATTCCATCATCCTTTGTGAACCTTTGTTTCATACCGAGACTACTTTAGTATATAAGTGATTTTTTGAAAGAAAATTAATAAAAAGTTACATAAAGATGAGAAATATCATCATATAATCTTTATTGATCTAAGTATAAATAAAATTGATTTGTTGCGCATCAATGAACAAAGATATGTATCAAAGGTAGGTGAAAGTGAGTCGATTTGAGCCCAAGTCACAACTAACTTAAGCTTAGCTCACTTACCCAAGGAGAAGTTCGAACTCAAGCTTGAAATCAAGTCAAGCTCATAGGATGTACTTGAGCTTAGCTTGTTGGACGAAAAGCAAGCTCAAGCTTGACTAATGAGCTCGAGCTAAAATCTTAGGAGGTGGCATCAACGACGATGAGATAACTTGCGAAGGGAACTCGTTGGAGAATGCATCAATATGATTAGGGAAAGGCATGATGGAAATTCATTAGACAAGGCAACGATAGGACCAATAATGTTTGATGAAGAAGAGAAGTTCATGAGATGAGAGTGCAAGAGTTTGTTAGAGAAGGCATCAATATAACCAACATTTGATGAAGAAGAGTTTACTGGAAATTCAATAAGATCAACAATGTTGGATGACGAAAAAGAGTTCATAAGACTGGAGTTTGGGACCAAGTTCGAGCTCGAGTTCATGGGACTAGCATCAAACTAAAATGAAATGACAAAAAAGAAACATTTTTTAAGATTTAAGATTTAAGATTTAAGATCAATTCAAGCAAGCTTATGATCCAAAGAGCTAAGTCTTGTTGAACTCAAACTCAAACTCATGTAATTTATCAACTATAATTTGAGCTTGAGTTCAAACTCATAGCTCAACAAGCTTAACTCATGAGCTCATCAATGACTGAGTTTAAGCCAACTAACTTACATACACTCCTATTCAAAAAAATGCAAAAGCTATTAAAACTATATATGTTCGTGCATTGACTAGCATTAATAATATCAAGGAGTGACTAAGAAGTTACATCAAGGATGAGCATGAGCATCAAGTTCTTATTATTTTATGTAGATTAAAATAATATGTTAAAAGGGTGGAGGCATAAGATGAGATGTTTAAGGTAACATGAGGTGGAGCATATAAGTATAGAGGCTTTATGACACATCCGCACTTATAATAATAAAATATGAAATGTCCAATACATATAGAACATGGCATCATCAAGGGTTTTAAGTGAGAAGATTATAATTACATTAGAATCATATCAAGGATCAATATCAAGTTCATATCAGTTTATATATATGTTATAGCAATCTTTTAAAAGATGGAGGTGCAATATAATATATTTTATCCAACAAGAATTCAGTTATCTCAAATATTAAAAATAATACCAAAAAAAAAAAATTAAGTAGCTGATTTTAGTTAATCTAAGCCTTCACATTATAACATCAGTCATGATTAGTCAAAATAAAGCATCTTTTGAATTCTACCTTATTGGAGTACAAATTTAATCTAGCATAATCTAAATGTGATGCATATTGAGAAAAACATTTTTTATCATTTATTCAATATCATGAAGGATATTAAAAAAAGTAAAAACTTGAAAACAATGATAGAAGCAAAGAAATGCTATATAAGAGGCTTAGAGCTCCGAGAATTAGAGAATGAAAATATCTTAAAACCTAAACCTAAATATGCACATATATTGAAATAGAGAAGAGCAATTTGTAAATGAGTTCAATCTTTGTAATTAAGTTCATTATAATTTTCTTAAATGAACATATCGGTAGAGTGATAAAAGATTTTAAAAATATTCATGGTAATTATGAGTTTGGAATAATTAATAAAAAAGATAAAACTATATTAGATTTTACTTCAGTTTATGATTTTGTAATTGCTAATACTTTATTTAATAAAATTAAAGGGCATATATCACTTATAAAAATAAACCTAATAAAATGCAGATTAATTATTTTTATAAGTAAAATAGATTATTTAAACTGTGGAGATTGTGAAACCATTCTAGTTAAAAGTTTAAGTGATGAATATCGATTACTGATTTTGAATTTTAAGATGAAGAGTTGGAACATGAAAAATAAAATGAAATATTATCCTAAGATTATATGAGTTACTTAAAAGAATACTAATAAAAATATTTTAAAAGTAAGCTACAACATCTTAGGATTTAAGATGTTCAAGAGAAAATTAATGGTATGTGAAAATAATAGTAACATTAATCAAGTTGCAAAATATGTGCATAGAGAATCAAGAGGAAAAACTCATATCAGTAAAAATAATTGGTTGTGGAATCAAAATGTACAAAAACTCAAAAATAAAAAGTTTTATTATAAAAATTGATTTCGATGAAAAACTCAGAAGAATTGGGAAGCATATAAAGTGGCTCGTAAGGATTCTGAGAAAATAACATATAATACAAATAATTTAGCATTTAGTAATTATATAATAGATTAAATATTAAAGAGAACAAAAGATGTATGTATAAGCAAAGCAAAAGGATAGGAAAAGTAAAAAATTTAATTCAAGTGAAGTGCATTAAGGATAAAGATCAAAAAATAGTTTTTCTTAGAAAAAAATATTCAACATAAATGGATGAGATATTTCGATAAACTTTTCAATGAATATTAGAATATGATTATCTTTAACAATCTTAGTATCCTAAATGAAAATAGAGTTTTTTATTATTATTAAGATTATTATTATTATTATTATTATTATTATTAGTAAATCTGAAGCTAGAGTAGCTTTAAGAAAAATAAAATGCAGTAAAGCAATAAAACCTAATGATATTCAATAGAAGTGTAGATGTACTTAAAAGTTCAAATATTTTTTTGGCTTATTAAACTTTTTAATATTATTTTAAAAACTAAAAACATGTTGGATGAGTGGAGAAAGATTTTGTTAGTTCCTATTTCTAAAAATAATGGTGATCACAAGAGTGTGTAAATTATAAAGGAATTAAGTTAATGTGTCATATTAAAATTATGGGAGAGTAATTAAACATAGGTTACGACATGATATAAAAGTTCCTCAAAACTGGTTTAAATTAATGTCGGATATGTCTGTTATGAATGTTATACATTTGTTGAGAAGTTTGATAGATAAGTATAGAGAGCATAAGGAGGATCTAAATATGATATTTGTTGATTTAGAAAAAACACATGATAAAGGGGCCAAGAGAAGTGCTTTGGAGAAGTTTAGAAAAGAAAAGAGTTAATATTGCATATATTCAAGTCATTAAAGATATGTATATTGGATTTGGAGCTATTATTTGGGTTCAAACACAAGGAGGATTTACCGAGTATTTTTCCTATTTTAGCTGGATTATATTAAGAATCTGCTTTAACCCCATATCTTTTTGCCTTGTGGATGTTCTTACTAGACATTTATAGGAAGATGTACATTGGCATATGCTTTTTACTAATGATATTCTTCTTTTTCATAAGACTAAAGAGTGAGGTTGAAGAAAAACTTGAATTATTAAGGTCAACCATTGAGCCTAAAGACTTTCATTTGAGTAGATCTAAAATCAAATAAATGGAGTGTAATTTTAGTAGTTGTAGATCTAGTGGCGGAGTTGTGATAATGGATAATCGAGTAATTAAAAAGAGTGACCGTTTTAGATATGACAAGTATATAATTCAAAATGATGGTGAAATAAATGAGGATGTCATTAGAAGAATTCAAGTTGGATGGTTGAAGTGGGAGAATGCATTTGACCCATTGTCTGATAAATAAGTACCTCTTAGGGGTCATTTGGTTTGATGTATTTGGAGTGTTTGACATGATGCAAAATAAAAATTCGAAATATTTGTGGTGTATTTGAAATGCATTGAAAATATGATTTATGATGCATTTGAAATTTGCCCAATTTGGAATCAAATCGACGGTGTAAAGTGAGAGCATAGCGCGGCTATTACCACGCCACCGCCTATCCTCTTGCCGGAGTCGCCGTCGTCGTCGGCATTGACCATCGCACCACCATCAATACCATATTTGCGGCAATAACCTCTTACTACCACCGTCGTCACCCTTCCCAAAAAATACTTTACATTACATTCTTTTACCAAACAAGAAAAAATATATTTATGTATTTGTAGAGTTTTCAACCAAAGAACCTAAAGTAATTCAAATACATTACATTCATTTTACACTGCAATCATTTTTCAAGCAACCAAACAGCCCCTTAGACTTAAGAGAAAATTTTATAAGATTGTGATAAAACTTGCCATACTTTATGGCGCAAACAATTGACCAATAAACGAGAAGCATAAAATTAAGTGTTACAGAGATGAGGATGCTCAAATTAATGAGTTGCTTTACTCTTAGAGAAAAAATGTGAAATGAATATATATGTGAAAAGGTTGGAGTAGCTTCAGTGGCAAATAAGATTTAGAGAGAGTTGTCTCATATTATTTGGTCACATAAAACAGTATTAAAATGACTAGTTAGGAGAGTAGATGCATTAGATTCGACCTATATTAAGAAAGATAGATGTAGACCTAAAAAGACTTAGCTATAAAGTAGAAAAAATGATTTTGTATATTAGAATTAAATAAGAATATGGCACTTATTAAGACAGTCACATAATGGAGAAAAGGATTCATATAGTCAAGCCTATGTAGTGGGATAACTACTAGTCGTTGTCATTGTAAATAAACATGATTCAAATTTAAGTAGATGTGTAGGTATTAAAATGAAAAATATATATATTTAAAATAAATATTTATGACTATCATATCTCTATGGTGTGTTTGCTACTAATGCTTTTATTACTATATCAAAAAACAATTTGGACTATGCACGTGATCCAAATGTTTAAGAGAAATTTCCTTTAGTACAAAGCAAAGTAAATATTCCATTTATTCTATGTAAATTAAAAAGAATATTTAATTTGCATTTGACTTCTTTGATTAAATGGAGACTTCCTGATCCATCTATTGTATGGGGTAAGAGAAAATGACCAAGATCAATATTATTAGATGAATTACTTTAGAGAGATAAATATTAGAGTATTATTTCATGCATAAGTATGCATTATATGTAATTTATCTATTGTATTCAAATATTATTGTAGAGTTATCAATATAGCTATCAACAAAATTAAAAGAAGGGCAAAAAATAAGACTATTGTAGAAACCTCCAGCTATGAGACATGCTTACATTATATTATCTCTCATTCTTTTGCTCCTAAACAAAATTCATATCATAATTTAAATTATATTTAAAAGTTATCAGAACAAAATTTATGATCTAGTCATACATAAATTCATTTATGTGTGTGTTTGTGTGTTTATAATCCTGAAAATATAGTTAGAGGTCAAGGATTGCATGAGCTTGCTTACAAACTAATGATAACAGCAAAAAAATGGCCAATTTATTCACTAAATAAATTAATATTTCAGACAAACTCATAGTATAAAAATAAAATATAAAAGGTAATAGAGATTTGTATTAAAACAAACGTACATATAAAAAATGAATGTGACTAATCTGAAATTCTCAAAAAATAAATAAATAAATAAACGATTACAATATCCTACTAAGTGTCAAAAACTTGTTTCCTTTAGTTGCCAATGGTTCGACCCTATTCTCAATTGAGGCACACTAGCGCATAAATAGTATGAAATTATTGAGATAAACAAAAAAGTATATAAAATTTAATTATTTTATTATATGTAACATAACACTCAATTCATGTGTTTTAGCCTAATTTATAAACTGTGTTATCTGATGCGGATGATTGGCATCCTAAAGTTGGTGCTACTAGACTTTTTAAAAAAACAAAACATATTTTTAGTGGATTAAGGGCCAAAACAACACTCAAAAAAATATTGGTAGGTAATTTCATCGTACTTTTTTTCTGCAAACAATTCACAAAATATTTTCTAAAATATTTTTTTATGGAGATGGCTAAACAAGTATTTCGTGACAATAATTTTGATGGATTTTTTAGCTAATATAACTTCACAAATTATTAATTATAGCTGTTTTTGGCAAAATCTCAGTTGAAAAAAAAATTGAGGGACTTTGGATTGCTAGAATGCATTTCGAATGATGATTTTTCTAGTGGGTCATTTTCAAATGAAAATGTAAATTATCCATGAATTACTCTTAATTTCTAGTAGATTTTTTTAATAACAAATTAATATATTTCTATAATGATAATGTTAGATTTTAGTTTTTTACTTAGAATTAATTCTTGACTATTAGCTCTTGCTAATTGAATCCATTAATTAACTAATGCGATTAGAGCGCTTTATCTCCTAGATGTCATAATTTTCTCCGTTGAATACAGGAAGAGTTGATTAAACTTGAAGATCATTATTAACTGAGATAATAAAGTTAACCACTAATGTGATGCTACCTATGCTTAACTAGACACAAATTATACCATTATTCAGTGAATAAGAATCCGAATTTATTAAAAAGTTGGAGAGGAAGGACCTTGAAGGGATTGAAGAAAAAAAATTAAAATATAGAATTAAGTAGAGAATAGATCTTCAAATTAAAAATTAATTACTCCATGCTTAAGCTTGTCATAACCAAGGGAAAGTCACCATTATGCGAACTCAAACTCCTTGAAAATTTCACCATTCTATGATATTCCTAGTACATCTGAATTTATCGACTTCTAAAAGGTTTACAAAAAGTCATGTAAGATTATAATTAAATCATCTATATTATATGAATTTGAGGATTGGCCTAACGTAAAGCTAAGTGAAGTAAGAAAATATTATGATGGTTGCATCAAAAAATTATATAAAACGAATGGAGAAATGCTTAAATGAGAGGAAGGTCATGAAAAATAAATTAATTAAAGATTAAATAGTGAAAAATAAATTTATAATTTTTGAAATAAATGATGAAGAATAGAAGATATGAACAAATAGATGAAATAATTATGGCATGTATACAATGAAAAGAAAGTAGACCAAAAATAACATTACTAAAAAAACACAAAAAAAATTTTCCAAGCAAGTTTAGTATGTCAACCAAAAGTCAGCAAGATTAATCCTATACTAAAAATAACCAACCAAAATCTCCAGCCCAAACCCTCCTCCCTCCTATCCAAATCATTATCAATGAACCTTAATTGCCTCTTTCTTTTCTTGTAACCTACCAATGCATCTACTCCGTTCATTAGCTTTCCTTGTTACTTTTGTTGTTGGATCTCACCATTGTTGCTGGCAGCGCGCCATGCCCTTTGCAATCTAGCTTTGTCACAATAGTTGTTCTCTCCCAAAAAAATCGCTCTTGGTCCAGAGTCCTAGTAGCCTTCGCCATCACCTAGATTTAGCCACCGCCGCATCAAGTGCATTTCTATTCATTCCTATTGCCATCCCATTGCTTCAAACCTGTTGTCGTCCCATTTTTTAATTATTTTTCCCAACAGCCTAATCCATGTTTGGCATCAACCTTTGGCTTTAGCATTGTTGTCTAATCTTGTTTTGTTTCGCTCGGATCTGCCACCCTTATTGTTGATTTGGTTGCTACCTTTGTTCCGAGATACTGGCAACCTCTCAATGTTAGCATCCTCCCCAGCTTATTCCTAATGATGTCCCTTGCAAGCCCCTTGGCACATCTTATGTGTGATCCAACCATTGTTGAACATCCCACGCCTTTTTATGTCGATGCCCTCTATAATCACTCTCTACCTCGATTGTGTTTAGTACAAAATGAGGTGTTCTCGGCTTTCTACCCATCAAATCTACATCATTTGTTGTGCCCATCTCACCAAAATAAACTCGCTCTTCTCATTCCCGATAATGTTTATTAAAATTATTCGATCCTTTAAAATTATCTTTGGTGGAGAAATTAATGGTTGTTGAGCCTCTTCTTCAAAGCAATACATTTGTCATTCAAGCTCTAAAATTAGTAAGTGATTTCTCCATATCACTACTTAGGCCTAAACATAGTCTCTTAAGATTCAACTGAATTGAGGATTATATTGTTACTTGTCTGAAGAGATCTAAGTTCACTATTAATTCTGGAATCAGGCTCTTCAAATAGACTCCTGATTTTGAATTACCTAATGAATCTCCCATAATACTTGTTTGGATATTATTTTTCAAATTTAAGAGCATAGTAATGTTAAATCCATTATGATTTCATTGGATCTTTATTTAGCAACCCTTTTAGGTTGAACTCCCCTACTGCTTCAGTATCTAGGCCATTTATTGCTAAACAACTTCATGTGCTTCAAAGTCATTCAAACATCATTTGGATTAACTATCAAGAAATGGATTTTGGCATAAAGTAATCTATGAGAAGAGACCAAACTTTTGTTCTCACTGCCTTAAGCTTAGGCATGACATTAACATTTGTAGTAAGTTTGACAAGGAGAACGATCATTTGTAACAATTAATTGTCAATAATTCTAAAGAAGTTCCTTCATTCCAAATAGATTCCACACAACTTATCCAGGTTATTTTGGTGGTGACTTCTCTTCCATTCTCTATATTAAATGTTGAACTTTCTCCTAACAACAAAAATGAGGATCTTAATACACCAAATGAATCATGGTTATGAGCATAAGAACGTAAATTTGAATCCTAAGAAAATATCTCATTCTCCATTAGTCGCTAACTATCTATCTATATATCTATCTATCTATCTATCTATCTATCTAGGGAAAAAATCCAAAACTAAATTTTGCGGACATAAAACATTTAGAACACGTTCATGTTTCATCTAGATATAAGATGATGTGTCAGAGAAATCCTGATTCAAGTACGTCGTAAAACAATCACTATCAGTAACCAAAAAAAATGCAGACAGAAAAAAAAATGCAAATGACTAAAAGAATAACATAGGTAAATAAAATATCCTGAATGCTATAAACCTCAAAAAAGTTCCAGTTAAAGTGCAACAAAATTGCAATATTAATTTTGAGAATTTTAAGCCTTAATGGCAACTAAAGTTAGAAGGTTAGTATTAGATGTGATTCAAACTCAATTCAAATGAGATGAGGATAAGTCCATCACTTAAGCTGACAGCTCAATCACAAATTGCAATATTAATATCTCATGAAACAGTACAAGAGTTCTGAATTATGATGTCTTCCGTAATTGAAAAGTGACCATAAAGGACTACATAAAAAAGTCGAATGTTTAGTCATACGTTGTGCTCGAGATCTCATCACAATGAAAAAAAATATATTTTTTCATGAGAAATACAATTTTAAGATCATCACAACCCTAGCACGGGCTCATCTTAGTCACATAAAGAATCACGTAATAGTATAATAAACCAAGATACTATCCACTCGATCATTATGCATAGAAATGCAAGAAGGTAAAATATGTACAAGAACGAAACAAGATGGAAAAGTATACGATCTATAACGCTGGCAATTTGACTTTAATCACCCTTACAGATCAATATATTGAATATCGATCAAACGAAGACCAGAGTGTATCACAATATCCTTCCAAAGTTTTTCATAGGATGTGGGCATGTACATAGCATTGTGATATTAGTTCAATCAAAAGCTACTTTTTATCATTACTTGTTCCAAGGGATGCGAGTGATATTAGCTCAATCTAAAGCTAATTTTTATCATCATTTTCTCCGAGGGATGCGCATAACAGTGGCTACAATAACCTCAACAGTATTATGTCTTCAGATACATACAGATCTGAAGCATAATAATAATATAACGTCAAGTCAAATCCAAGGCGTACAGGAACATAAATGGCAGGAAGGTAGCAGATCATAGCCTTCGCATACACAGATATGAAGCGTGAGGGAAGAATACCGATCAAAGCTAAATAAGTGTTGTTTGATAATCAAAAAGTTAGCACTAAACAACAACTAAAGTTTTTAATCAAGATATATATGATAATAACTTTCTTTATGAGTTCTGCTTAGCACAACTTTATGATGGATGTAATAATCATGAAAATCAGATAAAGAAGGAAATAACATTATTTTCACAAGCAAAACATATGAAGCTTTTATATTGTGAAACGAACTCATGTAATAATCCCAAATCCACCAGTCAAGCTTCACACTCGCAAATATGTCAGGAAAAACCACCTAAATATCGTTGAGGATATACTAATCTGTATAAAGTTTTAAAACAATATACACGAAAAGTATAAAACAACCCCCAACTTTGAAGCAACAGAATAACATTTCAACTAAAAAGACAACTTCCATACCAGATCTGGAGCTCATGGCTTATCCAACGTGACAGTAGTGTATCAACTCTAGAATAAGAGCACAGCTTAGTGATCATCCCGATTCTGCAGCCTTGGTAATGAAGAAAGGATGACAACGAGAAAGAGCACGCCAGTAAACAGTCATGGCAGTCGTTCCATAAGCGCCGACCAGCGTGCTCTCTCTCGTTGTCAAGCGTGCAAACCGAGGCGCAAGAGAAAGTCCTTAGAAAAAAAACCTCAACCCCTCCACCTAAATCAAACAGAACTACCTCATCTCAGAGAAAGAACAGAAACAAAATGCCATTGTAAGGAAGAGCACAGTCATACCCTTTCTTCGCAGATCAGAAAAAGATCAATATACAAAAAGCCAAATAAGCTCCTCGGAATGTTCATTGCCGACAAAAACTCCTGATCCGCCGAAAGAACCCAATACTCGCTGGAATAAAAGAAACACGATCAAATCGCCCGCATACGGTATCGGATCAGCCTCGATCGGCAGTCCCAGGAGAGCTCCGCAAACCCTAGATCCAGCCAAGAATGATTGAGAAGGAAAACAGTAGAAAAGATGAGGATCGAGAAACCGAGAAGCTTCATGAAGTCGTTGAAACCAGTAGACGCTGCTTATCTCTTTCTCCGACCAAGCTCAAAAATGTCTAGATCGATTACATACCACATAATTCTTATATATCATAATTCTTATATATCATAAGAATTTTTTGATTGATGATGGTTAATCCCGGTGAGTGTAACGAAACTCACCCTACACCGACGTCTCTTTGTCGCGGGTGAAAAATGGGCGATTTTAACGGCCGTAACGGAAGGGTAGGATTTAATCGTCTCAGTAGGGAAGGACAGGGCAGGGCTACTTGACGTACCGAATGCTGCCGCGTGTCTGATAAACTATCCTGTCCGAAAGAATGTACGGAAATACCCTCTGGTTACAATGAACTTGTTATGCCTCCTTGGTCATATCATGCAAGTGGGTTTTGGGCCTTGGGAAATGTTTTATGGCCAAATAATTAAAAAAAAAGATTGATTCATGTACTAATAAATTTGATTAAAAAAATAATAAAAAAGTACTCGAATTGTATCTAATGTATCTAATGTAAATGATCGGTTTGATTTTATCTTTCAGTCCATTTAATTTTGATTCAAAATTAGTTGAAATCATTTGATGTTAAGCAAGCAACAATTATTAGGTTTGCTTGATCGAACTTTTATTTGAATCGATTTCAGTTTCAATTGGAGATTAAAAAATAATACAAATTATTCGAATTATATATATATGATATTTTATTTTATATTTTAAAAAGAATCATATTATTTTTAAAATAATTTTTAAATATTATGAGTATTTTTAAAAATAACTATCACAATAAATATATTTTATTTTAATTAAAAATATAAATAAAATATAATAAAAATAAAAGTTATAGTTGATACATAAGAAAATTAATGTCGGCGAATGGCGTTTTAAAATCTTTGATCTAATCACATTTGATGAACATTAGGCGAATTCGATAAAGCGAGCATGAATTAAGCGTAATTATCGAATATTATCAGCTTCGCGTGAAAATGGATCCGATCAAATGTCAGTATATAAACGGTCGAAGAACAAAGAGAATCCAGAATCGATCATCTTACACATCATCAAAATACAAAATACATGATCGAGGAACGTCAGATGGGAGTGGTTGGAGTTTTCAATTCAAGGCGCACACTCCAAAATCTATAAATAACATTCTCACCTTAGAGGAATTTGAAGATAAGAGCTCGAGAACCACCATTCGACCTTGGCCGCAGATCTATCATGAGTCTCATGAGTGCGAAGATCGAGCGCCTGGAGATCGCAGAACTAGAAAAGAGTTCATCCTTTCTCTGAAGATCGAGGTTGCTCCCAAGATCTTCTGCTTTAAACTTCTCCTTGGGTTGGAGTTGATATTGTACTCTAATATTGTTTTACTGTAACACCTTCTTCTCCAACGAGAAGCGAGGGGATCTTTTGAACACATAGCGGCTGGTAGGCGGTGGTTTCCGCGGGTTTTCGTATAACGTGTTCATATCTCATTTTGTGTGTTGGATAATTTTTGGCTACACGAAGATCTCGCGTCTAGAATAAAATTAAATAATAAATAAATGAAAGGTTTTTTTTTCTAGTAAAATGATTTTTCTAGCATGTATGACTATTTATGAATTTTTAAAAATTTATTTTTATTATATATTAGGAAGGTTTTATATCAAAGTCTTTGTTATGAAGGTAGTTTATGTTTTTGTGTTAGAAATTTCAGCTTACCAAAATTTATCCACGGGAAAATTCAAATAGGTTTCATGGATTAATTTTGATTTGGAGCATTAAATGATTATGCAATCATTTCAAAGCCTCAAAGATAAAATATTATTAGGATTGTTGAATCATGATAATAAAAGTTAGAGCTTTTTCACCATAGATGATTCTTACATTATTGAAAAGTAAAGTGGAACATACAAACAAAAATTTATTTCTATCATAAAAAAATATTTATAGTGAAATTAAAGTTTTACTATCTTGAAAATTAAAGTTTTACATTCTTTGATGCATCTTCTCAAGAAATCATACATTTTAGGATGTCTTATTATGAGTGCACATAACTATATTATTTTTCAATAAAATTTCATTCATCATATTAAAATCTCTCGTATTTAGGCATAACTATTTACTTACATAAATCAATAATAATTTGTCCATATTTTATGTAAGATTTAGTTGATTCTTCCCTTTCTTTTAACTTAACTATCCATCAAAATTACTTAAGATGTCTCCAAACATCACCAAAATTTCTCCTACAAATTTATAGTTATGATTTTTTATACATGCTAAGAGCATAGGACTTTCAAGATCTTATAGAGATGAGCAGTTCATCCACCAGATCTAGAGATGATATAGCCCGCATATATTGCAGCATCGTGTATCAAAATTGTAGGGCTAGAAATGCCAAAAAGCATAAATGCTCATATGAAGCTCTTGTTGCTATAGCAACCATTGTCTTAATTCCTCACCCACTCACATACTTTACCACTCATGGAGCACTAACTAAGACACTAATTAGCCAACCTGGCTATTTCACTAGTCTTGTTGCCCCCCTCAAATTCAATCAAGATTAATGTGGATATAGTCATTCTTGATCCGAACTCACTCTACAGGATGAGAGCTACTATTAACAATGAGCAAGGATTACAGAGATAGCAGCTTATTCACTAGAATAACACTCAGGTGAGATTGATTTCATCCTCTACATTAGAGTATTGATTGAGCCATGAATGACAAAGAAGAAGGGCATTATTGATGAGGGAGATAGTGAAGGTGTCATTAACTATTTCTTGAAGAGCTTAAGGAAGAACATTTAGCCCAACATACCACAAAAGAGTCCAAACAATGCCTTTTTTTCTTAATTCTGCCCAATTCTTTTAAATTTTGTACATAGGGATATAAGGTAGCAGATTTTTGTGCATTCTTTACTTTTAATATGATAGTGAAAATCTTCCTCACTATTTTTTTTATTTATTGGAGGAAGATGATAGTTACAAAAGTCATACATGAATTTATATTGTTGTACGATTTTTACACTTATGATATAAAAATTCAAGATGAAGATTTCAGAGATATGGAGGAAAGGTGGTTGTTTATAGTAACAATAATGAATCCTTTAGTGATACCAAGAGTTTGGCAACTATTTCGTAGTGATGACGATGATGGAGGATGATGAGCAAATAAAGGATGTTTGTGCCATTTGTGTGGTGAAACAGTAAGGATTGTTGGCTCTTTTTTGTGAGGTGCGCTTACTAAATCTATTTAGTATCAAGACCATCAGACATCTAACAAATATGGTTGGTTTACTTTTATATTAATATGATATAAATATTTTATTAAAAAAATTATTTTAAAGTAAAACTAATCATTTTTAAATTACTTTTTTTGTGTTTTTATAAAATTTAAATGATAAAGAAAAATTAAGTCTTAGCTTAAAAGAAATACCTAGTTCAAACATAAATACATATAGTAAGAGAATAATTTTTTTAGGATGTTTATATACATAGCATACAATTCATGTATATTTATATATCTAGCACCTAAATCTTAATGTTTACTTAAATAGGACCTAGATATATGATATTACTTGAAAAATAGCATCAACATTAACTTTTTAGAGTGAAATGCACTTTTTCATGCATGAGAAAGGTGTTATTTTTTTCAATTTCAAAATTTAGGTATTAAATATATAAATGCATAAGAATTGTGTGCTATGTATATTAATTTTTTAATTTTTTTATGTGGAAAAAAGGAATTAAAATAATGAAGCCTAATCCACTCAAAATAATTTACTATATAATTGAAGTTATAGAGTTTCACTCTTCTCTTCAATTAGAGAAGATGATATTATAAAGTTTTGAGTACTTGACTGTCTTTATGTTATTATGATAGAAGTTGTCTTATGACAACATCAATTGACTAACAATGATTAGGCAACAATAACCTAAAGGTAGTAATTAAAATACAACAATTGTATGGCAATAGTGTGGCTACAATAGCTGATGATGAAGGTCAATAACACAGTTTTAGCTCTTAACTCTAAGATCTCGCCTTCATATTGAAATTAGGGCTATAATTATATTATTCATGGGAAAACATTTTAGTAAATTTAGCAAAATCTTAAAATGCTCTATCTCTTTAAACATATACAATCCTTTCATCCTTGAAGTGTTATAACAACTATAACATTAAAAAATATTAGACTCGTTAAATTTATCTTATCAAGTCCCTCGATTTGACAATAAATATGCTCAATTGGAGATCGTTTTACACTTCAATTAAAATTTTAAAGTTTCTAATTATTCTTAAAGTGATTAATTTGAGCCATTTTAAACTCAAATAAAAAATTCTTTTGATGTCAATGATTTTATCTTTTTGACATGTTTGATTTGATTATAAATTTATTAAAAATAAAGATTAGTTGTTTAATTTTAAAAATTTTAACATCAATTTATACTTGGTGTTCTATGAATTTTAATTTATTGTATAAATTCATGCATGTCGATCAAATTTTTGATGATACGTCAATTCTAATACGGATTATGTAAGAATATTTTTTTCACTCTATTAGACATTTATTGATGTGGTGATAAATCTTGAGAACATAAGTTGAATGTTTATTTATTTATTTATTTTGTTGCTTTTTTTATTGTGCGATAGTAGGGCTATAAATATACCGAGCTAAGCTAAGCAAGTGCTTGTTCAACCTCGACCTCATTTATCAACGTCATGTTCAAGCTTGGCTCGAGCTTGATTTAAGCACTTAGAATTTTGTTCAAAGTCGAGCTCGTTTATCAAAATCTTGCTTGAGCTCATCTCAATCTCGATTCTTTTGGGATTTTCAAGCTTGTTAGCAACCAACTTGGTTAACTAAATAAATAAGCTTTAATCAAGTCTTAATCGAGCTTATTTATGAGCAGCTTGTAAAGAAATTTAAATGAATTTATCACATAATGCATGTTAAGTTTAAAAAATAAAGTTTTAAATAATATTTTTCATGAATGACCTTTAATTGAGTCTAAGCAAGCTTTAATCGAACATCTTAACATGTTTGTTCAGAAGATTTACAAAATACTGTTCATGAACATAAATAAATCAAATAACAAACTTTCTAGCGGTTCAATTAGTTATCAAGTATTTATAAAAGTGTTCAAATTAATTCAACTAATTAATCATATGATCATAAATGAGCTTTAATCAAGCCAAGTTATGAGTAGCTTGTTGAACACTAAAGTCATTTGTCTCCCTATACAATAGAGAACAAAATTGAAGAAAATTTGAAATGGAGGATGATTGGATTAGATTAATACAAAATGATGAATGATTTTCTTTCTTCATTAATTGTTTATTAGTTTCAAATTTAATAATTTATTAATTCACTCTAAAATAGAAATAAATTATACCAAACTTCAATTTTGTATTCTCATGCTCATAATCATTTCAACACATTGAGAAAATTTATGACCTATTTAGAATCAAGTTTGCTTCATATTTACATTTATGTGTATGTTATATTTAAAAATATATTTATTTGATGTATTTTTACATATTTTTTTAAAAAAATAAATCACAATATTTTAATACCACTCAAAATAAACAATTTAATACTTTGAATAGTTTTAGAAACAACTAACACTCAAAAATATCAAACATATTTTATTTAGAAAGATTTACATAAATACCACAAAATTCTTATGCATTTATATATCTAACACCTAAAGTTAAATATTTAATTTTCTAACACTTTTTAATACTCTGTTATACTTAAAAAGGTGCATTTAAATGATAATGATATTTTTGATGTGATATTGAAGAATGAGCTGTTATAAATGTAAAAATTATAATTTAGGAGTTAGATGTGTAATAAATAAGAATCTAGTTTGGTGTTTGTAATCCCGGTTTATATGCATTCTTGTTCTTACAACTTTAACTACAATATATAATAAATAACTTCTACATTTCATAACAAAGTTGAAATTGATTATCTTGGGAGTTGGGATCACAATGATCATACTAAGGAGACATATGCATACAAAAAAGAAACTTTCAATCAAACATAAAATACAATTGTTCAAAAAACAATAACATTGTATATGATTGTTCAAAAAAAAAACAGTTACACATAAATAATAAACTTATACGAAATAAAAACCAATCATCATCAATCTCCTCATCTTAATCCTCCTACTCCTTCTGTACCACTCTCTCTTTTCCTTGTTGTGTGCATCAATAAATCATTTATATTCTTACTTCTATAGCAACTATTCTAGCTTCTATTTTTTTTTTAAGGGTATCCACCCAACACCCCACCCATCTTGTGGGTGGGGATGTCGTGACTAATCCTTCTGTCACTTCATATCCGCGGGTCCCCTTGATATCGCGCCGCCTGAGAGAGGAATCAAAGCGGTCCGGGGTTCCCGGCCTTCACCAATCGAGCTAAGAGACGGTGGGTTTCTAGCTTCTATTTAAGTAGTCAATCGAGCTTAAATGTCCTCGGCAAATACAATGAAATGCTTTCTAACCAACTCATTGATAAAATTAGTGATCTGTTCAGAGAAGGAATGTCGGGCATCGTATGCCAAACTTGCAAACATGTGCTATATATTCTTCTACTTTTTCCCTTCAAGAGCTTCTCTCAATATGCAAACTCTGACTACTTAGATTGTCTACTTGAACTTCCAGCATTAATGGAACTCTACAACTTCTTCAATCTCATGTACTTATTCTATAAAATATTATATTGTTATTAAAACTATATATTTTTATCTAGATTAAAATTCAAATATAAATATTTTACTTACATAAGCTCTCTATGACTCGACTTCATCTCATCATTAGTCCATCTAGTGCTGAGGTGTTTTACTTTGTATCTTATTTACTCCTTATATGTCTTTGATTTTATGTATTGCTTGCATGGATGGTTTGAACATATAAAAGAAAATTTAGTTAGCACTACATAAATTAGAAAATAAAAATAATTCATACAAACTTATGTAACAATATTACGTAATATTATAATTTGACATTAAAATGAACTAAAGACAAACTTATTAGAAATATTTTAAAAGACTGAGTAATTAAAGTTTTCTCTTATAATATTTATTAAATACGAGGTCTTATAGTCTTTATAAGGTTAAATTATGTTCATCTAGGATTAAAATGGGTTTCTAGAGAGGCTAAGTTGTGATTGAACATATAGAATATTTTGATGATTGAAATAAGTAGTAGTAATGATAAAAAAGACTTAGAAATTTTTTAGTATCAAAATAGAGCTTTACAAAAGGATACATCGATTACTTGAATTTTAGATCTAAGTTAAATAATCATGAATCTAACTTGTTGCGTTAAATTTTATTCGGTAGATCACGAGATCTTAGTGGTAAAAAATTATCAACACCAGCGGGGGATATGAACCACGGGTTATCGTGGAAAACGTTAAGGGGAAAAACTCCAGCTTGCCGTCTGTAGAACTTTATATGTGTTCAATCTGGTCCTTGCTTAGTTGGAGAAGAAGGTGTTCTGAGGCGAAATGATATTAGAGTGTAGAAAAATACAATGGTCAACTCAACCCGAGGAGAAGTTTCCCAAAAGCGAGAGCGATCTTAGGGCAACCTCTTGATCTTGAGGGGAGAAAGAGGCGGCAAGCGGTCTTTTCTAGTCCTGCAGAGGCGATCTCTCGATCTTGACATCTTGGTGGTGGCAGGTGGTGATAGATCGTCGGCGTC
Source organism: Cymbidium sinense (assembly GCA_021442155.1). Classification (NCBI taxonomy): domain Eukaryota; kingdom Viridiplantae; phylum Streptophyta; class Magnoliopsida; order Asparagales; family Orchidaceae; genus Cymbidium; species Cymbidium sinense. The sequence goes on along the minus strand of CM038221.1, from coordinate 18,421,444 downwards.
AAGGTCGGTAGTTCTCGAGCTCTCGATCTTCAAATCGATTAGCCCCTCAAGGTGAGAATGAAGCTGTTATAGATTTTGGGAGTGGCTTGTAAATTGAAAAACTCCAACCATTGGGCGGTCGATCCCCGATCGACGGTATATTTTGATGATCACGGGTGCCTTAATGATGTCGAATTGGGTGATCTTAGATTCGTTGGATTCGTCTTGGCGAGCGCTCGATCGGTATAAATATGTCGATTTGGTGACCATTTGGTGGATCGGGATCCATTTTCATGCTCCGATAACGATCGAGTCGATTGAGCTTCGGATCGGTATCTTGATGATATTCTTATGTTAGATCTCATCGAGGCGGTCAGTTCTTGTAAGTTTGCTAAAATCGGTGATTAGATCGAAGCATTTCGAAAATCTGCGTGAGATTACGTGCTTGATCGATTAATTTTTAGGATGTATGGTTTTCTTTTTTTATTTTTGGGTGACATTATCTCGATCATCAAAATATATGTCAATCTTGAAAATAGCAAATTCTTGATGAAATTTGAGTCAAATATTGCGCATTTTGAAAGCAGAATCTTCATGCTGATATTATAACTTTGGAAAGCGTCGAGATGCAATCACATAGTAAAGGTCGATATTTTGAGGTTATGGATCGATGATCAGCCCATGCGAAGCGAAGTTGGCCATTAGCGCTACATCTATAGCGGCGCGGGAAGCGAGGAAGCGTCGAATTGAGGGGCTTGCGAGCGGCGGGAAATGGGACGCTGGTGGCAGGAGGCAGGAAAGCGGTGAAGCGTGAGGGTGATTGGGTCGGCGCGGGGAACTGCGATAGTTTCGAGGAGCCAGTTTAAAGCGTCAGCGGGCGTCAGACGGTTTTACTTGGCCGGCCAGAACCTGTGAGCTTCCTTGTGAGCCGTGAGCTGGTGAAGCGGGCCTGGAGACCCTGAGCCCAGATCTGGTTTGTGGTTTGAGCGATTTTGGCGGTTTTCTTTTGCCCCTAGAGGGTCTATAAAACCCCTGGGTAAGAGGGAAAGGCACACTTTTCTCATCTCCTCCTCTCCTCTTAGAGTACATAGCCCTCCCACGGTGGGAGTTTGGGCACTCTTTTGGATCCACCTCTACCTCCTCATCTGAGGTATAGCCCTCCCACAGTGGGAGTTTGGGCACTCTTCTTGGATCAACCTCTACCTCCTCATCTCCACCAAGCCAGAGTGCATAGCCCTCCCCCTAGTGGGAGTTTGGGCACTCTCCTTGAATAATTTTCATCTCGATCTGCAGTTGCCGGTGTTTGTAGATGGGTGAGAATCTTTTGAGAGACACGTCAGACCCTTAGCGGAGGTGGCGGAGGAACCTTCTAAAATGGGAGAAGATTAGTGGGAGTCGTCGATCACGGAGACACATTGATCGTGCGGAAAAATATTATTTTCAATGATTTGGTTCTTAAGTGTCAGATGACAGCTAGTGTGGCGTTGGTACGGTTGGTGGCAGAGGTGTGTGGCAACGGCGTAGTCAGCATGAGCCAACGTCAGTAGTCGGCATGGCAGCGTTAAATCGTAGGATAACATCGATATTAATGCCGGCGAAATTACCGGCGATAATTCAGCCAGTAGTAGATGGCGTTAGTGCGGATAGCCGGCTTCTAATGGTTGGGGGAAAGGAAGCCGGTGAAAGATTCAGCGATGTGATTAACCGGATGGCGTTAATCAGCGGCATGGATGGCGGACGAGGTAATCAGCAATGTGCCGGCAGTGGTCAGCAGTGTATTTTAGTAATCAATAGATGCAGCAACATGGTAGTGACCAGCGATAATCAGCGTGATGCACGGCGATAAGATTAGCCGGCAAGAGTAACAGTCCGATGGTCAGCCTTGATGCAAATGATGGCGTAAGGGATGGTAGCAGCCAGCAGTCGCAACAGTGAAATGGCAACATCGATTCAGTTGTGTCAGCAGCAATGTGATAACCGGTGAAAATTAGCGATAATGGTGTCGGTAACCAGCGGCGATGGTTAGCGGCCCAGGTGTTGGCCAGCTTAGCGAAATGATAGCGAGAATGGCGATGTCAGTGATCAGCGATAATGGCGAAGAAATGGTGATAAGCCAGTGAGTGAGTCAGCGGTAGTAAGCGATAATGCCGGCGATGGCGAATGATATGGCAGCGGTGATAATGGCAGTAGTCAGAGCGTTAAGCAGCGGGTTGATAGCCGAATGGTCAGTGAGTGACCGGCAAGAAGCAGCAATTGCAATGCGTCAGTATCTGAGGATAGCCGGCGGCGATGGTGGTGACCGGCGATAATTGGCGGCGATGTCGGCAGCAGCGGTATGGCGTAGTTGAAACGGGTTGGTGCGATCAGCGGCGTAGTCGATGGTGGTGGCGTCAGTGGCGGCGATGGATGACGTGAGAATTGACTATCTAGGTTGTTTAGTGTTTACTCAATGATGTCGATGATGTGAACTGTGAAAGAGGTTGAATTGAATCCGTGAGAATTTTGACCCATCGAGATTGTTTGTCGAGTGTTATCGATGGCGTTAACTGTGGAAGAGGTTGCATTAATCCGTGAGATTTTGACCATCGAGGTTGTTTGTCGAGTGTTACGATGGCGTTAACCTTATAGAAGAGGTCGAATTGCCTGAGATTTTGACCCATCGAGGTTGTTTGTCGAGTGTTATCAGATGGCGTTAACTTGGAAGAGGTTGCATTAGATCCGGCGAGATTTTTTATCCGAGGTTGTTTGTCGAGTGTTACTGATGTTAACTTATAGAAGAGGTCGAATTGAATCCGTTGAGGATTTTTGACCTATCCGAGGTTGTTTGTCAAGGTGTTACCCGATGGCGTTACGTATGGAAGAGGTTGAAATGAATCCGCGAGAATTTTGACTATCCAGGTTGTTTGTCGGTGTTACGATGGCGATGCTGTATGGGAGGAAGGTTGAATCAATGAGGATTTTGACCCATCCAGGTTGTTTGTCGAGTGTTATCCGATGGCGATAACTTGGAAGAGGTTAGTAGAATCCCGAAATTTTGACCCATCAGGTTGTTTGTCGAGTGTTACATGGCGTTTATATAGAGGTCAATTGAATCCGAGGATTTTGACCCATCGAGGTTGTTTTAGAGTCTTTACTGATGGCGTTAACTTGTGTGGAAGAGGTTGAATTGAATCCGGCGAGATTTTGACCCATCGAGGTTGTTTGTCGAGTCTTTACCGTTGGCGTTAACTGTGGAAGAGGTTGAATTGAATCGAGGATCTTTGACCTATCAGGTTATTTGTCGAGTGTTACGATTAACACTATGGAAGAGGTTGAATTGAATCGGATCTTTGACCCATCGAGTTGTTTATTTTGAGTGTTACCCGATGGCGGCATATGGAAGAGGTTGAATTGATCGATGATCTTTGACCATCGAGGTTGTTTGTCGAGTATTACGATGGCGTTAACACGTATGGAAGAGGTCGTAGGAAGTCCACCGGACCTTTTGACTATCTAGGTTGTTTGTCGAGTCTTTGCTCGATGGCGTTAACTGTATGGAAGAGGTTGAATTGAATCGCGAGGATTTTGACCCATCGAGGTTGTTTGTGAGTGTTACGATGGCGTTAACGTATAGAAGAGGTCGAATTGAATCGTTGAGGATTTTGACCTATCGAGGTTGTTTGTCAAGGTGTTGCGATGGCGTTAACGTATGGAAGAGATTGAAATGAATCGGAGAATTTTTGATTCAGGTTGTTTTGTCGAGTGTTCGATGTTAACTTTATGGAAGAGGTTGAAATGAATCCATGAGAATTTTGACCTATCCGGTTGTTTGTCGAGTGTTACCCGATGGCGTTAACATATGAAAGAGGTTGAATTGAATCCGAGATTTTGACCAGGTTGTTTGTCGAGTGTTACGATGGCGTTAACTTTGTATGGAGAAGGTGAATCCATTGATTTTTTATATCCGGTTGTTTGTCGGTTTGCGATGGCGTTGTATGGAAGAGATTGAAATGAATCTGGAATTTTGACCTATCGAGGTTGTTTGTCGAGTGTTACCGATGGCGTTAACTATGGAAGAGGTTGAATTGAATCCGGGAGATTTTGACCCATCAGGTTTATTTGTCAGTGTTACGATGGCGTTAACTGTATGGAAGAGGTTGAATTGAATCGTGAGGATTTTGACCATCCAGGTTGTTTGTCGAGTGTTGCATGGCTAACCTTGTGGAAGAGGTTGAATTGAATCCGAGGATTTTGACCCATCGAGGTTGTTTGTCGAGTTTTATCCGATGGCGTTAACACTCTTAAGAGGTTGCATTGAATCCGAGATTTTGACCTATCACGAGGTTGTTGTTTGAGTGTTGCAGATGGCGTTAACTGTGGAAGAGAGGTCGAATTAAATCCGTTGAGAATTTTTGACCTATCTGAGGTTGTTTGTCAGGGTGTTACGATGGCGTCGTATGGAAGAGGTTGAATTGAATCCGGCGAGATTTTGACCCATCCGAGGTTGTTTGTCGAGTGTTATCCGATGGCGTTAACTTTGTGGAAGAGGTTGAATTGAATGGAGGATTTTGACCCATCCGAGGTTGTTTGTCAGAGTGTTACCCGATGACGTTAACCTGAGTGGAAGAGGTTGAATTAAAACATCCATTTGGGGTTGTAGCCAAAGTTGCTCCTTAACCTTGGCCTTGTTTTTCCATGAGTATGCTTGGAAAATTATAATTTGCAAAGCTATATCTCTTCTCAATGTTAAAATATCCTCCAACTTTGGCTTGTTTCTTGGGATGGTAATCAATTAGATGCTTAATATGGGTGATCTTCTGAGATTGAGAGTTGCCCTCGAGTTCCCGACAGAATTTGAAGGAACAAAGTTTGATATAGCGCGTTATCTCTTGATTCCACCCGCGCCGATGCCAGTGGTGAATTTCATCTTGAGGTGAGACGCAGTGTATGAGAATATAATGGAGAGGTCTCCCAAATATATTGCATTGTACGATCGAGACTTGACTACAATAAATTGTATCAAGTGGGTTGCGTCGGGAAATTCTCCAAGAGTTACGGGAAGGCGATTGTCCCTTCCACTAATCTGGGTCGATTATCAAATCCATACGATTGGGACGGCGGGGTTGAAGCTTCTCTATACCCATGCTTGGAAAGTGGAGTAAAAAGAACATCAAGAACTCCCATTGTCGATCAATATCCTTTAATATTGAAGCATGGATCATCGACCCACTGCGATGTGAGGGGATCTTGATGTGGGATGCGAAGCCCTAGATCTAAATCATCAAAGGTGATAGAATGGTCAGAGACTTCTTCTCTCGGCTCTTGAAGGCGGCAATGAATATTTGACTGATAACACGGCCCTCCGCAATTGTTTCTATCTCTCACCGCTTGGCGGTTCCTCAGTTGGTTGCCCCGGCATTTCTTTGGGACGGTTGGTTTTGTATAAAATGGCCATACCACGGCGTATTAGTCTTTCAATCTCCTCCTTCAGTTGGTGGCACTCTTCAGTGGTGTGCCCTCGGTTGCGGTGAAAGTGGCAGAATTTCTCTTGATTTCCAATTCCAGGCTTTAAAGGTCGTGGCCACTTGACGCTATCCTCTTCCTGAATAGCCAGTAGGATGTTCGCGCATGACGTGTTGAGAGCCATATATTTCCTCTCTGATTGAGTCATCGAGGTTCTTCGAGGAGGTTTTGGGGAGGTTCGCCTCTCTTCTTTTTGAGATGTTTGAACATCACCTTTGGGAACCTTCTTCCGCTTGCGCTTGGTGGTTCAAGCATTTGCCGATGAGCGATAGCTTAGATTTGTGCCTCTATTAGGTGGACGTCGACATAGGAATGGGTGTCTCGCATTAATGATGAATAGAAGTATCTGGCGAGTCCTCAGAAGCAGCCCTCAAAAGTTGGATCTACTCACGGTATCTTCGGGCCGGAGGAGAACCTCTGAAGTATTCTTTGAGGACTCTCCATCGTTGGATTCGGAGATGTGATGAATCCCTGATGATTCTCTTGTTCGCCAGGAACTGTTCTACAAAAAATCTGGCGAGCTCTCCAAATGATCGGACGAACCCCTTAGCGAGCGAATAGAACCAATGAACGTCCTTTGAGTCGGGAATACGACACAAGACGAGTCATTTGCCGGAATGTGCATGATCGTTGAAAGTGATCGATATGCTCGTCTGGATCGGTTGTGTCATCGTAAGGGTCCATCTTTGGGAAGCTTGAATCTCTCGAATCGGGTATTGCGAGATGATCTCGCCGGGGACAAGTTTTGGAAGAAGCGGCGGAGAATGGATCATTGATTGTTTGCCGGAACTCTTCACACGCCGTCGTCGTAGTTCATCAGTATAAGGTGGCGTGGAGTTTCACCGTCTGGTGCCATTCGTGTAGGTGGCGGTATCCGGAAGTTCAACATCGGATGTGGTGCCAAGGGGTTCTCTACTTGTTGATCCAAAGATTCCGGGTAATCATTCTCGAAGAAAATGGATTATCTTTGGCCGTCGAACTGTGGCTCTTCCAGGCGTGTTGGAATGTTTTGCCGGTCCTCTCGCAGGAGTCGAAGAATTTCGTTCGGGAATCCATCCTTTGAGCGTGATCTTCCAAAGAGGGGCACGGACCCTCACGAGACAGTATGTAGAAGTGTTGGAGACTTGGCGTCCTTGATCACGAGAATGAGGAGCGTTGGGCGCTTACCAACCATATTGGAGATATAGCAATGGGAGAAGCTTTATTCCCACGGCTAAAGCTGTGCGTCTTGAGAATTTTATTCCGGTAGATCACGAGATCTAGCAAAATTATCCAACACAAGCGGGGATATGAACACGGGTTATCGTGGAAAACCCATTAAGGGAAAAACCAGGGGCCTTGCCCTGGCTCTTTCATATGTGTTGAATCTGAGGTCCTTGCTTTTAGTTGGAGAAGAAGGTGTTTACTGGAAATAATATTCAATGTAGAAAAATACAATGTCGGTCAACTCCAACCCAAGGGAGAAGTTTCCCAAAAGTGGCGAACGATCTTACGGGAGCAACCTCTTGATCTTCGGGAGAAAGGAGTGGCGGTCTTTTCTAGTCCTGATCTCCCAAGAACGAGCTCGATCTTGAGGCACCTTGGTGGTGGCTGGTGGTGATAGATCGTCGGCGTCGGTTTGGTGGTTCTCGAGCTCTCGGTCAAATCAATTCCCTCCCAGGTGAGAATGAAGCTCTATTTATAGATTTTGGGAGTGGCGGCCTTGTAAATTCGTGGAAAACTTCAACCACTCCCATTGGGGCCCAGATCCCCCGATCGACGGTATATTTTGATGATCCGGTGCCTTAATGATGAATTGGGTGATCTTGGATTCGTTGGATTGACGGACCACGCCCTAAATATGTTTGGTGACCATTTGGCGGATCGATCCATTTTCATGCTCCGATAACGATCGATTCAAGCTGATCGGACTATGCTTGATGTTGCTATGTTAGTCTCGCCGGCGATCTATAAGTTTCGAAATCGGTGATTAGATCGAAGCATTTCTGAAAATGCCTTGAGATTCGTGCTTGATCAGATTAATTTTCTGAGGATGTATCATAACTCAAAATTACAAAAATATCATGAGATACATAAATTCAAAATAAGTTTCAATAAGATTTAAGTTAGAAATTGAAATTTTTTTTCCAAAACTTCAAATCCATAAATTAGGATTGCAAATGAATCAAGCTTTCAACAAGCCACTCGTGACTTAGCTCAATTAGAGATCATTCATGATCATTTGATTAACTAATCGAACAAACTTGAACACTTTTATAAATACTCGATTACTAAATGAACAAGTCTGAACAACTTGTTGTTCGATTCGTTATGTTAATGAAACGATTCGTTAATGCTATGAAGGAGCTGAACAAGTCAGTAAAACATCATTTAAAATTTTATCTTTAGGCTTAATAAACTTTAATTGATATGGCTTGTTTATATTTCTCAACAAGCTGCTCACGAACAAGCTTGATTAATGCTCGATTAAAGCTCATTTATTTCATTAAACGAGTTGTTTGTTAACAAGCTCAATAAGCCCAATCTAAATATAGCTCACGAACAAACGCAAGCAGAGTTCAAACAAGATTTTTTAAAAGAGCTCGAGCTTGAATACCATCCCAAAAACTCGAATCAAGCTCTGCTCGAGCTTCAGCTCAATAAGGACAAACGAGCTTGAACTCGAGTAAGTACATACTAGGCTCAGCTCAATTTGTCTGCAGCCCTATCATAAATTATAAAATTAATGCATAAAATCTCAAAAAAAAAAACTAATAGAAGTTCATGGAAAATTTTCACTTTTAATTCTTGTTGCGTGCTAGAAAACCAGTTGATGTAGAGTGAAAGTTTTAGAAACTTGTTTGTGAAATCCGTGATTTAAAGTAAACAAAGAACTAATTTTTACATAAAATCTCGAAAAGAGGAAAAAAAATTACGACTAGCGTAAAAAGCTTCTTTCTGTTTGAGTACAAAATCTTCGATCCGATTAAAAATGTATATGAGAAAGAACAACGATCGTATAGTCAGTTAATCTCTGAGAAGAGATGATGGTGAACAACGAGGAAACGCAACGATGAAGGTCGTCATTTGGGCAAACGAGGTTGGCACGCGAGGATCACGGCCATGACGGCGGCGCAGTTCGACCGTCAGTGGTGGCCGATTGTCTTAGAGGATCTTCAAGCTTTGCGCTCTCTCCTCTCTCTGCTTCTCTTCCATATGAGGAATGAATTTATACATCGGGAGGAGTGTCAGAATACATGCAAAACCAACCACTCCTCTCCATCTGACGATGACTTGATGATTCCATATGTATTTGTGTATTTGAATGCTCAAATGAAGTCAATTATGAGATCGCTTTAGATCCATCGACCTTCGATTTAACTATAAATACTATATTTCGAGCGAATTTAACCGATGTTTGAAATGATATTTTAAGTGGTTGATCTCGGTTTTAATTTTAGGTGTTTATTTTAGCATCAATTTAGTAATATTTTAAGTGTCATATTAATTCTATAGATAAATCGAAAAAAAATGACCATCATGTGAAGATTTAGAGGTGCTAGCCAGTAGCCGCCCCTACTTGACATTGCCCAAAGTACAGGCCGAAGAAGACGAAGGCGATAATGGCGAAAGGGCTTCGTCGGATAATTTTATAAAGTAATCTGATGGGTTTTCAATTGAAAATTCTGTCAAAAATAAGTCGTCAATTATCCGATAGCATTTGTATAGAAAATTCTATCGAAAACTTTTCTGTTGAATTTTGCACTGGAAATTTTGCCTATTATTTCCAAAAAATTCATCTCTTTAAGCACATTTTCTATGGTAATAAAAAACAAAAGTGATTTCAAATGAGCCACTAAATATTTTTATTATTTTAAAAAAACCCAAAATAATTTTTAGGTTTTAAAATATTTTAAAAAATAACTATTACTATCAAATATATTTATTTTGAATAAAAACACAAAAGAATAAAATAAAAATTAAAAACTAAAAATTAAAATTAAAAGTGATCTCAAATGACCTCTTAGTTTTTATTTTAAAAATACATGTGAAACTTGTTTAAATAGATTCCTTGATTCTCCTAATGTTGAACCCAATTTGAATTTATATGAGGAAAAAAAAACATGAACTATTCATTAATTCTTTATTTAAATTTAAGTATAAATTTTAAAAAATTAAAAGATTATTTGGGATACTATTATTTTTTTTTTAATTTTTTTAAAAATTGTTTATATTTTGATTCAAAATAGAATATATTATTATCTTAAAATATGTTTTTACTTTTATGTGGTGATAATAATAATCATTAGTGACGATAATAGTGAGAATTGTTGATTGTGGAAATAGAAATTACAACTAGTGCTAGAAGGTGACCAATAGTAATAGTTATTTTGAAACACTAAAATAATTTAAATATTTTAAAATAATATGACTTTATAAATAAAATATTTTAAATATATATCAAATAAATATATTTTAAAATAATATAAAAATAAAAATATTAAAAATTAGTTATCAAATATAAAATAAAATTGATGCCCTAAATATTTAAAATGAGTGCAAGAAGCTATTTATCTCGGTGTAAATGAGTCAAATTAATTTAATGGACGAATAGAATTAGTCTCGATAACGTGAGTTGAGCTCGTTGAGCTAACAAAACAAGCTCAAGTTAGGCTTGATTCGACTCATTAGCTCTCAAGCTAGATTGATTAATATATATATTTAAATATAAAATATATTTAAAATATATTAGAATTTAATAATTTTAAGTATAGAATTATTTAAAATATTTAAAAAGTATATCTCATTTTTTTATATAAAATAATTTTTTATTGTTTTTCTTCTTACTTTTTAATTTTTTTATTATTTTAATCTAATAAATCATTTCATCTACTCTACTTTAAATAAATCTACTTGTGAGCTGAGTTTTAAATAATGCTCAAACTCAATTAATTAATAAAATTTAAGTTTAAGTCCACTTATTTATGTTCCTAATTATTTTTCGCGTTATTATAATTATTTTATTATTATTTCTTTTAAGAGTCTAGAACTACCGTGCACTAAAATTCAAGTAACTGAAAAAAAAAATAATAATAACTTGTGAAGATATTGAACATAAGGCTGCAAAGGCTCCAACACTTGATTACGCCACTTTTGGAAACGGTCTAAAGCAAAATTGTTGAGTTCTACCGATATGACTTTTACTCAAACTTTTAACCTAAACTAACTTCACAATACAGGCAACAGTAATTATAACTAAGAAATAATTTTAACGGTCCCAAAAAAATTTCTTTACCACATTTTGCTATTAATAAAAACATATAATTAACTAACAAAAATATAAATTTGAATAAAAAATAAATGGTGATAAGATCTTTAATATACATTTATTACGTGTTAAAAAATTTAGGTCGGTAGAGGGAAAATCTTTGAATATTATTATTATATAAAAATCTAACACACACATAGATAATTAAAGAATGCAAGAAACACTAAAAATTTAATATGAAAAATCTTAAGAAAAAGACAAAAACTATGTGGCCTTACATAGTTCAAAGAGTCCACTATTTATTTTAGGGTCAATATCACATCAAAAATACCATGTTATTCACTTTTTAAAAGTGAAATGCACCTTTTTAAGCATAGAAAAGTGTTAGATAAGTAAATATTTAACTTTTGAGAAGTTTATCGGTGGAACGATTTCCGCCGATGGTTGCTAGGGCTCTCTCGGTGCTTCCCTTGCTCCTCCTCCTTCACCTCCTTCGTCATGATACTCTCTCCATTTTTACTGCCCCGCTTCCTTGCTCTGGGTATTAGCCCCTTTCCTTATTCTTTATCTGACCTCCGGCTCGTCCGGAGGTCAGGTTCGCAATGACATCTGGTATGGTCAGCCCGCTCCCAAATGGTTCTTTTCCCCCTTTACCTTCATCCTCCTCACATCCTCCCATTTCATCAAACCCAGTCGGGTCTCTTTCAGTATGGAAAGACCTACTCCTCGCAATCTGAAAACAATCATACCGTTCCTCTTGCCTATGTGCCGTCCGATTCCAACGAAGTGGATTTTTCAGAGGAAGATCTCTCTGCCGGAAAGCAAGAATGGCATCTCTCATTAATCGCCACTGACGGTGGCGTCCATATTACGGATCTTCTTGCTAGTCATTAAAAGAAATGGAGCTTTAAAGTGCGCTTGATCTTCTTACTTTCGAAGGTGACTATTTCTGTTTAAGTTCAATTGCCAAGAAGATTACGATTTGGTGTGGAATCATGAACCTTGCTTTTCTGGATTTGTCTTTTCTTGACTGGATTTTCTTCTAATGATCCTATTTCTGAGATTCCGATTTGGATTAAACTCCCTAATTTTTCTCTGTGCTGTTGGAATGAGGCTGGATTTTCTAAGGTTGCTAGTAAAATTGGTATCCCCTTGGCCGTGGATCATCTTCTTCTGCATCTAGGATTACGCTTGTGTATTTGTGTCCAAATTACTACTTCCTCTCCTCTTCCGACCTATTCGATCAACTTAAATGGGAAAAAATTTATGCAAAGTGTTGTTTATGATTGGAAACCTTCTGTTTGCTCGACCTACAACACTTTTTCGCATGATCAGCGTAATTGCCCACTTAATCCGACTGCTTCTCTTCCTCCTAGAGGGCGCAGTAGAAGTCGGGTTCCTCCTAAAGCTCCAACAAGAGTGGTCTCTCAGATAACTAAAGAGTACATTCCCATTCAGCCTCCTCCTTCTCATTCACCTATAAGAAATGTGGCTTCCTCCCCTCCTATTATTATCTCCTCACCTGTTGATAATACTATAGATGTTTCTACTAGTCTTCCCTCTCCCACAATTGCCGATTTGAATCAGCCACCAATTCATACTCCCCCTCAGGAGGATCCATCGGGTAATGATGATCCTTCTCCCTTCAAGGATCCGGAAGAACATACACCTACAGATCTCTCTTCAGATCAGCTTTCTCTTGGTGTTGTTACACGCTCGGCCATGGTTACTCCTGGTCGAATCCTCTCCAGCAATGGTAATAATAAAGGGACCAAAGATACTAATAGTACATTCATGGAAGGAGGGAACAGCTCTTCTTCCTCTCAAACTCACCCGACCCCTCTAAAAGGCAACAAAAAAAGGGTAAAAAACCCTCTACTTCGTCCTCCCAATGAATCAAATTTCTATTGGTAGTTGGAATGTTAGGGGTTTATCTGCAGTTGGAAGACTTTCCGACTGTCGAAAGCTTATCAAGGACTCTCATATAGATCTTCTTTGTCTTCTTGAGACTAAAGTTCATCTAAATCCTATGCATATCAATCAGGTTTCTTCTAACTACAATATATTTACTACAGAATCCAGTGTAAATAATTTTGATTGTTCGAGTGGTGGTCGTATATGGATTAAATGGCAAGCTGATAGGCTGAATTTTGAGTTATTATGCAAGTCCAAGCAATTCATTCATGGTCGAGTTTCTGCTCCTGGGGTTAACAGTTTTCTATTAACAAGTATCTATGCAGATAATGATTCTAATGTCATATCCTCCTTGTGGTCCTCCCTAAAGGAATTGTCTGATGTTAGTGCTCTTCCTTGGATTATTTTAGGTGACTTCAATTGCCCATTAAGTAGTAAGGATAAAAAAGGTGGAAATATGGTTTCTTTCAACTCTTCTTTGGAATTTAAAGATTGTGTTAATGATTGTGGTTGGATAGAGCTCCCAAGCACTGGCTTACATTTTACCTGGTATAATCGGCTGGAACATCCCATATATTCTAAAATTGACCGTGTCTTTTGTCCAATTGGATTGAGATGTTTCCATCTTCCTTTACAAAGTTCTTCCCTGATCATCGGATCACTCACCATTGGTAACTCTTCTTCAATCTCCTTCTTTGGCATCTCATCGTTTCCTTTTCTTGGACCTTAAAGCCGGGGTTTAAGGATGATATTATGGAGTGAGTAACTTCATTCAAGGAGATCCTTTTATGTTCTATCTAATAAGCTGAAACTTGTTAGAAATATGATGAAAGGTAGATATAGGGATATATCTCCCTTACGAAATTAATATATAGTAAAAACAAAGTGTGGTTCTTAGAAATTTGGAGAATGACCCTTATAACATTCATCTGATTCACGATGCTAAGAAGATCAAAAATAGATATCGCTACTTATAAAAGAAATGCTATGGATCAAACAGAGAGCTAAGGCTCATTGGCTTATTCATTCAGATGATGATTTAAAATTCCTCTATTTTTCAATCAAAGAACGGAAAAGCTCTAATTTGATTAGAGAAGTGCAAACTGATTTGGGTGTCTTCTCTGATCATTAGGAAATCACTGATATTTTTTGTAGGTACTATGAGGATCTTTTCAATTGTGATGACTCTATTATTTTTCCAGTGCAGAATTTTCCTACAGGGACTTGTCTATCTTTGGATCATGCTGCTGATCTTGAAGCTGAAATTTCTGAACAGGAAATTATTGCTACCTTGAAAAGCATTAGTGAAAACAAATCTCCTGGTCCTGATGGCTTTAATTCCAAGTTCTACATTGATTCATGGGATATCACTGGCAAATCTTTTGTTAATGCAGTTCTCTTCTTTTTCAAGAATTTTAGATTGCCCAACTGTTTCAAGCATACTCTTTTAACATTCATTCCAAAGGTGAAACACTCTAATAGAATTGAAGATTATCGTCCCATCTCTTTGTGCAATACATTCTATAAAGTGGTGGCCAAAATTCTTGCAAATCGAATGAAGAGATTCCTCCCCTCTATTATCAACAACTCTCAATCTGCCTTTGTTAAAGGAAGAGACATCTCTGATAATCTGGCAATGGCCTTTGAGATATGTAATGAGTTCTCCACTTCTAATTGCTCCTACTTTCTAGCTAAAATTGATTTGAAAAAAGCTTTTGATAAAATCAATAGAAAAGCCTTGATCCATAGACTTCTGGACAAAGGTTTTCCTAAGAGATTTACAACTTGGGTGGAAGCTTGCATTTCTGATGTGCCCTTCTCTATAGTGCTAAATGGGAATATTTCGGGTTATTTCTCTTCCTCCAATGGCCTTAGACAGGGTTGCCCACTGTCTCCTTTCCTCTTTACTGTTGCCATGGATACATTCTCTTGCATGTTAGAAAATGAAATTAATAAAGGATTATATAATCTTATCACTTTGGCTGGACAATTATCTTCTCATCTTTTGTATGCTGATGACCTCTTAGTGATGGGAAATGTTGACCTCCCCACTTTCACATCCCTCAAGTCCATTCTCCATTCTCTTAAGTATTACTTGGGACTTGAAGTGAATTATTCTAAATCATCCCTTTGCCTCTCTACAAGGAAAGTTCGTACACACATACGCTTTGGGTATTCAATTGGGCTCTTTCCCCTTCAAATATTTGGGTCTTCCTCTTATTAAAGGTGCAATTAAGATGGTTCATTTCACTCCTCTCTTTGATAGACTTCATGCATGGATGGCAGGCTGGAAAAGTAAATTCCTCTCTTTAGGGGAAGGTTGCGACTTATCGATCTTCTATAAATAGCTACTTATCATCGGTTTCGCTTCTATGGCTATTCCAGATGGTATTATTAAAAAATCTGCTTTTACTAAATTTTTCTATCATTCGGGAGGCCAAAAGTTACACACAATCTCTTGGGAGCGCTACTCTTCCAAAAGAAAAGGTGGTGTTGGTTTACTCTCCGCTTCTTCTAATGATTAGTAAATTAATGTGAAATATGTAAGGGAGAAACTATCTTTGCTAAATGGTGTTTAGCCAAATATACCTCACTATGGAATCCATGCATTTTGAGTTTCTCCACTTTGGAAATCGATTATGAAAGTTCTTTGAAAATTTAGGAACAAACCGAAATTTCAAGTTGGGGAAGGTAAAGTTTTTTCTTTATATTATGATCCTTGGTGTAATGGACATTCTCTTTGTAATTGGTTGGGAGTTAATGGGCTGAAACATTTGAACTTCTCTGAAGATCTAAGGGTCCATACTTTTATACATAATAGACATTGGAACCTTCCTACTTTACTTGTGACTTCTTATCCTCGGTTGTCCAATATGATATTGGAAACCACTATAAAGGAAGGTGATGACTCGGTAAGTTGGCTCAACTCTAATTCTCCTTCTTCCAAGGATTTCAGAGATGCTATCTTTGAATCTCACCCTCTTTGGATTGGACTAAAGGAATATGGTTTAAAGGCTATGCTATAAACTATGCTCTCTATTGTTGGATGGCATTCAAAATTTGATTGTATCTTGATATTAATAAACTCAAAAATACAATTTCTTAAAGTAGTTACACGAAATATGAACACATTGTTCTATTACTAATTGGATGCCCAGTTTGCAATGCAATCTTCTTTAACATTAACATTAATGTGCTCTTCAATACAACTTCATCATCATCGAGATAAAAATAGTTTGTTAAACTAACTTATTGGGAAAAAAAACACAATCCACCATCATTGCATGTCCTAGCTATGCTTATTCTAATTTTGGGGGGAAATTTATTCATATGTGATTTTCAGCGTATTTGATATGCTTGAGGTGTGTATTACCAAATACAAAGATTTTTTTGAATTGTCTGTACTTCATGCTCTTAAGTTTGTAGTTTCTTCCATATGGAAATGTTTTCCTTTGGAATAACTTTTAGTAATTATTCCAATTCATTTGAAAATGCATTAACTTGTGTTTTCTTCCTGAGTTGATCGTAAGGTTTTTTTTTTGGTTCATTGTCCAATTATAAATATGTGGTCTCAAATTATCTGATAAGTTAGCAAATAAAGGAATTGGATCTCAACTTTCTTGCTATTTTTGTCATTATGTTTTTGAATCACACAATCACATATTTTTTGAATGTCCATTGGCTATCCGGGGAGAGCTCTTATCCCAAATGGTGGTTTCTCTTGTTGCATTCCTCTCTTGTTAATTTTATCAATGAAGGGGAGCATAAAATATTATATAGATTACACTATTTGATTATTTCTTGTTTATACTCTGAGAAAGGAACAATCGATCTTTTCATCTACCTCCCTACCATTTCGCTTTATTAACTCGTTAAAGAAAGGGTTTTACCAAAATGCAATGTTGAAAATTTAAATCTTCTTGGCCCAAATACGTAGATATAATTTTTTAATTGAATTATCATCCTCCTTAATTCTTCTTCACTACTAGTGGTCGCTTATTTGTTTTTTCGCTATTTTGTGTTTCTTTCTCCGGGCGTCGCATAATTCGATGGTGTGGGCTTTACCTTTTTCTTGCTTCTCCTCTCTGTCACTTTCTGGTATTACTCGATTGGCTGTGGGTTATGTGGCTCTTTCTGTTGCTTTTTGCCATGGATGATGAGGAGGTTATGTGGTTCTTTCTGTTGTTTTTCTTCTTGTCGGTAAAATTGAAGGTGGGCAATGGATGATATATTTGATTTTCTCCTGTTCTAATTCTCCTTTGTGGGTTTGTGGTTCTCTTGCTTTTGCTATGGGTGATGATGAGGATCTCCTTATATCGACTTCTCGTCGCTCCTCTTATTTGGATGGTCATTCAACCACGATCCGTCTTTTGATTGTGAGCAGTCTCAAACGAGATATTGGTTCGTTTGGTTTGTGACTTGATAACATAGACTTTCAGTCCCTTTGGCCCTCAAGATAGTATCTTGTTGTTTGTTTTGAGCATCTCGATGTATTTTGTATCTCTGAGTCCATATGTATTTTCGTAGCTTCTCATCTTTCCAGTGCTTTGACCATGTTTCATGAATTGTTTTACTAGTCTAGTCATTTTCTTTCTTTCATAACAAGATTAGTTTCCTTTTGTAATCTCATTTTGGAATACAATTGGGCTTCGGCCCTTAAATTTTTCCAAAAAAAAAAATATTTAACTTTAGGTGTTAGATATGTAAATACATAAGAATTGTGTGGTATGTATGTAAATTCCCTTTTATTTTAAGTTAAAAAGTTTCACTCTTCTCTTATGATGGAGGAGATGAGATTACAAAATTATAATTGTAAAAAAAGTTACTTTTAAATGATATTATAACAATCGTATGATGGTAATCAGAGTTTGATAGTCTCTAAAGATTAGTGATAACTGCAAGTGGTAGTTAGTGATGACAGTAGGTGGTGGTTGATGATGCTTTTTGGTGGTGACTAATTTAAGTTTTAGTTCTTTCTTAGTTCACTCTTTTCATGGTAGAATGGAGTTTTATTTATAGAATTTTGATATGCATATTTGAGTAACTTTAGCATAAATCTCAAAGTACTTTATAGGCCAGTCCATGTTGATCTCTATGATCATATATGATTTCTTGTGAATTTAAGCGTCTTGACGACTTCTTCTTTGAGTGATTTTAAGCTCATTAAATTTCTCTCACCGAACAGCTTAATTTAACTATAAGTACATTAGATTTGGAGATGATTTAATCATTGAATATCTTCAATTTTAATTATACTTCTAAAGTTTGGTTTAAGATCATTTAGACTTAAATCAACCCATTCTGGATGCTAATGGACTAATCTCATTGAGATATTTAATTTGACTATAAATTTATTAAAATTAAAGTTTGGATGATTTCTAAATTTTAATTTAATTTTACAAATTTTAATATATGTCTTACTTTGAGATTCGTGCTCGATTTTATTAATTTTATTGTAATATATAAAAATCATAATAGGATAGATTTGAATTTTTTTTATTTTTACTATAAAAATTAATGCAGTATAAATTTATTATATATAATACTAATATTAAAATAAATAAATTACTTTTAAATTCATCTGATAAATTTTACATTAAGATATGTTTTTCTTTAAAAAATTATGTGAGGATATTCTAATATAGATTATATTAAAATTATATTTAAAATTTATTGTATTTGATTGAAAATTAATATTATATATTAAAATTTTATATTGCATTACTTTTAAATTAAATCTTAATATGTAATTGAAAAATCTCACAGTTTAAATACTAATCTTGATGTATATGTTATTAAATATTTTTTAAAATCTAAATCTAAATCTTTTAAACTCTCTTTTGGTCATCATAGAGCTGATAAGTTCAAACAAGTCGTGATTAAATACTTAAAATATAATTAAAAAACTTTGAGATATTATTTGGATTCATAAATAGCTTTCAAATATAATATATTTATAGTCAAATCGAGCATCTCTACAAAACAAATATACTGAACTCAAGATCTATTTATTCTGACTTTATTTGGGCATTTAAATGCTTAAAATATATCTCATGATCAAGGGGATTATTTTGTGCCGTCTCATGGAGTGGTTTGAATTTTGTTTGTATTTATAAAAAATGTTACTCCCATAATCTCATTCTTCACATGAAGCGACCTAAGTTGGAGATGGGAGAGACCTCTGATACTTCAAGAATTTCATAGCATAATCAAACCACCATCCATCCACCCATGGGCGGATCCACCTTTAAGTGAGGCTAGGCAATTGCCACCCTCAATTTTTTTTATATTATTATTTATTTTTTAAAAAAATAATTTTGTCCATCCTAATAAAAAATCTTGCCCAATAAAGACAAATTTTTTTCATTTTATTAGTTAAATTTTATCTTTATTTAAAATTATTTAAATAATTATTTATTAAACATTTAATTATTTTTATTACTAATAATTTACTCAGATCTTAATAATAAAAAATATATATATTATTAAATATTTTGATCAATATTTATAACTTAACAACTCACATAAATCTTAATTGAGATTTCTTTCAAGCTTTAATTGATTAAAATTTTGTGAAAACTAGAATTAATAATTATTATTATTTATTTATATTGTTTATATTTTATGAAATAAAATGAAATTATTATAAATCTTATATAAAAATATGATTTATATTTAAATGTTTCAATATTTAAATTATGAAAAAGATAATAAATTTAATATTAATTTTAAAAATTTTTGTTTAAAATAGATAATTATTGCCTGAAAAAAAATTGAATGATTCCTACTCATCGTCATCTTCAATCACCGCTAGCAACCATCGTGAGTGCCGACCACCTCCTCACCGGTCACCTAGCCACCATCGTTACAAGAGCTTATAGAATGTAATGCTGCTATAAAATCAAAAATATAATAAACTTTTTTTAATTAAGATATTATGATTACTTTATGTCTCTATTATTATTTAATTAAGATAATTTAATTTTAAAATTATTATAATATATTAAAAAATAATTAAAATTTATGTTTCACTCATCTTAATATAATCTAATAATTTTGAGATTCTTCATGATAAAAAAATATTATAATATCCTTAGCTAATTTTTTATACATTTAAAACTTAAATTATATTATGATGACGACATGATGCTTCAATGGGTAGTTAACTCCTTAAGCACCGAGCTAAAAGAAAATAAAAGTGTAAGGTTATGTTTATACATTTTTTATCAGGTTGAAACTAATTTTGTCACATATATCTTTTATTTTGTATGTCATATATTATCTCTAAATAAAATTAGATCATTAGGCAATAATTCATATTTAGAAGATAAGTGATAAACATAATTAAATTATTAGATAAGTAATTAAGGTGCATGAATATATCTAATGATTTAATTATATTAGATGATAACTTAATTGCATTTGGTATTTTAATGAATTTACATTATATAATAATTTAACCATATCAAGTGGCTGTTTGGGGCAATGTTAGCGGTGCGGTCTGTACCACACTGCAATGCAGTTTAGGTAATGCATTCGGGCTGTGTTTTAAAGAATTTGTAGCGGGATAGCTGCATTTGTCAACTTGATCGAACTACCTATGATAACAGTTAGAAAGCTACGGTTTGACTTTAGTAAAATAAAAATATATATATACTCACGAGAGCTTCTTCAAAAAGCACCTTCTTCAATAGATTCTTACGACCATCATTATTTTTTTAAACTTTTCTATCTCAAACAGATCCTAAGATATAGCATATGACATATAAAATCAAAGACACATAATTAATGTGGCTTTACTTGGCCCATATATAATAAAAATAATCTCATTTTGATATAAAATATTTCAAAATATTCTGACATAATTATTTATTCTACTAACATTTATTATAAAAGTTATATTATTGTTAAATATCTCATAAACTCTTCATGGTCATGTCTATGGCTATTAAAAAAGTTCTTTGTTTGTGAACAACTCATATTTGGTTCTTTAAGTAGCTCGTGTTTGACTTAGTCATTAACCAAGCAAGTCGGATACAAATAAATATTTCAAGCTCGATTTATAAATGAGTCAAACACGAATAATCCTTCGTTCGATCATATTCGGCTCAATTTAACTTGAAATTTATATATCATAGTTTAAAACATTACTTAGTGGTTAGAGCTTTTGACATGCAAGAGATTGACCTCGCTTCAAATTCTCCCTCATATAGATTTTTCAGATTATTGTTATTCAAGACATTTTGAGCTTATACGAGTTATTTAGAACAATTTGAGCCAAACATAAACACTAAAATTTCGAATGAGCCGAACATAAATACAATAATTTTTGAATGAGACAGACAGGAACAAAAGTTGGACTAGTTTACGAGAATCTCCTAGTTTACACCCCTAGTCATGTCATCTTATATTGGCACTAAAATCATGCACCAACTTTATCACTATTGTAATTTAACTATCACCACCACACATTTAGCCAAACCAAGCACCCCCCATGTTGACCAACATTTGTTCATATCGTCGGTTCTATGCCCAAAAGGAAAATTTTAATTCAAGAAATTTTATAATATATACATGAACTCATGATGCATTATTTTCTTATCATTTGATAGATAACATTGGAAAAATTTCAGTGTCCTCTTTCAAAAAAAAAAAAAAAGTTAAAATGGCTATCAAAGTGATTCTTAGATCTATTTTGAAACAAATATAGCATCAATTACGTATACATTACACTCATTTAAACATAAATTTACTAACTTTAAGACCCATGATAACCCAAATTTCACTCAGATATCTAGTCGATTCTAATTCAATTTGTTCCATATGACTGATTAAATGCACATCCCATGAAGAATTAACCATGCTTCCGTGTCTTCTCGCTCAAACGTTCAACCTGTTCCCTCTTCCTTCCTCTGAAGCAGTCCTCAAGCTTATGCATTCCTTCCAGCAATCTCCAATCCTAACTTCACCTCTAAGAACAACTCTCCCTCCCCTCCCTTCTCACCAACCAAATCAATCCTTCACCTTTATCTACCCCCATATATATACCATCAACCGAAAACAAGCTTCGATCAAAAATGGCCAAACCAAACCTTACCAGCTACTTCCATGGAACTCTGGAGGCCATAATCCACAAGGCCGCTCCCTTCTCCTCATGCTTATTCTTTTCCTCATTTCACCACCCCGCCTTCGTATCCATCCACATCGACAACATAACGGTCGCCGAGACCACCCGCAGCCGCGGCCGCGAATGGAACCAAAGATTCAGAATCCTCTGCGCACATTCGGCCGGCGCCGTTGTAACGGTGGTGCTCAGGACGCCACTGCTTGTGCTGGCCAAGGTGCGGATTTTGGCGAGCGAGTTGATGGGTGGTGGGGGGGAGTGGAAGGAGTTCAAAGGGAGTGGGAAGGTGGCGAGGCTAGAGTTCTCGATGAGGTTTTGGGCGAAGGATGAGAGGATGGAAATGGTGGTGGCGTCGTTTCCGGAGAGGGGGAATTGCGGGGTTTTGCTGTATCAGGATGCGGACCATGGAGAGGGCTTCCGGCAGCCGGTGAGGGATTATAAGCCGAGGAGGCTGTGGGAGGATTTGTTCAGTGTTATTGATGGTGCGGAGAAGTTGCTGTGTATTGCTGGGTGGTCGCTTAATCCCAAGTTGGTAAGGTTTAATCTCCGGTTTTTTTTGTTTTTTTTTTGTTTTTGTTTTTATTTAAGTGATTTATAAAGTCAGCCTAATTTAAAAAGTATCTGAAATACTGAAATGCGTTATTTTGAAGATAAATTATCTCTTTTTAGGATTGGATAGTAGATGTGATAGTAAAAATATATTGATTTGTGAGTGTGAGTTAATTTAACTGATGAAATTTTTAAAAATTATCATAAAATTTCTGAAAGTGTATCTAATCTACTTTCAATTTATATTTTTGACGTTCAATATTTTAAAAGATTATTAATTTTAGTGTTTGAAATATGTTTTGAAATTTATATTTTTAAAAAAATAATACATATTATATATAAATATATCATTGCATTGCATAAAAAATATGTCATATGTGTACATATATATTGATTTTAAGTTCAATAATATTTTAAAAGAATATCATAATTCATGTGCGAATTTCATGGGAAGAAATATTATTCATACATTAATCAAATTTTTACAAGAACAATTAATTCATAACTAAATAAAATAACACGTATTTTAACAGAAGATATATTAATATGATTTTTTTTATATAAGAAAAACTAATATATTATGCGTTGAATTTATTAGTTTTTCAAGTACGAATGATTAAAGATACTCATCTTCTAATTATGATACAATCACTAAAATTAGCCGCAAGCGCAGGTTAGAGATCCCCACTCATCGATCCCGGAAGCAATCGGCATCGAACTCGGAGCCCTTCTGAAGCGCAAAGCCGACGAGGGTGTCGCCGTCCGCATCCTTCTTTGGGACGACGAGACCTCCCTTCCCTTCATCAAAAACCGCGGCCTTATGCGCACCCACGATGAGGACGCCTTCTCTTTCTTCCACCACACAAACGTCATCTGCCGCCTTTGCCCCCGCCTAACCCACCACCACCTCCCCTCCTTCTTCACACACCACCAGAAAACCATCACGGCCGACGCCTCCCCTCTCCTCCTCCGCTCTCTCGGCCTCTCGACTGTCACCACCACTTCTCCCCACCGCGAGCTCCTCAGCTTCCTCGGCGGTCTCGACCTCTGTGATGGCCGCTACGATAATGAGCAACACTCCCTCTTCCGCCGGCTCGACGCCGATGATTTCTACCAAGCGAGCATAGCCGGAGCTGGAATTGGTCGTGGTGGGCCAAGGCAACCATGGCATGATGCTCATGCATGCGTTGCCGGTGCCGCTGCGCGTGATGTGCTGACTAACTTTGAGCAGCGCTGGGCAAAGCACTGCGGCAGCGCCGGTGGAGCGCGAGCTGCCTTTCCTTTCCAGACTGCTGTCGACGGTAATTGGAGCGTGCAGGTACACGTCCTGGTTGACTAGCGCATCAATTCCGAAAATTTTAATAGGCTTATCTGAACTAATTTTAAATGAATTCAGAAGGACACGTAAGCGAATTTCTATTTTGATGAAATTTATATTTGAGATATAATTTGAACCTTAGCCCATAGGAGCTGTATATCTTAGCATTATTTAAATGACATCATTAATGAATGAGGCCACCACTTTATTGACTGAAGTCATCGACTCATCGAATCATATTCGACTTGTGTATAGCTCCAAATTTTACTAGTTTTGTTAGACTCATTTAAAAATTATATCAATTTTTTTTTTCATAATAAAAATTTTAATCATTAAATTATACTCATATTTATAATATATATTATTGAATACTAGAAAACCAGTTGTGATAGAGTGAAAGTTTATGTCTTAGCTTTATTGTGAAATCCAGCACACATACAAGTATTTAAAGAGTGAACAAGAAAACTCCATAATTTTTATGTGGAAAATCTCAAAAGGAGGGAAAAAATCACGAGGTCTAGCCCAGTAAAAAGCTTTCACTATATATTTATTTTGGAGTACAAACTTTCTCGATAACGGGATTACATAATTATATATGAGAAGAGCTCACAATGGGAATCCCAAAATCGACAACAACATATAGTCACGCGTTCGTTGTAGCTTCTTAGTGGTAGCAGATGATGATGGTGAGCGGAGAGAACGTCGACGATGAAGGTCATGATGGAGGCAGCGAAGATTGGCGGCAATCGGCGATGGCGGTACGGCGGCGGCCGTGGGTGGTACGGGGTCGGCGGCGAGTGGTGGCATGATTATGCCGGAGGATTTTCAAGCTTTAGAGTCTCTCCTCTCTCTTAACCCTCTATGAATGAGAATTTATTTATAGGAGTAGTGGCGTTTACGTAAATACGCAAAACCCACCACTCCACTCTATCAGACGGCTCAAAATGATTCCTTTGATCATTTGATGTATTTTGTGCATTTGAATGCTCAAATGAAGTCTGAGTTATGAGATCTTGGGCTTGTTAGATCTTCGACGCCTTCGATTTGACTATAAACACTCCATGTTTAAGAGTCGATTGATAATACGATCTTGGTTAGTCTTAATTAATCACATTCAACATTTTGATCGCTTTTGTAGAATTTTCATCATATCGTCCCTATTTTTGGATGATATTATCTCAATCATTCAAAATATATATGAATAGTTGAAAATAATAGATTCTTCAATGAAATTTGCATTAATCATACATTTTGAGAACAGATCTTCGGAGAGCAGATTATGATCAGCGGGTGCGAGCGCGGATGTGTCAAAGTACGTGGCGCGCAAGATTTCGGGGTTATGGACCCATATGGATAATTACACATGTTTGTAGGCGTCAGTAGCCGGCGCCCGCGTGGCCCGCGCCTGGCCGTAAGCGGCATCCACGGCCGCGCGGCAAGCGGGTCTTGTCCAGCGTATGAAGCGGCGAAATCGGGCGGGTAAGCGAGTGCGGCGCAAGAAGGCTGCGATGTGCGTGGGTGCCATGAGGCTCACCGAGATGAGTATTTTGTCCTTTTTGGTCCATTTTCCACGATTTTGAGCGATTTTAAGTCATTTTTCTTGGATTTTTGATCTTTTTGCCCCTATAGGGGGTCTACAAAAACCCCCTAGGGTCAAGAGAGAAGGCACACTCCTCATATGCTGGAGTGTCTCTTCTTCTTAAGAAGAGGTCGTTCGGAGGTGATCAAGACCCGTAGTTCATACAGCAAAGCTCCAGTTTTCCCTCAAAAGAGGTGTCAATTGACCTCGTCGGACCGACCAAGTTCGGAGGCGATCAAGCCCCATAGTTCATACAGCAAGACTCCGATTTTCCCTCGTAAGAGGTGTCAACTGACCTCGTCGGACTTACCGGGTTCGGAGGCGATCAAGACTCATAGTTCATACGGCAATGCTCTAATTTTTCCTATAATGAGGTGTTAACTGATCTCGTCGGATCGACCGAGTTCGGAGGTGATCAAGACCCGTAGTTCATACGGCAAGGCTCTAGTTTTTCCTCGAAAGAGGTGTCAATGGAATCAACCACGGGTTGGCAAGACCATAATTCAGCGGCTCGGTTTTCCTCGAAAGAGGTGTCAACTGACCTTGTTAGACCGAGCGGGTTCAGAGGCAATCAAGACCCGTAGTTCATACGACAAGACTTTAGTTTTCCCTCGAATGAGGTGTCAACTGACCTTGTCGGACTCACCGGGTTCGGAGGCGATCAAGACCCATAGTTCAAGCCCAGTTTTCCTCGAAGAAGTGTTCGCTTGTCGGACGAGGTTTGGATGATCGGCGATGATAAGCCGGCAGTGATAACGGTGGTGGCGGCATCATGAGTCGGTGACCGTGATGATGGTAACCGGCGGAGATTGCCGGCGATAATTCGGCGGGACGGTGGTTGCAAGCGGGTCGCGCGATAATTATCGATTAGCATTGGTTATCGGCGAGATACCAAACGATAATGGTACCGGCGGATTCTTGGCGATAGTGGCAGCGGTACCGGCAGCGTTAGCAGCCGGGTGTAATCGGCAACAGCCGCGCAGTAGTCAGCAGGCGATCTAACATCAATGTCAGCGAGATGACCAGCAACGATGGTGGTAACCATGAGATGGCAAATGGCCGCTATAATGGCAGAGTCGATAGTGGTAACCGGCAACCAGCGATTAGCGACGGGTGGCCAGCGTAAACAACCCGTAATCAGCAAGCGGCAGCGTCAGTGTCAGCGAGATATCAGCGATGGTGGTTATCAGCGGACATTCGAAATGGTGGCCGGTGATTATGGCGGCAATTGTGCGTCAATAACAATGCAGCAGTGGTAGTCGCGGCTACGATCAACATCAGCGGGATAACCGCGGCGATGGTGGTAACAGAATTCGCGATGGTGGAGTTTTCTTTATCGAGGTTGTTTGTCGAGTGTGACTTCGATGGCGTTAACGTATGGAAGAGGTCGAATTGAATCCGTGATAATTTTGACTATCGAGGTTGTTTGTCGAGTGTTACGATGACATTAACTATGGAAGAGGTTGAATGGAATCCGAGGATTTTGACATATCCGGGTTGTTTGTCGAGTGTGACTTCGATGGCGACGCAACTATGGAAGAGGTTTGAATCGATAATTTTTGACCTATCTGAGGTTGTTTGTCAGAGTGTTACCCGATGACATTAACCTGTATGGAAGAGGTTGAATGGAATCCGCTGAGGATTTTTGACATATCCGAGGTTGTTTGTCAGAGTGTGACTCGATGACGTTAACCTGTATGGAAGAGGTTGAATTGAATCAATCGACTATCTGAGGTTATTTGTCGGTGTTACCCGATGCGTTAACTTATATGGATGAGGTCAATTGAATCCGGAGGATTTTGACCTATCCGAGGTTGTTTGTCGAGTGTTACCCGATGGCGTTAACTATATGAAAAGTCAGTCTACCAGACCTTTCGACTATCTGGTTGTTTGTCGAGTCTTTGCTCGATGGCTAACGTATGGAAGAGGTCGATGAATCCGCTGAGAATTTTTTACCCATCCGGTTGTTTGTCGAGTGTTACCCGATGGCGTTAACATATGGATGAGGTCAATTGAATCGAGAATTTTTGACCTATCGAGGTTGTTTGTCGGTGTTACTGATGACCTTAACCTATGGAAGAAGTCGTGGGAAGTCCACCAAGGACCTTTTGACCTATCCTAGGCTATTTGTCAGAGTCTTTGCTCGATGACGTTAACCTATATTGAAGAGGTCGAATTGAATCCGCTGAGGATTTTTGACCTATCCGAGATTGTTTGTCAGGGTGTTACCCGATGACGTTAACCTGTATGGATGAGGTTGAATTGAATCCGTTGAGGATTTTTGACCTATCTGAGGTTTTTTGTCAAGGTGTTACCCGATGACGTTAACCTGTATGGAAGAGATCGAATTGAATCCGCTGAGGATTTTTGACCCATCCGAGGTTGTTTGTAAAAGTATTACTTGATGACATTAATCTGTATGGAAGAGGTCGAATCAAAACATCCGTTTGTGGTTGTAGCCAAAGTTGCTCCTTAACCTTGATCTTTTTCATTGGTATTGCTATCTTGCTTCTCTAACTGATAATCAATTAGATATCCAGAATATTGATTTGGATAATCTTTGAGATTAAGAGTTGCCTCGGTTTACAAAATCAAGAAGGAGCGAAGTTTGATGAATCTTCATTCTTCGCGCTCTTTAAAAGCTTGAAATGCTCCACCTCGATGGTGGTTTTGATCTTGTTAGAAAACTATGGTCATAATGAAATCGGTTCCTTAACGCCTTGATGCGCGTGCTAAGCGGGAGTGAAAGTTCGCCTTCCTTGTGAAATCCGGCCACACAAGGTATTTAAAGAGTGAACAAGAAAACTCCAGAATTTTTACGTGAAAAATCTCGAAAGGAGGGAAATAAACCACGGGGCCTAGCCCAGTAAAAAACTTTAATTATATATATGTTTTGGAATACAAGTTTTCCTGATAACGGGATTACATAATTGTATATGAGAAGGCCTCACAATGAGAATCCCAAAATCGACAACACATATAGTCGTTGAGGTTACAATTGCTAGTGGTAGCAGATGATGATGGTGACAATGAGGAAGCAAGGTGGCGATGAAGGTCATCATGATGGAGGCAAACGGATGGCGGCAGATCAGCGATGGTGGCGGTCGGCGGCGATAGTTGGTAACCAACGGGAGTGGTCGGCGACCGTCGAGTGTGGCATGATTATGTCTAGAGGATATTTAAGCTTTAGAGCTCTCTTCTCTCTCTTGCTTGGCCCCACTCCATATGAGGAATGAGGTATTTATAGGTGGAGGTGGCATTTCAGTAAATACAGCAAAAATTACCACTCCCATGAGGCTCAAAATGATTCATTTGATCATTTGATGTATTTTGTGTATTTGAATGCTCAAATGAAGTCAATTATGAGATCTTGGGCTTGTTAGATCCGCTCGTCAAGTCGGTTTATTGTATAAACCATGTTTAAGAGTCGATTGATAATAAATGCTTGATCTCGGTTAGTCTTGATTCAGAATCATATTGCTTTTGACATCAAGATTCGTGCTTCGACTAGTGAAATTTTCATGGTCATATCATATATAATAATATAATTTTTTTATTTCGAGCTAAATTGAGACGAACATGATCAAACAAATGATTGTTCGTGTTTTGCTCGTTTATATATTGAGCTTGAAATATGTTCGTGTTCGACTCGTTTAATTAACGAGATGAGCAGTATAACGAATCACAGTACGTTGCTAATAATGAGCTTTTTGAACAACCCTAAGTGATTGAATAAATATTAATGTCTAGATTATGAGCTTAGGTGAGTATACTTACAACGAATTTTCATTTGAGTAAATTATAATAAATTTATCTTTTTTTTTCATGACAGTTGAGTAAATTAATCACAAATATATACCTATAATATATATTTAAAATTTTGAGTTAAAATTTTCTTGATTAAGTCTAAATTCTCAATTATTACTTTTAATAAGTATAGAAATATTCCAACAGAGTTCATAATAACTTGGAGACTTCATCTTTTCTATTATTTTGACTTGACCGAGTTTACCTTGAACTAAGTCCTAGAATATTTAAATAGATAATACACACTTAAGTTTTCTCAAATAACTATCAAATAATATAATTAAATCTAAAAATTAAACTTAATTAAATTATTAAATATTCTTAATTATTGCTTATGCCCTCTTATTCCATTGAAACCTCAATATTGCTGCAGGTATTTCGATCCATCGATAGAATCTCGGTCGACGACTTGCCGGAAAACCTCGGAACCTCCGAGCACAGCATACACGACGCCTATGTGTCGGTGATTCGCAGGGCGGAGAGGTTCGTCTACATTGAGAACCAGTACTTCATGGGAGGCTGCCATTTGTGGGACGAAGATGAGGGCAGCGGATGCGTGAATCTAATCCCCGTAGAGCTTGCGCTCAAGGTGGGCGACAAGATTCGTGCCGGCGAGAGATTTGCGGCCTATGTAGTCGTCCCGATGTGGCCTGAGGGCTCAGTGGACGGCGAGGCGGTGCAGGGCATGCTGCATTGGAGTCGAATGACGATGGCGATGATGTACGGATTGGTGGGGAAAGCCATTAGAGAGAGTGGAGTGAGGGCTCACCCAAGGGATTATCTCAACTTCTTCTGCCTCGCGAATAGGGAGGAGAGAAGGGAGGGGGAGTGCGTTCCTCATGGGTTTTCTCCTCCTCCTTGTGGAAGCCATTATTGGAAAGCTCAGAAAAATAGGAGGTTCATGATCTACGTTCACTCCAAGCTCATGATAGGTGAGAGAAGATAAACATTGAATCAGCTCAGATATGAGCTTTTTATAATTGATTATATTATGCATTTTTAATTTGGATAATTAATTAGGCGTCAAAGTTTTCTTTGAATTAAATGAAAGGTAAGAAAATAACTTCTTGAAGTCATGGCGGGCTGATATATTTTGTCGAGCTTAATGAATTATATTTTAATTGTTGTTTAATCACGTTCTTGGCAATTCTTTATTGTTGATTTTGACAAGCATCATATTTACAAATAATTTATGTTAAAAAATTTATAAAAATACTTTGCTTATTTTTTTTGGTCTATAGTTCATCTTAATAAATTTTAATATAATTTTATAATAAAAATTAATTAATCTATAATATTTTTATAAGTCTATATAAATTTTTTTAAATATATAGTTTTAAATTGTGAAATTATGTCATATTATTATATCAAGAATTAAATTCTAATATTATTCTCTTGAAAATATTTTGAAGAGATTTCCATTTGTTTCCATCAAACTTGAGTGTCATTAGTTTTGCCTTTATTTTAAATTTATGTACTTAAGTTTCTATTTTTAAAATTTAAAAAAAAAAATTATTTCATCTAAAAAATTAAACTTTTAATTGTTGATAAAATATTTTTCTTTATTTCTACATTGTTTTAAACCACCTGTCCTGTTGCATTATATATAGTTATTACAATAAGTAAAAACTTTCTAACCGCTGACTCGTCGTTCTTATCATTCTTCAAACTCCTGCAGTTGACGATGAATATATCCTGATCGGCTCAGCCAACTTGAACCAGAGATCAATGGATGGCCGGCGAGACACGGAGATCGCGATCAGGTGTTATCAACCCAACTGCATTAATGGTGCCGGAGGAGGAGATATCTCCGCCTATCGAATGTCGCTTTGGTGCGAGCACGCCGGCGAAATTGATCAGGCGGCATTTTCAGCGCCGGAAAGCTTGCGATGTGTGAATGCTCTGCGCGGGATAGGGGATGAGATGTGGAAGAAATACAGCGGCGAGGACTTGGTCGACATGGAAGGTGTGCATCTGGTAAGCTACCCCGTCGATGTGTTAGAGGATGGTTCCGTCGAGGACTTAGAGATTGGGAGCGGCGTCTTCCCGGACACCTCAGCATTAGTTAGAGGCAGGAGATCAAAGATTCTTCCCCCCGTTTTCACCACTTAATTTACAAGTCTCTTTAAAAAAGATTTTTTTTATTATTATTATATAATTTTTGAGTGACCGAATATGCTTGTTGCAAATCATAAAAAGCACTTCTATATATTATTTTTTATTATCATCAATGTGTTGAAGGTTTGATTAAATATGTAGGATAGTCATACTTCTGTGTGTGTTTGATAGAAATAATTAAATATAGAATATCAAAGATCTCTAGTTTGAATGTCATATATTCTTGTTGTTAAGCTAAAGGCTAAATTTTTAAATCGGATATTTATTATTAATTTGTATTATAAAACAAGATCTATAATTGATCTATATATATATTACAACAAATGAATAAATTCAAAAGAAGGATAGAAAGTCTTGAGAAATCAGACTTCACAAACTCAAAAATACTATGATCAAGAAAAAATATTGATCTTAGAAAAGAAGATCATCACAAAATGATGATTACATTTAAATTCAAAGACAAAAAAGTTTGACTCAAAGTAATGCAACATAAAAAATCGTTGGTACCAAAAAGCCTAACACATAGATTGCTATGGCTATATAGATGTCAGTTGCTAGAAGACTTTCAGGAGGATATTGAAAAGAACACAAAGTATAAGATAATGAAGCACAATTCACCAAACAACATGAGAAGGCATGTGCTTATCCTCGTCCCAAAAATGAACTCCTTATAACATAGTAGAATGTGCTCGAGCCACAATAGAAAGAAACTCAAAAATAGAAACCAATGAGCTTAAGCTAAGTCCTAAAGTCATCAATGTGTTTCCAAGGTTTAATTTTGGCATTAATCTCTTTTTTACAATGAAAAATAGAGTCAAGAAACTAGCAAAAAATTTTCAAATCTTCTATTGTTTCCCTCCAAGTGTAGTAGATCAAAAAGCATGTGGAGAGAAAGGATAAATTTAAATTGATTTTAGATGTAAGTTGGATATTTTTGATAAAGGAAATTAGCTCAAGTAAACTTGGTCTAAAGAGAGGAGATGAAACTCAAGGCAGCACTTCCACCAACATTTTAAAGGTAAAAGAACATTTAACAAAGATGAATTTTAGTGTATTATTCTATAAAGCAAAAGTAGCAATAAGAGAGAGTAAAAATGTTACAAGCTTCAAGAATATTAGCTATGTTTAACCCATCTGAAAAATATAGCCAAGCACTTAGGAAACATCTAAGTTGATAGTTGGTATATGTCAGACATATAAGTGTTAGTCCATTATAGAAAGATCTGCTAATAAAATTATTATGAAGTTCTCACAAAAAAAATGATTTGATTCATTATCAATTTTCTTTAATATGGCTGATTTGATACTAACTAAAGGAGTTCTAATTAATAAGTATAATGAAATTAT
Source organism: Cymbidium sinense (assembly GCA_021442155.1). NCBI lineage: Eukaryota > Viridiplantae > Streptophyta > Magnoliopsida > Asparagales > Orchidaceae > Cymbidium > Cymbidium sinense. Next base: position 18,388,959 of record CM038221.1, on the reverse strand, counting down.
AAATGTGAAGAATGAGTTTTGCCCTAAAAATATGAATCATTCACATATTAAATAATGTGACATTTATATAAACTACCCATAAAAAATGAGGTTATATGTAAAATAGTTCATAAGAGTGGTTTTATATGCAAAATAGTTCATAAGTGTGCTTTTATTCTCAAAAATGTTAACATTTATAGATATTGTTAATGTAAATAAAGTAAATCATCATGAGCATGTTCACATTTTGAGAGATTTAGATGTTGCAAAGATTTCTTTTTATGGTGAACCATATATTATGTATAAAAATTATTATTAAAATGACACAAATATTGGTAAGATTATATGCAAAATAATTACTAAGAGTACTTTTACACATGTGTTGATATTATAGATGTTATTAATATTAAGGCTATACATAAAAAATTAGAAGAAGGATGTGATAATGCTCATCTTCATATTTTGAACAATTTAGATGATGCTAGAATTTTGGTTAGTGATGAACCACAAGATAATGTATATTTAGCGCCATATAAAAGTAGAAATATGACAAAATTTTCATTTATTGTAGATGAACACAACCAGAAGGAATGAAGTGTTAGGAAAAAAGAAGAATAATTTGATTTAAATAACTCTTAAGGATGTTAATCAAACAAATAACTTTAGGTAAATTTAATTAAACATATTTAATTTAAATCATTAAGCCAAATAATATTTTATTTTTATTTACTTTTTCTTCGCAAAGGTGTGAAAAACAAGCAATCATAAAAAGCAAGCCCTAGGATAGGAGGCATTTTCCTTTTGATCTTGATGCAAGGCATAACTCCTCTCAATATATTATTGAGCTTGATGTTTGCAAGTATGAGGAGGATGAGAGAATTGATATTGAATTACATCAATATCAAAGGTTATGTTTCATTTGTTTCAACTACATTTTGTAATATAAATATGGCTTACAAAATAGCTTCTTTTTTTTAACATTTTTATTAAGTTATATTCTATTTGTGTTTTATACTATGGTGGTATTTATGAATTCCACCTCTTTTGTTGAAAACTAGAAATTATGAGCCAATTTGTTGTATGTTGTAGTTGATGATTATAATGAAAATGTAATGATAATGTTTGATTAAATTTGTAAACCAATAATAAATTTGTAATGAATTTCAAATCTTGCAACACTTGAAAGTTAGAATTACAATGGAATTCATAATAAATTTTGTTGACATCATGTTTGTGATGAATTTATGAACAAATCTTGATTAAGTTTCAGTTTTGCAATGAATTTAGAATGAAAATCCTTCATAAATTAATACATTGATGATGTAACTTTCCAAAAGGTTATGATAAGACCATCATAAATTCATTCATCACTAATTTATGTGGAAGCATTCATCATAGACTAATTTGTATAATTGCACAACTAATTTGTTGTAAGTGCATCATAAAATGATCGAAACATTATCATAATTGTACTTGAAAGGTCATCAATGCAATAATGATGAAATTGATATCATTAATTTGTGATATTTTTTATCCCTTCATAAATTTTATTTGCTACCAAGAATATTGGGACCACTTGTTAAAAAAATATTCATTATAAGATTAATTTTTTTTTGTAATATTAGTTATTAACTTTAGGCCCTTAATTATCTCATATAACACATTTGATTTCATTCTCTAGTTCTATTTGATCCAACTTACTCATTCTCACTACCTCAATGACATGGTGTTCTTGTGTTATTTAGCGATCATAAGACTAGTACAACTCCTATAGCTTAAACCTTCTATCTAGCTTTGATGATCCTTATAGCATTGACCCATACACTGCTCACTTAATGTCCACCATCAATGAATAAAGATAAAGCATATTTTGTTCTTGGATAACATCTCATGCACATGATCACATTCTCAAATTGATCTTCCTCTAAGTTGTCTAAGTCAAGGTCCTCAATGACCTAGCATCTAGTTTATGTGAGTTGGCTAAATATACTTTATTTTGTATTGTTATATTTAAATATTTTTCCATATTGATACACCACCAAAAATTTGATATGATCAAGCATATATTTTAATATAAAACTCAAGTCAAAATACACATAAATATTTGAGCTACAACTTTCATAATCATCTGCGTGTTTATCTAAATTTTATTTTTAACAAAACTATAATTGAGACAATGCAACTTGATAACACAATCTCAATAATATTAATAAAATATGGATTATAGTTCAAATGACTCTAAATCAAACCATTTAGAAGCATAATTAGAAACTTCTTATGATAATTTGAGGAGATAGAAGCTCCAATTATATGTAAGTATTCAAAATGAATATATCAATATTATATCTAAGCTCAATCGATTTCAAATTTATTAAGTAATCAGATATCTAAAAGAAATAAAATAATTAAGAGTCTTCGAATTGCCAATTGACTGTTTGATTGCTAATAAAAATAATTAGAATTACCCTCCATAAATTATTAAATATATATTAATTCTACATAGTATTATGATACTTTTAGCAGAGATAAATATGATATTCACAGTGAATTACAAAATTTTACCAATCTGGATACTATTTATGATGGGTGATTGCATGATGCATAAGAGAGTAAAATGTACACATTGTATTCATAAACCACCTTCTTCGTTTGACCCTTTTTTATCGGTGGATCAGTCCATATAAACAAAGGCCATATACGCGGACGACCACCTATCCCACCGCCCACCCAGCCCCCCGGTGGAGTCACCATCTGAATCGCCGTTGACAGTTAAAGTCCTCATTGGCGGCGTACTCTGCGTTAGCGAGCAGCTTGGCTTCATTCTGCTGTGCAAGCCTTAGTTCCCATGAAGAATAAGGGCAACCTACGCTTCACGTAAACATAAATATAATTTTTAAAATAAACCTGACACTCTCCTCTTCAACTTCTCTCTGGAACTTGAAGCTGGTTAAGCGGCCGTCTTCGATGTGCGGGCTTGTTCACCACGGCCGAACGCCTTCTTAGACCAGCGATCATCTAGTGATCGAGCGAGTTCTCATTATTCCTAGAATTTCGCCTTTGCCTACACCTGTTTGTTCGTTTTCGTGCTTTTGTTCCAAAGGTTGCAATAACGATTGGGCAAACAAGTCTCAGAAGGATTGTTCTATGCTTTCAAAATCCAGCGTGTTGAAAATCTCAATACGATCATCTTTTCATTATTTTCCTTCTATACTGTTTAATGACATTCTGTAATGTTGGCCGTTTTAACTTAATGATGAGCTGCTTTACTATAAGGTTTTCAAGTCTAAATGTATAAATCCGTTCAAAGTTCTCAACTATATCCTTCTTCAAATTTGAGACTATTTTCTATAATTTCATCAGTTGTCCAATCAAATGCCCATCAAATCATTTAAGGGGTAATTATTCACATCTCTTGAATCTTGAGATGACAAATCAGTGAGTTCAACATTATTATTGCATGCTAGAAAAAGTGAGTTTTTTGTCTTAATTTTGTACAACAACAACAACAATAAGCCTTAATCCCACTTGGTGGGGTCGGCTACATGAATCCTTCGTCTCCATTGTGTCCTATTATGTGTCAAATTCTCATCTAATTCAAGTATACTAAGATCATTTTTTATACATCTTAACCAAGTCTTTTTAGGTCTACCTCTACCTTTCTTAACATAAGGCAAATCTAATGCATCTACTCTTCTAATCGGGTCATCGAATGGCCGACGTTTATGTGGCCAAACCATCTATTAATTTCTTATCTTATCTACGGAGTTACTCCAACTTTTTTCCAACATACTCATTTTGCATTCTATCTCTGAGTAAAGCCACTCATCCACCTAAGCATCCTCATCTCAACACTTAACTTAGTCTTATGCTTCTCTTTTATTGGCCAACATTCTCGCACCATAAGTCATTGCGTCTTACCACCATCTTATAAATTTTAACTTAAGTTTAAAAACTTTTTCTATCACATAATAGGCCGATGCATTCCTCCACTTCAACCATCCAACTTGAATTCTACTAATAACATCTCCATCTATTTCACCATCATTTTGAACAATAGAGCCTAAATATCAATCGCCACTCTTATTAATGACTTGATCACCTAAAGTCACAACACTATCACTAAAACTTCTACAACTAAAATTACACTCCATATATTCGCTTTAGATCTACTTAAACAAAACCTTTAGACTCTAAAGTTGACCTCCATAATTCAAGTTTCTGTTGGACTCCCTCTCTAGTCTTATCAACAAGAAGCATACACCAAGGTACACCTTCTTGTAAATGCCTCGTAAGAACATCCATAACTAAAGTAAAAAAGATAAGGGATTAATTTTGATCCTTGATGTAATCCCAAATAGGAAAATATTTTGTCAATCCTCCTTGTGTTTGGACACAAGTAATGCCTCTAGTATACATATCCTTAATGACTTGAATATAACCAATATTAACTCCTTTCTATTCTAGAACTCTCCAAAGAACATCTCTTGAGACTTTATCATAAGCTTTCTCTAAATCAATAAATATCATATGTAGATCCTTCTTACTTTCTCTATGCTTCTCCATTAAACCTCTTAACAAATGTATAGCATCCATAGTAGATCTACCTGGCATGAAACCAAACTGATTGTGAGAAACTTCTGTATCACATCGTAACCTATGCTCAATTACTCTCTCCCATAATTTTAATGTATGACACATTAACTTAATTCCTCTATAATTTGCACACTCTTGTGCATCACCTTTATTCTTAAATATAGAACCAATAGACTCTTTCTCCACTCATCGACATCTTTTAGTCTTTAAAATAACATTAAAAAGATTTGTAAGCCAAAAAATTCCTTGATCTCCTAAACATTTCCACACATCTATTGGAATATTATCCGATCCTACTGCTTTTCCACATTTCATTTTCTTTAAAGCTTCACTAACTTCAAATTTACTAATACGATGATAGAAATGAAATTCTCTATTTTATTTAGGGTATTAAGGTTGCTAAAATCAATCGTACTTTCAGATCCTTCATTGAAAAGTTTATCAAAATATCTCATCCACCTATTTTCAATATATTTTTCTAAGAAAAGCACTTTATTATTTTCATCCTTAATACCCCTCACTTGAACTATGTCTTTACTTCTCCTATCTCTTTGCTTGGCTAACTTATACATACATCTTTCACCTTTTTTGGTATCTAATCTTTTGTATAAATCACTAAAAGCTAAATTTTTTGTCATATATTGCTTTCTTAGAATCTCTACAGCCACTTTTATATCTTTCCCAATTCTCGAATTTTACATCTAAACCAAGTTTTATAACAATGCTTCTTATTTCTTATCTTTTCTTGCACACTCTGACTTCACCACCAACTATTCTTATTAAAAGAAGCTTTTCCTTTTGATTCTCCAAGCACATCTTTAGCAACTTGCTTAATTTCACTTGATATTTTTTCTCACATAATATTAGCTTCTTTATGAACACCTCAAATTCTAATATCTTGTAGCTTGCTCTTAAAAATATTTTTATTTGTGTTCTTTAAGTGTCCCCATCTAATCTGGACAATAATTTAGCTTATTTTTTCTCTTACAATCTTTCATCTTAAAATCTAAAACTAATATTCGATGTTGGGTACTTAAAATTTCACTTGGTATGACCTTACAATCTTTACAATTTAAACGATCTATTTTCTTATCAAAAATAATCTGTTTTACTAGATCCATTTTTATAAGTAATAATATGTTCATCTCTTTTCTTAAAAAAAGTATTAGCAACTACAAAATCATAAGATAAAGCAAAATCTAATATAGCCTACCTTCTTCATTAGTCACCCAAATCCATAACCACCATGAATACTTTTAAAATCTTCTACTACTCTACCAACATGTCCATTTAAATCTCCTCCAATAAATACTTTTTCTTCAAGAGGTATCTTTGTATTAATCCTATAATTTATTCCAAAATTTTCGCTTACCTCCAAACCTACTTGAGGAGCATAGACACTTATAACATTGATAATCTTAGTATCAACAATAATCTTTAAAGCTATAATTCTATCTCCACATCTATTAATACTTATAATATTATCCTTCAAACTTTTATCTATAATCACACATACACCATTTCTAGTTCGACTTTTACCTGAATACCAAAGTTTAGCCTTCTCACCAACCCATTTAGTTTCTTGAACACATAAAATATTTATCTTTCTATGAACCATAATATCTATTAATTCCATTAATTTACCTGTAAGAGTACCTATATTCCAAGATCCTAACCTAATTCTAGTTTCATGGACTAACTTCTTTGCCGATCAGTCAAAATGTGGGAACCCTTGCTTATTTAACATCGCACCGGGCTGTTTCTAGCACATTTTTCATCAGATTCAAGCCATACTGCCGCTTAAGCTAAAGATTAACACAATGATTTAAAGGATTCATGTCATGATTATTTCGACAAATTTTATGCTGGCTATCGACTACCTAACGCAACCCTCCACTTTTTGCATCCGGACTTGGGACTGGCAATGGTAGTGTTCATAAAAAGAGATACCAATTTTTTTCTATAAAAAATCGTATGAAAGAAAAAATTATGAGGCCTAGTGTTCATGAAATATTCCTCTATATAAGTCAAATTATAGAGTTTCACTCTTCCCCTTAATTTGAGAAAAATATAGTTAAATGTTAGTCGGACACCCATGGTCGGAAGATATTGATTGGGCAATGACATTCAAACAAATGATGAATGGACATATGATGACTAGGTGGTAGTGGCCATGCAATGATAGTCGAGTTATGGCAACCTAGTGATAGTAGTTGGTTGACGGTGATTATTATCATCAAATATTAGATACAACTCTAAAGTTCTTTAGATCTCCAAGATCACCTTAAACTTAAATCATGATTCTCCTAGCGTGAAAAATAAGAGTCTATTTATAGTATATTCACAGTGATATTTTAATAAATATAGCTAATTTTTTATAATACTTCATCAAATGACCAATATTAAAACATTTAAATACCTTAATGCCTTAAAATATAATGATTTGTTAGATTTGTCTTATCAAGATGATTGATTTGATAATAAATATGTAATATATGGAGCCTATCTGGTCATTTAATTAAAGTCCCAAAATATCCAACCATACTTTTAAGTATTTGATTTGGACTCATTTATACTTGAAATAGATATTGGTATTATTTGCTTCATCTTCTTAAGATGTTTAGTCTAACGATAAGTTTTTTTAATTACATCTTAGATATTTTTCAATTAAATACAAATAATGAATTAAGATTTATCAATCACATAAAATTGTTTAGCGGTGTATTAATAATGAGGATGACTTAGTTTGGTTAGTCCCAAAATAATTGCTTAATAAGTTCAATTCAATTAATCCATATTATTTAGTTCTAATTGATTGTGACTCGGACTCAATCTAAAAAGTGTTTTAATCAAATTACATAAAGTTTTAAGATTTTAATTCTCATGCTTATAGTCTTCATTAGTGGATAGTACATGGTTATAAATTTTATGATAAATTATCTCAATTCACGATAGAGTCATTCAATAATAAATTTAGCCAACTCTTAACCCAATCTTACAATGAGAATGTGAAGAGATGGACGCAAATGACACCATTAGAGATGTCATTGTACTTGAATTTATCATAAATCTCTTAAAATTTTATGGTATGATTGTTTTGATCCTCCATCACCAAACGTTGAAACTTAAAATTTTGATTCATTTGTATTAATTTCAAAGTTGTTTGCCCAAATTCTAAGCTTGACAATCTCTTAAAGGATGTTTTGAATAATTAGTAATGCATAATAATGAAAATAAAACTTCTTGTTATGGCATAAGGAGTTATATTGTTGGTTTTACTTTTCTCATTCAAATTTCTCAAAAGCTACCTTTTGATCTTTGAATTAAATGGAAGCATTGGCTCAACACCATAATGACCAACATATTATATATAGCACTTGAAAAGTAAAACATTGAATATAATTTGTAAAATAAAAAATAAAATCAAAGTAGAGCTAAATATATCTAGCATTGATATTAAAGAGTAATAGTTCCAAACAAATACCCAAAAACTTATTATGTAAAATATTAAACATAAACATAATAGTATGTGGTATAAAGTAGTAAAGTGTTAAGAAAAGATATCGTGCACACAGAGACTACAATCATTGAGTACAAAATATTGAAATGATTTTAACTTTTTAAAAATAATTAATGCAAGTCAAGGTATGCTCAAAATTATAGAAAATTAATGATTAAAATCAGGCTTCTAGATAAAGAGATGGTCAACATAAAAGGCTAAAATAAATAGGTTGAATTCTAGGGATTGTGTTTCACCTAAACACTCATAATAGGTCTACTTGCAAATCAAATCATTAAATTTTGATTAAATTACTATAATCAAATAAAAAAATTATCCTCTAATTGATAAGCATAAAATTATATTATTTGTTATGTTTAAATTGATATTTGTGCTTAATTAATATTATAATGTGTTATTTTCAATATATTTTGATATTTTTTACATGAAAATCCTAAATGAAATGAAAAGAAGAAAAATGAAGAGTTTGAAGACTGATGCCTTGTCATTGCACAAGGCAGCATCCTTATGCTGGAATGAGCCAAAATGTGGCATTGAGATAGAAAGATCAATGCATTCACTCTAGAAAACTAGCATCATGACACTACAAGGGAGAAATTTGGAATTTTAGATTATGGGCTTGGTATCTAGGAGTTGCATTTGCAGTGCATCTGTGTTTAAACCTTAAAATTACTCAAAGACATAAAGCACGATGCCTAAACACTACTACACCACATTCACTTAAACTTCAGGCCAAAATAGAGAGCACAACATCTGGAGATGGAAAGCTAGTGTTGCAGTGTTACAGACCTAAAAAAACTCAACATAAAAAAGCCTAAGATAGTAAGAGAAACCCCTACGCATTGCAAAAGAGCACTACAACACTAAAAGGCCTCAATATTAAGCCAAGCGCCTAGGTGCAGAGTTCGTAATGCCACGATGCTATGGCCCATCAAACTTAGTTTGAATAGTTTCTACGAGTGGTTCAACTAGTTTTTAGAGCACTTCAAGGGAGTTATTTAGCAGGACATAAGGACAACTACTAGGGGAACCCTAGATCTAAAAAAATAAAATGTATTTGCCTGAAAATCCATTTTGCCACTATGTAGAGTGTCCAAATATAAGTGTGAGTGTTAAGTTTGTTACTTGGAGAGTGAGTCGCTAACTACAGTGTTTGGAGTACTATTTGTGATGTTTGCATGTTGTTCGTGTTCAAGTTTGAAGAAGGAGAATTCATAAGACCATGCTTACTTTACTCTTATTATTATTATTATTATTATTTGATATTTCTCAAATGATCTCATGTGTTTATGTCCATACATTTTTCTTTATATAAAACAAATACGTAAGCTCTAAATTTATTATCATCTTGTGTTGATTTATGTTCTATTTGTGAATGCTTTTGAACTTTAATGGAAATGCTTTTGAACTTTAATGATTATATTATTTTATTTTTCTCCATGCTTTATTTATTTGTGATTTGGTCAATTGCAAAGTTAAAATTAATTGTGATTTAGAATTATCGAAAGAGTCATAGTGGAATAGATATAAATAGCTAAATCTTTCTAATATACATAAACATATGATATTTAGGGATTTGTAATTATATAAGTGAGAGAATGTTAATGCAATAACTTATTTTAATTAGATTTTAGGCATGTAACTAATTAATAATAGTGATTAGTTCTTATTGATCTATGCATAATGATAAGATAATTATGCTTCTAATTGACAACAATAAAATTAATATTGATATATCCATCTAAAATTTATAAATGAAGCATGAGTCTCAAGTTAAATCATGTATGCAAACAAATTAAATGACTCAATGAGATAAGTTCAACAATCTTTAAAGCGGGTATCGAGCATGAGCTCAAATTAAAAGTTATATATGAAAATGAAACATTTTTGAATGATCAAATGACTTTCAAATTTGACATGATATTCGAATCAAATTGGCTAGATAGATCCTAAGATCGGTCATTTGAATGGTCAAATCACCAAAACTATCTATGTTCAAATGAATCATACTTTGTAGTGTTTTGAGATTTTGGCTATAATGATATCTCCTCTCAATCCTATAAATAGAACTCATTCTTGTCATGAAGAAAGGGGAAGCTAGAAACAAACTTGGGAGAAGGCGAAGAGAGCTAAGTTTGAAGTTATCATCACCACAGATGTCGATGGTAGCTATTCTTGCATTTGCCACCAAATAATTATAACCCAACTACCGCTGGATAGCTGTTGTAACTTGATTTTGGAATTTTCATTATCAGGATTTCTCACACATAATCTTATAATCCCGCTGTCAGGAAGACTTAAACTATGTTCTCCAAAGCAGATACATAGTGAAATATTTTTCTAGGCAGATTCCCCTTTTTCTAGGTTTTCATAAAATTTTGGAATTTCTTATTCTTTTTTTGCTATCTCAATTATTGTTCTATATTTTCAAAATAGGCGTGGAGTTTATTCTTAGGTTTTCTAGATTAACATTTGGCATGGTCAGAAAATATTCCTATCTTCATAATGTCCTATTTTGTGTTCATCGCTGTGATCCAAAATTTATATAACCTCTATTTTGAATTGAGAACAATTTTTTAGAATGTTAATGTAATTTTTTAAGCAAGATGAAATAGTAGATAGTCCAGAGATATTTCCTCATTTTGTGAGGTCTTTAGATTTGGTTCCAGTTTCTTATATGTAAGCCCACATAGTTATTATCTCAATAAGTGAGAGAACTTTCGATTAAGGCTAGTTGTTAATTTAATGCGTATAGTAGCGACATATGGAGTTTCATAATTTAGATTATGAAATTCATTCACTTAAACAAATGGTTGGGGGGATGATGTGCGATCTAGATCCATGGTTGTCATCCCGCTCTCACGATCCCAGTTTCTTGAGGAGAGATTGACCCGACTGAAGGATCCTTCACAACATGTTACATGTCAAGAATCCTTGTAGACACAGTAGTGTTTGTAAGGAGGATCTTAAGTTTGATGAGTTGTTTACTATCAAGTATACCCTATGATTCACAACTCAAAGGGTAGATTTGGAGCATCTGATACATGATCATAATATAATGGAGCTTGATTGGCCAAACCATCGATCGAGACTTAGTAGCTTCATCTTGGAATCTTGGCACGTGTAGATTGACACATCCTTATGATAAGATTGATTGAAATGAATATAGTAGAACACTTGATTTGACTCCTTTGTGAGTATTTTAATTTGTCACCCAGATAAATAATTATGGAAGGTGGATAGATTGAGTTTTAATTTAAGCTTTTAATGATAGAGATTCATTTAAATAATTTTATATTGATATTTAATTTGAGTTAATTTGATTTGAAAATAGAATCACATTTTGAAGTATCCCTCGGTTGAAATCACGTTGACACATCATTATTGATTATTTAAATATATTTGACTTTTAATTATTTTAGCTCTTAATAGATGATCTATCATGTAATTAGTTCTTGATATTTTACTGTTAAAATTCTTATAAAATTTTTTGGTTTGTTAACTAATTTAATCCTAAGACTGCAAATTGATCCTCAAACACTTGCATTTAAACATTAAGTGATGCATATATTGTATTTGAAAATGCCTTAACTATTATTGTACCAGTGTTGAATCTGGCGTTTATTGAATATAAAGATATCTTACAAATATCCAATTCATTCATTTAAGCTTTAACAAATTTGAAACACTTGGACAATACATATAGTTACTTCAAAACATGTAAACACTCATTCTCTTGTTCAAGGACTAATTCAAGATATAGATCAGAAATTGATTGCCTTGGATATGCATAAATATTTCTTCTTTTAAAATGCTTGAATTTTTTAAAATATCTAGTTTGAAACAAGAATATTTGCCTTAAAATATACATACATATATTTAAGATTTTCATATATATATATATATATATATATATATATATATATATATATATATATATATATATTTATATATATATATATATATATATATATATATGCTTTTTTGCAATTATATGAACATATCTTATAATAAATGTGTATATTACATTTAAAAATAAGTTTGACATGTGATAAAATCATAAGACTTGATAAGTTTCTTTGAATTCATTATGTGTTGAACTTTCAACTCATTATGATTTATTTAAACTTCTTTTTTATTTGCTTTAATTCATGTTGATGATGAACTCTATTTGATTATCTTTAAAAGTCATGTTTATACATGTTGGTTCTTGTTCTTAATGAGCTATAATTGAACATAATCTTGAAACTCGATATGGATTCATCATGAAAGCTAACACTTTACTATTGTATTTTTTACTTAACTATTTCTATTGATCAAATTTATAATTTGTTAAACATTCATTAGAAAGGTTATGAAAACATCTTTATTAAGTCGTTAAGTTTGATGAATCTCTAAACTTTATTTGATTTCTTTATATTTGAAGATGATTATTAACTTTACTATAAATCTCCTATGATTGATTATATACTCATGAGATTTATTCTAATCATATAAATGAGATATATGAAGTTAAACTATTTTATGTCAAGTTCTTTGTATTTGCTTTAAAAGCAATATTGAATTATTCTTTGAATATTTCAAAGTGAATTACAAAATGATCCAAGATTTTAGTATAATTTTACCATGTTCACTTGTAAGCATTCAACTTAGTTTTAGTTAAACTCAACTCTCATTTTTTTTAGAGCTCAAATTCAATTGATATCATACTAATTTTTCAATTTTAAACTTGATTTTCTCCTTTTTTAAATCTAGATTTATTCAAAATTTTGGTAGCATTTTGTAGGAGGCGTCACGAATGTTGACTTCTCGATGCACTAAGATGCGGCGGTCTCGAAGTGTCGATTTCATCTCGTGTCATGCGAGACGATCTTGCTGAAAAATCTGGCGTGTATTCATTCACAATGATCTCACATCGACTCGTTTTTCGTAAATAATCAGAAAGATTGGACATCGAAATAGAAGAACCCATGCGGTGTTCTTCTCAGGTTCTTGTCAAAATGGAAAAATGAAGAGTCGTGAATCGAAAAGAAAACCTCATGGTGTTCTTCTGATTAACAGTGAAGTGGAATTATAATTTGGCGGGAAAAGAAGTCATAATTGTTCTTCTTTGTCAAAAGGAGATTAAAGATTGGTTTTGAGAGAGAAAGAGATGAAATTTTTTATTTTTTGTGGAAATGAGAGAAGAGTGAAATGGAGAAGGAGGAAGAGGAAAGGGAAGAAAGAAAAAAAAAAAGAAGGAGAAGAAGGAAGAAGAAGAAATATGTAATTGGTTTTGTGAAATGGAAGAAAAGGAAAAAAAAAAGAAGGAGGAAGAAGAAGAAGAAGCTTTTCGATTTTGAGGAAAATCAGGAGAAGGATGAAGAAGGATTTACCATGAGAATCGATAAGGGGCTTGGTTCATTTCAGTTTGAAGGAGAAATCGAAGAACAGTTTCCATGGAGGAACAGTTGAACGTGCGCGAAGGAAGGGAGACTTGACGTACATTCAGAGCAGGCTGGATCCTTCCGTGCGTGCTCGAGCGAAGGAGTGCTCGACTTGCTGTTCAACCGAACGAAAGATGGATGAGGAGATCAGAGCAAATGAGGTCACCAGGAAGAATAGGAGGCTCATTTGGGTCATGCGTGAAGAGGCCTAGTTATTCAGTTAGATTTGCTAAATCAAATTTAAGTTGTTAAATTGATTTTTTTTTATTTTTAATCGATTTTAATGTGAACTTTATGATAAAATCATAGGCAATATATATATCAATCTTTACTATTTGATGTTACATAACGCGATCATTTAGTCAATGTCGTTGGTTGGTCGGCGTAATTAAGTCATTTATTCAAAATGTCCGCTTTGACTCACATTCATCTGAGACTAGTCGAATTGAGTGTGAATAGTCTTACTTTATTTTAATATTTTGGCTAACGCATAATTAATTTCTGAGCGGAGGTTGTTTAGTTTCATCGGTGCCTCGACCCGATATATGGCATGTTGGCACTTCAACTTGATGGTTGATCATCAATTGTGCAATATTTTATTTTAATTTTTGAACATGGCGAAGTCATTTTGAATCTTTGGTTGATTTTGGCGATGTCATTTATTGATTTGCCTTGTCTTTAAATCATTGACATTTGATTTGTGAATTGGCGTAGATATCTATTTGATTTTGATGTTTTAAAACGACATGATCAATTTTATGGTCATTTGAACTTCATAGTAACTTCTCATATGCGTCGACATTGATTGCTTTCGATCATTTGGTTTGATCTATTCAATATTTATATTCTTAATTTGATGTTGAGCGTGATAGAATTTGTTTGGTGAAATTCATTTCCATTTTGGTGACGTTGACATTTTGAGCTCGATTACTGTTTTGATTTGATATGACTTGTCGAAGTGTATACACACCATGAATCTTGCTTTGGTTTGATTGATTCATTGAAGGGTGCATATGACCCATTGACTTATAGGGTCAATGAGTTATGTCTAGCAATGTGTTTTTGAATAATATACAAAATTCTTTTTAGTTTCGTGCTTTATGTATGAAATTGCTTTCTCGATCTGCTTTCTACTTTGTGGACTTGAATTGGCTTTGATCGTGCTTTGAGCTTGATGATCATTTAAGAATATAGAGATATCACCATGCGGGTAATATAGATTGATTTGAGATAACTCTTGAGAGTTTTTTTTATTGTCTTGATATAGATCAAGTAGAAAAGATCTCTTGGATCTTGGTTGCTTGTAATCACTAAAATGGATCTGTTTGAGATTGAGCATATCATCATTAGATTGATGAGGGCTCTTTCACTGCGCTTTTCTTACGACTTGTTGAGTGAGGAAGCGTGACAACTTCATATTTGCTTGTTGAGTTGACCTTTAGAACTACTGTCTTTGACTTAAGTTGTAATGGGTTGGTGGTTTTGTCATCAGATGAATGAGCTCTTTCTTGTGGCCTTTTCTTCTTGGCTTGTTGAGTGAGAGCATAACAACTTCGGTCATTTGTGGGCTTGAGTTCGACCTTTAGTCATCCGTGTCTAGACTTGGGATGTAAGGTTGATGTTTCTTTCTTGATTGAAGCTTCCAATATTGAGTTCTTCTTGATCGAATTTGATGAATGGGAGAAAATTTTCTTGACATTTGTGGTATCTTTTTCATGTGATATTCTTTTGTTCTTGTAAGAACACGCAACTTATGATGATAATTATGGTATATTGAGATTTTGGGGTAAAGCTTCGATGACCTAAATCAGAATATATTTGAGGATCTCATCTCATGTCAACTCAAATAAAACTTAACTAAAAAAATATCTGTCTTGTAGGGAGAATTCTAAAAGCATTTAAGAATTTTAAGATGAATATAATAAATACATCATATTTAAATTGATATGCTCTTAAGAGGGTTTTAACATACAACATTGATTTTATATAAAATATAAAATGCCTCCTGTAATGTGGAGAATTTTCTGAAAAGTTTTTCATCTTGAGTATATTTATTTAGGGATCTCGGCGAAATGATGTCGACTAAATAGATATACTAAAAAATGCCCTTATCTTATAGGGATTTTATTGTACATCAGAATGTATTCATCATGTATAATATTTTTTTCAAGTATGACCATTAATTGGCATTGGTCTTTCACCTTTTAAATGATGAGTTGGTATGCTCCGATACACTTTTCAATGACAAAGGGTCTCCCAATTAGGCTCAAATTTGCATTAGAATAATTGGTCTTCTGAAATCAATTTCCTTTTGGAATGTTTGAGGCACTATGGTCAAAGCACTGAATATTGCGATAGACTTTGATTTTGATAAACTTTATCCAACTTCATCGAGTTCCTCCATTCTCGGAGCATTTTGATCTTTAGGTTGTATTGGATGGCTACTCAGTGAAGAACACAACTTCAAGCGCTTGTTCAAATACCAATGAATAGGAGTGGCTTTAGTGTCTTGTAGGTAATTCGATCACCATATATTAGCTTGGTATGTCATTATTCTCTTTTATTTTGGTAGAATCTTCTTGAGCAATTTGAACAAATGTCTTGTTGAAAACCTTTGAAATCATTTTATCTTGGATTATATATTGAAGAGTATGCCAATCAATTTTATGTCGATCAAGAATCTATAAATCTTTTTTTATTTTGAAAGGCCATTATCAAAATTATTGTGACACTCAAATCTATAAACCATATTATGCATGAGAAGTTGATCTCGATCAACGTAACTTCTTTAAATGGGTAATCTTTACTTAGAAAAATGTCGATCGTTGCTAGGATGAAGCGATATGGTGGCGGATCAATTACATTATACACTGACATTTGAATGGATGATCTTATTGTTGGGTATAGATTTGGAGGTTGATGGATTATTCCCATATGTGACATTCATGACACTTCTTAGCATGATTGATAGTCTCTCACCATAGATGGCCAATAATAACCATCTTTTATCTTCTTGTATCATTGGGACGATGTGCATAAAATCTTAACTTCAACCATCACTTTGCTAGCTTCCTCGCATTTTGGCATCGTAACATTTGTTCAAAGGATCTATGATATAATATTGTTGTGAAATGATAAACATTCTCTTCTCGATTTGAGCTAGTGATTTATTATTTGGTAATTTGCCTTCTTTAAAGTAGTTAATGAAGATTGCCTCCAATGTGACAATAAAGCTTCACACTATTTTTTTAAAATGTCATTCTTAGCTCTTCTTGTATCTTGTTAATTTTGGAGTATGAGGAGCAACGAGTCGCATCTGGGTCGATTTGATAACCCTTTACGGGGATTGATACTATTGGCTCTAGAACTCATCGAGTAAATATACTGATCATGACATAATCACCATTCATACTTGTCATTTTCTTAGCTAGTTTTGTTAAGCAATCGGCATTATTATTCTCGGATCGAGAGACTCAAGTTAGTGTGATATTTAGTATTTGCTTCATAAGCTCGAGAACTCGCTTGTGATAGAAAGCTAACTCAAGCTTGTTGATTTTATAGATGCGATTTATAATAGGAGAATCATCAAAAATATGCAAGTTTTGATACTGTGAAAATAGCTTCTTCAAGACACGCCACCAATGCTTCATATTCGGCTTCATTATTAGTTCTTGGCTGGTCAATCCATATGATTGTCTCATTATCCTTCTTTACGTTATGAAGGCGATCGATTCCTTCTCTTGCTCTTGAAAATTTAGAGGTTGGACTTGTTTGATCGATGAGGCTCCATCAAGTACATTTCTCAAATTTGATTTTCTCTTTCATGAATGAGCATAATTTGCTCATTGGTAGATCATCGTTAAGAGAAAGTTAGGATGGGATATCTGCAAGAAAATCTACTAGACTTGTCCCTTCTTGCTTTCTGGGCATATGTGATATCAAATTGTAAAAGCAATCCTGCCCATCTTGTGAAGTGACATCAATTTGGTCTTATCATCAAGTACTTCATGGATCGATCCTTGAGATGAGGGTAATCTTGTGAGATAACATATAATGACAAAGCTTTTGGACTGCAAAGATCAATGCCAAATGTGCTTCTGTCGGAGTATCTCATTTACGCTCAATCATCTCGATTGATATAATAAAACATTCTCTTTACTTTTTTTTATTATGTTATGTCAATAATGCTCAGAGACTCTTCTAATCTGTGTATAGAATGAGGGCTTCCAGGAGTCGTTGCAAGATTGGCGGTAATAAAGCTTTTGTGAAGGCTTCTTGGCACTCCTTATCCCCATGGGCATCCTTCTTCATCAACCTTGCAAATGGTTGACATGATAGGTTTGATATAAATCGATGAATGAATGTGAGCTGTCCTTGTAAAGAATGGAGCTGACGTAAACTTTTCGGTGGAGGCATCTCTATAATTGCCTTGATTTTGGTAGGATCAATTGTAATTCCTCTGTGACGTACGATATACCCAAGGAATTTTCTGGATGATACCCCAAATGCACAATTTAGAGGATTCATCTTGAGATCATATTTTCTGATTCTCTCCAATGTAATTCTCAAGTCTTGAAGTATTTTCACGGTTTAAGCTCTTCACCAAATCATCATAACATTCCACTTTTTGAATCAACTCATCAAAAATGCGTGTGGCTCTTTGGTATGTAGCTAGCATTTTCAAGCCAAAGGCATGGCCGTGTATAGATGTCAATAGGTGTTACGATGATGTATATTTTTCATCTTGGTGCCATCTTGATTTGATTATATCCGATGATCCGTCCATAAATGAGAACATGTCATAGTTGGAAGTGTTGTAGTAGTTGATATTGGAGAAAGTCATCTTTTGGGCATTATTTAGGTCAAAGTCAATATAGGATTTGGTCTTCTTCTTCTAACTAGACAATGTTGGCTATCAATGCATACTTCTCCTCGGATGAAGCACCGATCGACTTCTTAGTTTCAATTACATATTCTTGATCTCAATCTCATTCACTAGGAGCTTGCTTGCGTTGCATCGGTTTAATAGCTAGTTTATGAGCTGTTACATCAGGGGATAAGCGGCATTTAGAATATGTCGGGCAAAGCAATCCACGAATTCACAAAGTAGCATTTTTCTTCAACTTTCTCATTGGGTAAGGGCATAAAAGTTGGATGGGGATCATCTTGACTCTAGGTTGATTTCTTTAAGTTCATCCATAGTAGCTATTTGTCCACCATCTTTGAGTTCTCTTGATTCTTAATTCACACTTCTTCATCATTTTAAGAATTTCAGATCATCTTCTTCATCACTATTAATTTCAACCTCACATTCTATTATATTATAATAAACTTTATTTTGATGAGATTTGCAGATGAACCCAAGACCTTTAGTGATACACTTATCACTTCTTCGTGATGCTTGAGAATTTCTTTGGCTCCACATCTTATTAAAGATTTGAGTTTTATGTTTAGTAGTTTTAACATGAATTCCAAGCTTATACATCATTCTTCATAATTTTTTAGGTAATATATTGGTATTCTTGTTGGCACTATCTCATTGAAATTTTCATGTTGAGCAGGTTGCTCAAAATGTGAGGAGACTCTTGGTAAAATAGAGTTCATGTTCCGCCTCTCACTCAAACGGCACATAGAATGTTATCAATTCTTCAATATTATGAACCTCCTGGGTGATTTCTTTGAAGCATTGTTGAGGGATGGGTATAATTTTGAGTGAGTCATCTGACTCTGCCAAGTGAGCTATCCTCTTTGATGACCATGAACTCTATTTCCATAAGTAGATTCAAAATCATAGTCATTAATCACTTATTTTCATACTCTTTCTTGAAAGCTTATAAGTTCCCTTAGGTTTGATAGAAATATCTTCTCCTTCTTCTATGTCACTTCCCAAATGAGGAATTGATTTTCTTGACTTAGGTGCAGAATCAAGTGCTTTAGGGAGAGTCGGCATTGCCTTCTTTCTTCCTCTTTGCTTCTTTCTTTTGTGCTTTTTTAGTTCACGAAGTGGATGCTACGCTTCAAGAGGCTCAGCTTAGGCTCTTTGAAGAAATATTTTGCATCTTCATAGATCTTTGCTTCATTGTGAGAGAATGGTTGTAGGTTACAAATTGAATTCTTCTCTCCTTCTTTAGGTACTTCATACATTGATGCATAGTTGATGGGACCATGCCATACTCATGAGCAGAAGAGCTCTAAATGATGTATGACATCGATTACATGAAACTTGCTTACGTATATAAATCCACAACTTGAGAGAATAAAAAAGATCAGTTTTACGCCCCATTGAAATCATGAACCATCAACTTATCTCTCCCAAGATGTTGGATATCAAGTGATAATCCTCTTAACTTTAGACTCATAAGATTGATAGAAGAACACATCAATCAATATTGTGATCGAGATGTCATCACTCTCTGTAACATATAGAGGCGGTTGTGATCCCAACATAAGATCTTTTTCAGAAAATGTGATTACTGGGGGGTCTTGAGTTTATAATATTTTAGTCATGCATTTTTTTGCAAAGTAAGTTTCATAACTTTCTAGATCTTTGAGAGTCTGTGTCAAAGTTTTTCGGAGATCTTTTGATATCAAGAGCCTCATTACACACTCGGTTGCAGGATCTTTCTCGATGTGATAGAATATTATAATCTATCTTCGCTTGATTTAGGCTTATTTTAGATTTTTTGGGAATGATATCTTGTTGACTTCAATTTGTTTGCCTTTGTCTTTATTTATATTTCCCTTCTTTGATGAAGGTGGTAGACTTTACCACTTCTCAACTTGAATCACCTTATCTTGCTAGATTCTTACGAAGAGGTAGTTTCAAATTCTTCTTATTACGGAAGATTGGCCAAAAGCTAGACTCATTTTTCAACATCATACGTTTCATGATGATATTGATGAGTCTCTTCTCCGTCGAGAAAATATAAATCTTCATCGAACTATTATGTCTTGTTGAGTCATTAAACAAAATTTAGGCGTTAACTCCTAGGCTCTTCTTGCTTTCGATAAAAATTTTGATGGGTTGGTGAGTGCAGACTACCCTTGTCATTTTGAGAACTATGTTGAAGAACATCACATCAGATGATTTGGCATGTCTCTACGGACAAGATTCACCATTATCTTCTTCATCGATTCAACATGAAGTTTAGGCATGAAGTGCAAGCTAAATGGTTGTTGTTGGTGATACTCCTAGATATTAATGATCTTTTGAGTTGTAGTTCTCTTCTTGATCTTCTTTTTTTTTTAGACTTCTTTGATTTATGAGGCGCATTTAGTAGATTGCTTCTCATGTGATGAAGTAGCCTTATCGAATGTCTGAGAAGCCCAAATACTTGGTTTAGGATCTCTCTTAAGTCCAATATAGGTTCAAGTGGTGATTTTCACTTAACATTAGGGACATTTTTTTTGACATTTTCATGATTTTTTGGAGACTGTTTCCATTCTTGATCACGAACTAATTTCTCCTTTTTTTGTCTTTGGATGAGATGAAGAGGGGCGTAATCATCCTTAGACTCTCTTTTGGGTTGACTAGAACAACGATAATGTAAATTCACCTCCGATACTTCCTTTCTAGCCAATCTTTGAAGACATAACAATCTTTGATAGGATGGTGATCATCATGATAGGGAATGATTTGGATTATTGACTTGATCGACTTCTTGAGCCTTTTAATTTGTATTAAGCTTTATTTGCTTGAAATAATTTAGCCACACTATCTATTCTAAAGAAATATTATTTGTTCATCTTTTCTTTAAGAGATGGCTGCATTCACTCATCATCTCTTGCTGCTTATTTCGGACGCTCCCCACCACTTGGAAAAGTTCAAGGTTTATCATTGCCTTCTAATACCAATTTTGGCGTAGTTAGAATATCTTTACCCTTATCATCATATTGTGCTATTTTCTTTATCCACATTATATATCACCCACTTTTCACCATTTGAGCTATAGCGACATGAATTTCATTTCTTCTTGAGTCTGAAGGTTTTTTTCTCTTTGCTTTATCTGCATAGACTTTAGACTTAGGTTGATTCAACTTTTCAAATTTAGCCACCTATCGAGCAAGTCTTGGAATATTGTGATGACATGCATAAAATGGTGCCATTTTATCATCCATATTGCCCATTAGCAATTGGATCACATGTTCTTCTTCATTTATTGCTCACACTTCATACTTAGGTTGACTTATGAATTTTATCACTCATCTTTCCTCCTTTTTTTAGCAAGGCAAGGTCGGTGTGATTTTCGGTTACAGCGAACCTCTTCATAAATATAGTCTCTAATTCAAAATTTTAGCGAATCATTTGAATTCTACATACCATTCAGCGGTAGGTTAACTATTGATGAATGAAAAAGTAGTGCATCATTCCCTCTTGTGTTACCTAGTAGCCTTTAGGCGGATGTTGCTTTGGATTACCAAGCCCATTAAAGTATTAAATTTTTTTTAGTAACCTTGCACTTGATCATATTGGTGGGTAGGCGACCCTTACTCACCGACTTTTCACTTAGGCTATGATATCTTTATCTTTTCATTGATTATTATTTCTAGCTAAGCATTATTTCGTGTGCTATATTTTGAATTATCATTGGAGAGGTAGTGGGTTAACTTCATTCCTCATCATGTAGCATGTCTTGTAAAGCTTGAACCACGTGGTATAGAAGTTGTATTATTATTGATTAGCGGAAAAAATAGTGTTTAACTTGATGTGATATTCGCAATATCTCCATCATGATGTTCATTTGTACCATCATATCATTCATCTTTTGGTACCAAGCTATGCAATCTCCTTGTCTTTGACCTCCATTTGTATTTCTCTTTGCTCTCTAGCTTATGGCGTCAATCATCGGTCTTCTTCTTCTTCTTCTTCTTCTATTTCTTGTTGTTTTTGCTCCTTGCTCATTTTTGGGAAGAACTTGTCCTTCTCCTTGTGCATTTGAGAGATACTTGATGGGTTTATCGATGACATTGATTATAAAAGCGTGTAGAGTGATCATTTCTGGTTCAACCATATAGATAGTTTTGACACCCATGATCTCTTCTCATTCTCTATTTGCTTCTATGAAGACTCTTCTTCATAAATGTCAATTCAGTTGGGTTCCCCGAGTTTGTTATTCTTTTGATGGTGTTGGAGTTCATCATATCTCGACCATATAAACTTCCACTTATCTCCTCTTCATTATTCTTCTTCACATGAATTTGATCGGCGTTTCCTGGATCTGGTTCAATGTGCAAATACTTCTTTTATTAAAGGACCGATGTCAACCTTCTCTTGTGGGGTGAACGATGATGGGATCCCAGAGGATTCTCCGGTGTCGACCATCATGTCTTTCATCGATATCCTTCTTTTGGGTATCCACGATGAGTTGATTTTGAGGATTTAGTATATGTATCGGATGTCACATCTTCCATTTTGATTTCATTCAGGGGCCTCCTTATCTTATCCTTTTACCGGGACCTTTCAGCAGTGGATTCTTGGACACGGTCCAAGTGTCGCTTCGATGCTCACCATGAAAGTATCTTGGGCTCATTAGTTACGGAAGAGTTGACAACTTTCTTGGTGGAGCTTCGTTATTTTCCATCACCATAGGCCTCTAAAATCTTTCTTTTATTAGGCATCTGTCTTTGGCTACTTTGAGAACTTTATATATCCTGATAGATAGTGTTTCAGGCTATCTCCTCTGTGGTGGTGGAGCTTGACGTGGTTGGTTCCAGAAGGATTGCTTTATTTCTCCAGTAGAGCTATTCCTCTTTACCCACTTTAGATTGTCAAAGTTGTTGTGGGTAGGAATACTCACTTACGGTGGTAGCATTGCTTGCTCACTAGTTCATTCAAAGGATATCTGAGCCCTCGGCCATTTTTCCTTCTTCTCATCTTACGGTTAATTTGCTTCTGATGAGGAAGCTTCATGATCATGCTTTCAGTACAAAAGGTTCAATGCATACCGCGGCATTAAAGACAGTTGCCCTTGTGATTCTTTTCATCCGGGGGCTTGATTGACTAGCCTTTTGAAAATTGAAGTTCTCTGTGGAGAACTCCTTGGACATTGGTTTGAAGCGGTTTGGACATGGCTAGTAGAGCTTTAGTAACTTGAGGCCTTCTAGCATGGCCTCGGGATGTACCATGGGTGGGTACTTGGGAGTTCTATGATAGCGGAAATTCAAGCTACCAAATTGAATGGTAGCCAACATCTCTGTGTTGATGATGGTGTTAACTAGGCAGATGTTTGCACCATACCCTAGCTGAGCAGTAAAAGGAGTGCTCTGTAGATCCATTACACAAAAGTGAAAGATGGGGATTAGTAATTAGCAATTATTATTTCACCCATACTTTCAAGATCTGAGAGGCTACTAATAAAATAATGGTGTAATAAAGATATACTCTATGGAATGATTCATTTACATAGAGCTCATATTGAATTTATTACACACTTAAATCATCATTTTTTTTGAATTTTCAAAAATTTTATTGCTACTTATAGCACATATATGACTAGCAAAGATGGAAGAGAATCTTGTCCCCGGAGTCCCATGTGGGCTCAAAATTCACCAACCTCTGATAATTTTTGAATTGAAGAGTGTGATTTGTGTGTTGTAATTTTCAAAGGCATGGAATAGTAGATAAGACCTTGCCAGATTTTTCACCTCATTTTGTGAGGACTTTAGATCTGGTTCAGGTTTCTATAGCCAAGCCCTATAGTACCTCTCAATAAGTGAGAGAACTTTCGATTAAGGCTAGTCATTAGGCGATGCATAACATATAGTAGCGCATGTGGAGTTTAAAATTTAGATTATGAAATTCATCATTTGACTTAAGCAGATGGTTGGGGAATGATGGCGTGCTCGATCTAGATCCATGGTTTCCATCATCCCGCTCATGGGTCCCTAGTCTACTTAGTCGGAGGATAATTAACGACAAAAGGATCTTCATCGGAACACATGGGTTATGTCTTCCAAGAAATCTTGTAACTAGGGTGGTGTTTATCTAGACAATCTTAAGTCTATCTTGTAGAGAGTTGTTTGCCCTATCAAGTATACCCTATGATTCACAACTCAAAAAGAGCCATTGAGGAGCATATATTACCGATCGTAATATAATGAGTATGATTGGCCAAACCATCTAATCAGGACTCGGTGTAGCTTCATCTGAAGCTACTGACCGTAGTAGAGGACACGCGCCACGTCCCCCGACAAAAGATTGATTGAGAATGAACATATAGAACACTTGATTGACTTCTTTGTGAACTAGAGTTTTCTTAATTTGTCACACCGAAAACAATTGGAATGTGGATAGATTGAGTTTTTATTTAAGCTTTCAATAATAGAGTTTCATTTAAATAATTTTATATTGATATTTAATTTGAGTTAATTTGATTTGAAAATAGAATCACATTTTGATGGAAGTATCCCTCCTGAAATCGCTCAACAAATCAAGGTAATTAATTGAATGACCAAATATATTTGAGAACTTTAGATTATGTTGACTCTGTTTAGCTCTTAAGAGAGGATTAGATCTACCGTCATATGTGATTAGCTTCTGATATTTCAAGTTGAAATTCTTATAATAAATTTTAGGTTTTGTTAAAACCCAATCCTAAGACTAAACCGAAATAACCCTGCGACATCTGACACTTTTAAACATTAATGCCGGGCTATCGGGTATTTGAGAATGTCTTAACAACGTTCTTTCTACCATGTGTTTGAATCCTGGCTTTGAATTGAATATATAGACATCTTGCAAGTATCCAATTCATTCATTGAAAGCTTTAACAAGCTTTGAAGCACTTAGACAAGGCATATAGTTACTTCAAAATGTATAGCACTCATTCTCTTAGCTCTTACATGTATTTCAAGATATCTAGATCAAGTGATTGCATTGCCATTAATATTTTTGTTTCTTTTAAAATATAGTTTAAAATTTGTCTTATATATGTCACAGTATATTTAAATTTTTTTAAATATATATATATATTATATATATATATATATATATATATATATATATATATATATATATATATATATATATATATATATATATATATATATATATTGATAACATGGATGTGACATATCTAAATGTATAAAAGTGAATCACATTTTAAAGCTTACAAGTTTGACATGAAACTATATCTTGACAATGTGATCATTTTTAAGTTCATTGCATGCTTGTTGTTGAACTTTTAACTTCATTATCGATTTCTTTAAACTTTTTTTTTTTTGCTTTAATTCATGTATCGTGATGATGAACTCTATTTGAGTTATCTTTAAAAAGATGTATTTATACATGTCAGTGATTCTTGTTCTTAATGAGCTATTGAATTGAACATAATCTCATTTGAAATCTGATATGGATTCCATCATCACTTCAAAGCTAACACTTTCATCGGTGTATTTTACTTAACTCTATTGCTAAAACACATTTTTGTTTAAACATTCATTAGAAAGGTTATGAAACATGTTCATTGATAAGTCGTTAAGTTTGTTATGAATCTTCTATAAATTTTATTTGATTTCTTTATATTTGAAGTTGATTATTAACTTTACTATAAATCTCCTATGGTTCAATTATATACTCAATGAGATTTATTTTCCAATCATATAAATGAGATATCAAAGTTAAACTTATGTTTATTGATGAATTGTCAAGTTCTTTGTATTTGCTTTGAAACCAGGCACCCCTATATCTCATATTCCCCTTTCACTTCAATAATATATAGCCAATTTAAATTCCTTCAAATATTTCAAAGTAAATCACAAAATGATCCAAGATTTTAGTAATAATTTTACTCATGTTCACTTGTAAGTATTCAACTTATTTTAGTTTCAGTTAAACTCAACTCTTTTCATTTTTATTTGACGGGCGCAAATTTGATTGATATCATACTAATTTTTGATTTTAAGCTTTATTTTCTCCTTTTTTTTTTCTAAGTCTAGAATTTATTCAAAATTTTGGGAGCATTTTGACTAGGGGGAGCAACATCTAATGGATGTTGGCTTACTCGGTACGCCCTCATGAGTAAAGCGAGCGGTGTCTTGCGATACCGTAACTGGATTTTCATCTTGTCACGCCCTCATGAGCATGACAATGACTTCAAACCTGCAAAAAAATACAAGCATGTATATATCCACCTTCACACATTGATCTCACATATTCTGACTAATTTTTCTGCGCAATGCAATGATCGGCAAGGAAATGGGATTGGACATGCCGGAAACCAAGAGAAGAATCAATCTCATGATGGTGTTCTTCTCCGGTCATGGCAAAGCGAAAATTGGAAGGATAATGCAAGAGTGTCGGAATCAGAAGAACCCGCCTCATGATGTTTCTTCCCGGTTCATGAAAAAAATTGGAGAGTAATGGTGGGAGGCGGACAGAAAAAGAACCCGCCTCATGACATTGTTCTTCTTCGGTTGCAGTGAAAGAGATTTGGGTGAAATTCAGATTATTTTGCGAAGGAAAGAGATGAAATTTTTTGTTTTGTGAAAATGAGGGAAGGAGTGAAATGGAGAAGGAAGAAGAGGGAAGGGAAGAAGAAGAGTAATCTATAAATTTGGTTTTAGATAGAAATAGAAGAAAAAGAAGGGAAGGAAGAAGAGCGATACCCTGATTTTGGAAGAAGAGAGGAAAATCATAGAGGATGAAGAAGGGAGGTTTTGATTTTCGGATGAGGGAAATCGTCCAAAAGAGGGGCTTGCTGTCCAGTTCGGTTTGAAGGGAGAAATCGAGAGGGAGCGGTTTTCCTCTTGGTGGGAACAACTACCAAAACGTGCGCGAAGGAAGGGAGAGGCTTCGGCGTGCGTTCGAACCGGTGAGCAGGATCCTTCCATGCGTGGTTGAGCGAAGGAGCACTGAGCTTGCTGTTCAACCGAATGGAAGATGGAAGGCTCAGCTGAGGGAGATTAGGCGAGTGGGAGGTCAGCCAAGTTAGGGGGATTTAGGGTTAAAATCAAATTTAAGTTGTTAAATTGATTTTTTTATTACTTAACCAATTTTAATGTAAACTTTATGTCAATAATATCTCATGGGCAATATATATATATATAATCTTATATATTTTTATATATATATACAGCGATTGGTTTATGTCGAGAGATTGTTTGGTTCAAGTCGTTAAATTGGATTGATTTAAAAATCGCATCATCTTTGAGCTCAACATTCATGCAGACTTGTCCAAATTGAGTGTGAATAGTCTTACTTGATAAATTTTGACATTTTGAAGCTAACGACGTAATCAATTTTATGAACAGATGTCGTTTGATTTGCATCGGCGTCTCCTAATCTCGGTATGCGACAGGCCTCGACGGTGGTTGATCATCAAGTTGTGCAATATTTTATTTGATCAATGATGTTGTTGAATAAATGAAGTTCATCGATTAAATTCATTTGGGTTGATTTTAGTGATGTCAGTGCATCGCAGATTTCGTTGTCACAAATCATTCGATATTTGCGACTTTGTCGAATTGGTATGAACAATCTCATTTGATATTTTTTGATATTTTAAACCGACATATTAATTTCATCGGTCATTCACATCATCGCTTCCTCGATGCTCGTATATGGTGGAGAAAATTTTACTCTGGAGAAACACAAAAGAAAAATGAAGATTCATTAAACTCTGATCCTTCAATTTTTGTTGGAAATTAGGGGGTAACCTTAATCTCAAAAGATCATCCAAATTAATATTCTGGATATTTAATTAATTATCAATTTGAGAAGTAAGTCAATGATGGAGTCATTTTAACATTGAAAAAAAGAAGGAATATAGCTTTGCAAATTGTGATTCTTCAAGCATACTCATGGAAAAGGCAAACATCAAGGAGCAACTCGACAAACAACCTCAGATAGGTTATAACTTTGTACCTACTCCACATAGGTTAATGTCATCGAGTAATACTCAGACAAATAATATCAAAAGAATCAAAATATTTAACCTCTTCCACACATGTTAACATCATACTTTGACAAAATAATCTTGGATGAGAATTAAAACTATTGACTTCTTCCACACAGATTAAATATTACCGAGTAACTCTCTAACAAACAACTTCGGATAGGTCATAACGTTGTACCTCCACATGTTAACGCCATCGGTAATACTCGATAATCTTAGAAGAATCAAAATGTTTAACCTCTTCACAGTTAACGCCATACTTTGACAAAACAACTGAATAAGATTAAAACTATTGACTTCTTTCACACAAGTTTGTCCAAAAACCTCCAAATATAGTCAAAATATTTTATGGATTCCTTCCCTGAAGGCACACTCCTAGGGAAGCTTTGATGGGAAGTTAATAGTGGACAAAGTCCTCACTTTCTAAGTGACTGACAGTGTCTCCACTCATCAAAAAAAATCTCAAAAAGCCTGAAATATCAAAAGGCATTCAAAAGAGATATATCAAAAATCTCAAAAAACAAAAGCTTCAGAATGTACATGTTCTAAAATCTTAAAATAGAAGATCTGATACATCAAAATCTCTAGCAAAGTCTCGAAGATGTAAAAAAATCTTAAAAGCAAAGATAAAAAGATCAAAAAAATCTCAAAAAATCTTAGTACATCTCAATGAAAAGCCTGGGAAGGTATATGTAAAATCTCGGAAGGAAGCTCATGGGTATATGTGAGGAAAACTTGTTGTGATCTTTTAGAAGGAATAGCCACCAAATCATTTGGAAAATGAAACTTCTTCATGAATATTATCAAAATATCACTGTTGATAGTTGGCGTTACATCGTCGGATCTCGTCATCCCTTGATACTTCCGCAACCCATCATCTTGTATATTTAGATATTGAGATATTTGTTAAAGGATGCTCACCCATGAAGATACTTTATATTTTTCAAGCTTGGAATCACAGGAACTGGCGGGATCCTGCCAAGTCAGTGAAACCTCGAGATCGGGGAACTGGAGGTTATGGCTCTGAGGGTGGATCTTCTTGGAAGCCATTGAATTGGGATCGCCTAACCAGTTTAGTTGGAAACCCCGAGATCGGGGATAACTGAAGTCTGCGAGGGGGTTGGTACCCTTATACAGGTTAGTGGAGGCTACCAAAAAGAAGAAGTACACTGGCTGAACCGGATATACCACCAATCATTGAAATCATGACTGGAGCCAATGAGGGGGTTGCATTATCTTGGTCTGAGAATATAAAAATAAAAGAAAGTAAGGTCTGAGTTTTCATCACCCCAGAGTTTAAACTTAAAAAAGTGACTATTCAAATTCTTTAAAAATTTTTAAAAATAAATAAAATAAAATAAAAACCCTTCATCATCTTTTTTTTAAAAGAAAAAAAGAATAAAGCTCTTCATATTTAGAAATATATATAATTTTTCATCTTCCTAAACAAAAAAGAGAAGAGAAAAAAAAATTCTTCACATTCCTTATTTAAAATTTTTTTTTTATATTCTTCATTAAAAAAATAAAAAAAAAAATCTTTTCGTCTCCTCCTCTCTCTCCTCTCTCCTCTCTCCTCTCTCCTCTCTCTCTCTCTCTCTCTCTCTCTCTCTCTCTCTCTCTCATCGCAAAGAAAAAAAATAAAAAAAATTTGTGGGGCTCATGGCCCTCTTTAAAAAGCAAAACGCCACCCATAAGAAATAAAAAAAAATAGAAATTGGGGACCCCCTCTTTAAAAGCAATATATATATATATATATATATATATATATATATATATATATATATATATATATATATATATATATATATTAAAGAGACAGGTCTCCCTAATTCTATATATATAAAATAAAATAAAATTTGATATATAAATTATATATAATTACAAATCCTAATAATTTTTACATAAACTGATTTTATATATTTTTGGATGAAATAAATTTTTTATCCAAAATAAAAGAATGATATATTTCTATAAATTTATAAATGAAGCAGATCTCAAGTTAAAGCGTGTGTATAATTAAATTAACGGTAATGACAAGTTCAATCTTAAGCGGATCAAATCAGAAATAAAACAATTATAGCATATATAAATTTTGAAATACTCATTTGAATGATCAAAATGACTTTCAAATTTGACTGTTTATAGTAAATCGGCGCTCGAGGACGAATCAGCTAAGATCACTGGATCAAAGGTCATTTAAATGGTCAAATCACCAAAAATTGTCTATGAATCAAAGTCATGATTGAGTGTTTTGATATTTTGGCTACCAAATACTCTCTCATAATCCTATAAATAGAACCTCATTTTGTCATGAAGGAAGGAGCTATATGTTTGGAGAAAGAGAGATAGAAGTTGATATCACTACCTTATCTTTAGCTATTCACGGTCATTTCTCAATCGTTACAACCCAACTATAATATGTTGTACACTTTGATTTTTGGAATTTTCTAATTTTTTCATCTGATCTTATAATCTTTCTCGAAGACTTAAACTATGTACTCGAAAGCAAATATATAATGGTGTATTTTTACTAGACTAGGCCCCATGATTTTTTCCCCCTCTTTATGAGATTTTTTCACGTAAAATTTTTGGATTTTCTTATTCTCTTTTCAATTATCTGTGTGCGTGCTGGATTTCCCAACAAAGCTAAAACGTGAAGTTTTATTCTACGGCAATTAGTTTTCTGGCACGCAACAAATATTTTCATTCATAAATGACATAAAAATTAACCAAATTTTCATAAATTTATAGTAATTTTCTAAAAATTTAAAAAATTCTTATTTTAAAAATAACTTTTATAATTATTAAATACTTTAAATTTTTCTATATATTTGGCTTGATCCAATAAAAACTAAGTTAGTTTAAGATTAGTACTTAACTTAATTAAAGATTTTGTAAAAGTTCATCATGAAAATGATACTCTATTCACCATTATATTACTTAAATGATGCATCTATTTATGTACAATGTTTTGTCATGTCACTAATATTTTTTCAAAACTTAGTGTCACTAATTCATCAGTATAACCTGCCATCATTTTAAAGATAAATTCAATACTACTTGATCTCATTAATAACAAATAAGACATCAAAGAAACTATATAACATATACATAACTATCTCTATCCTATGATCAATTGAGATGATTCAATCAAGATGAATTTATTATTTCTCTCTCAAAGTCAATTGAATATCCAAAACATGTAAATGGTGGCCAAACAGCCATAAGAACATTACATTGAAACAATATTGTAAGTAATAAAATTAAGTAAATTATTAATTATATTTAACAAGAAATCAATACTAAAAATGATTACATTTAGACCCTAGGAAGGGATTTAAGTTCATATTTGAATAACATTAAACTACAAAAATATTAAATAAAAAATAAAAACATGTAAGGAGAAGAAAAAAAAAAGAAAACTTAGAATTCACGGGCTATTGCTTTGATCCTCATTGTCATCTTCCCTTATCTCTAAAAATTTCTCATGAAGGTTCCTCTTTTATTAAAAAAATTGCCCTAGAATTCCAAAAATGGCTTTCCCATAAAATTTATAATTTTCTCTCAAAATTCAGAATTTTGGTGCTTGTTGCTAGGAGAGTGCTTAGGCAATGGGTTTGAAGTGGCTACTCATCTGTGTTAATTTTTAACTGGCAATTGGTGCAAATGTAGATTTTTAGTCATTGTTATTACCTCTTCCATTTACGCATTCTTTTCTCATTGCAAAAAAAAATAAAAATAAAAATTATGGTTCTATTGCCTAGATTCTAGTGCTAGCAAGTAGCAATGCGAAATGTGCTATGGATGTCACTCATGCGACTTTAAAGTCACTCCTCTTATGCATCATGCTCTAGGAAATATATTGAATTAATTCTTGTTCCTTAAATTTCTTTAAGAACCTATATCATATATATTTTATGATTAATGTTGTGAGGTTCTAAGAAATGAAAAAAATAGTATGAAAAATACTAATTGGTGAATAACTGTTAGATTCTCACATAAGAATAACTATTAATAGAAATTTCATGAGATAATAATGTTTATAATAAAATCTATTAGTGCTATTTTTAAATTGCCAATTTTTCTTACTAAGTGTTGTATGTTTGTCTTCTAAATTATCTATGATCTTAAATGTTCATTATAGTGAACTACCCAATGAACTTGTCATTCTACTAAAAATGATATATCTTTGATATCGAGACATACATATGCTTCTTGTGATCTTAGATATTAAGACTACCTTGAACTTCATTCTTTGTGTAATTGGATGTGCCCTAAAATTTATATTAAGTGACATAACACTATAAATGATCCATCTTTGAGATCACCTAATATGATGGATCACTTATTTCATTCTAGTATATTATTACCGGCATAAATTCTATCTTTTTCACTTATGCTAAAACCATTTTACATATATAATGATAATATTTACAAGCTATTCATCTCAAACTTCCATAAGGTAAGTTATACCGATAGTATTAATTTATCTCACATTCACTTCCATTATAAGAAAAGATAAAATGCTACAAAATAAATAGAATTATTCAATCATAATTATTTGATTTTGCCTTTTAAAATGTTGTTTAATCCTATTGTTAATGCAAATAACAAATACTATATAGATAATTTATATAGTTTTTGTATTGACATACTCATTTGCATGATATATATGCCCACTTTATAATTATTATCAATATAAATTATTGCACATACATGCATACATTATGTCGAAGTATGTACTAAAAGCTATTAATACTCCATCATGATCACAAATACTAATTGTAGTATCATCATGAAAAGTCCACTTCCAAATAAAGAATAAAATGTTCATGCTAGAAAAAAATAGATAAATTCATCTATTACATGACCATTCCACCTTTCTTATATTCAAATGTGGTGAAACAAGAAGGAAAGCAAGAATTATAGTATTATCATCATAACTCCTCTACCAAATTAAGCACGGACATTCAAATAATTAGAAAATCAACATTTACATATTTTCACAACTAGTTTGCCTTCTTTACTCATAAACTTAATCAAATCATTGCTAAAATAATGAATTATAACACTCTACCTATCTCACATGCAAAATTAGACACATTAAGGAAGAAAATTGGGTTATAATTTCATATATTTTTATATTTATTGTGGCTTTCTATGTATTATTATGCCTTATGATTTACTAAAAATGGGGCTTTAATTGATTGTTACAGGTTTTCAAATTGGTTTATAAATCAAACATGTTAAATTCATAGACCCTAAGGTATGTCATACTTTCTTTTCACTTCTTTCACATTTCTTACACCTCGAGACCTTAAACCACTTCGTCCCCTCACAAAATCACATCAAATAGCCCTTATAAAATAATAATTCTTGTTGTCCACTTATTTTGTCTTGCCTTCATAAAATTCATAACTTTATACTCACATCTTGAATTAACTTGAAGTCTCCTCCATTAGTTTATTAACATCTCAAAGCTCAAATCTAGTATGCATCCTTAACACTAAAAAAACATTTTCAAAGAAAAAAAAAGAGGCTTTAGCCTTAAATATAGTTAAAACTTCCCAAAATTTTCATCAACTTCAACTTTCAACACATTTGTAATAACCATAATGACCTCTAAAACTAACCACCTCCCCATCATCATATGCCTTATTAAGTCAACTGATATTGTGGGGGCACTCTCAAAAATGATGGTGGGTCATAGTAGTATCAACAAGAGGGTGTTGTGTGCACATGTCAACTCACCTCAATATAGTACTTGTCTATGGCTTGCATTTGGCATTCCTTCTTTACAATAATAGTTGAAAACATTATTAGTTTGTGTCTTATTATCTAAAAGCTATATTATAGGGTATTGAAGTAGGCATGATTCATCAGAGAAAGGTTGATAAGGTTATTTTTCTTGATCTTAGATCCATACGCGAGGATTGAGAGATTACTCGCTTGAGCCAATTCTCGGCTGCCATCGCTTCAAATGGGTGTCAAGGTGAAACTTGAGCTTGATTCACCTCTGAAGTTGACTCGCTTGAGTGTCTCGAACCCTACCGCTGGATTGGCCTGTAATCCGTGGGTCGCTGGATCCCATTCACTGGATTGAGGTTTTGTCAAACCGCTTTTAACCTTGATTAAATTGTTTATTATTGACCTTGATTGGTTCTTGATCAAGCTGCTCTTGATTCTTTCCCCGGTGAGTGGATTCCAGATGTCGATTTAAGCCGCCATGCGGATTTTGAGATTGATCGAGCCGCGGATTGAAAAACCGGAAGTGACTGGATCTTGATCGGATGTCGATTTGAATTAACCTAACCGATATTTGCTTTTGCTTTGTTGTTTAGATGCATTGAGTCGACGAAGAACTCAGAGGAAGATGGCTGGATGGAAGCGGAGAAGCTAGCTGTTTCTCAGGTGGCTTCGATAGTTTCGGTGAGGAACAGAGAGGAATCTGTGCGAGAAGAAGAGAGGAAAGGGGAAAGAAATAAGTTCCTTTTAGAATCTTGATTAACTTTCTCTGTTTGGCTTTGGAGTCTATTTATAGTTTTACATTTAGGTTGGATCTAATTTCTATCCTACTACATTCTGATAGCAATTTACATTATCATTATGGATCTTGCTTCTTTTCTGTTAGGATGGAATGTTGGAGCGATCTGTTGTTGTAATTAATTTTTCTTCTTGTTTGGGTTTCTTTTCTTCTCTGTTGTAGCATTGATGCCTCATTGCAGGTTTTCTTCTCTGTTGTAAAGGCGATGTTTGGAATGCTTCTAATCTTTGTATGTTATTCCTTGTTGTTGGCTTGGGGATATGTGTTCATATCATTACTCCCCTCCTCGACCTTGTCCTCAAGGTCAATTACATGCTTTTACGTCTTTCTTTTACTTGAAATTGCAGCAGTTTCTGTGGCTAGAAATCCTTTTGATTAGAAGCTTAATCCCTGTAATTTGGCTTTTATTGGTTAATTCTGGTTCTGTTTGGATCTGTATTCCCTTGAATTTGGACCTTTATGGCTGGACTTGAGTCTATTCTTGAGTTAATCCACTTGGTCTAACCATTTGAGTCCCAAGAGGCGTGGAATTCTGAGAACTTTCTTTGCTTTGATATTTCTTAGTTTTGTGGGCTCCCGTCAGTGTTTTTCTGTGACCTAAAACTTCTGAACAAGCTTGATTATCCTCTGTCCCTCTTACGGCGAATTGGTGATTTCTTGATTGTAGTGTAAAGCTTGTCTGAATTGTCTTGAGTCTTGGATTGAAGCTCTCTTTATTAGCCCTTTGTTTCATGTTGTTGTTGAGCTTCCTGTGAGTTATATGGTTTGTCCAACCTATATGTGGCTGTATTATGTGACCTTCCATCTTATTTATTGTCAGCGATTGTTGTGCTCACTTGTAATATGGCATTATTGTTATTTATCTGGGAATGTTGTGCTCGACCTTGTCCTCAGGTCAATCTTCGAGGATGCTTTACGTATTTCTTCAATCTATTTCTCGTTCTTTGATACTTTCCTCCCGACTTTTAGGGGAGCGGTCATACGTGATTTAGTAGTCTTGGATTTTAAACATTTGGCCATAATTTCTGTAATTGTGTTGATCCCTGTGAAATCTTTCTGATCAACCTATTTTTCGGATTAGATGCGTTTCTTTGTTAATGATAGAGTTTAATTTGATAGTGAGGGTTAAGCATAGTAATTGGGTTGATTGTAGTAAATCCGATTACATTGTATGTAATTTGTGTTTGATTACTGTAGTCTTGTTTTTTTGAGCCCGTAATAGTCTTGAATTCCTCCCTTAGGATCCTTACTTTATATCAATCCTTTCTCTTGACTTTATCAATATTACCTTTGTCGTGGTGGAAGGTTATTTGTATCTGGGAAATCTTGTGGCCATTCTACTTGAAGTTGGAAGGAATTGTTGTGCCCCATGACTTATCCTTGTGGACTATCTTATGCTAGCTAATTGGGCTATATCGACTTATCTATCTAGGCTAATTCTATGTTGACTATCTAGAACTTATTTAAGCTATTTTATAATTAGACATTTATATATCTTACGTCTTAACATTAAAAGGCGATATTTGAAGCTTGTTTCTAATGGATTTTCTTGTATCCTTGAATTTACGGTTGACTATAATCTTTGTAGTTGATATTCTTGTTCTTCATTGACACTCATGAATGCACATAAGTTGGCTAAGAATTTGTTGCTATATTCATTGCCATTTGGTGGATTAAGCGGTGTTGGTGTTTCTTTGTATTTCTTTGTTGCTTTCTTGTATTTCTTTGTATTCTTTGTATCGATAGCTTTATCCTCCATTAAGCTTGGCCAATTGAAATGCTTGTTGCAATGAAGTAGGTTGTAGGGCTCGATTTCTTTTCTAATTTACGGTTTAAGCCACGATTCAAAAGCAACTTTGTAGCAATTCACTGTGGGATATCGACATTTAGTTAGCTAGCTTCAAACTCAAGATAAAACTTGCCTGTTGTTTGTCGTTGAAGCTTAGCTTCTCCTCTTAAACTGTAGAGAAGGGCCAAATCTCGATAACTTGTTCTTTAAATTCACCATGAGTGTAGCTTATTAAGATGCATATATTGATACCAAGTGTGTCCATCCATATAACCGAGGCAATTAAGAACTTTTGTTCGATAAATTGTGGTATTGAAGTACTTTTAACAAACAAACCCTTTAGGGTTATCTCCATTAAATCGGGCATATCTATTTTAATATGCATTGATATGGGTGTGTGTGTATGTGGCATGTTTGGAGAATAGGATTCATAAAGGGATGCATCACATACCGCTTTGAGGTTGTTTTTCTATTCTGCTTTCTATTGATGTCAATCTCTTTATATTTCATTCAATGCCATAGATTGAGGTCATTTGCTCATCATTGTTCACCGTAACACATGTTTTGGCATTTGTCTCGGTTCCTTCGCCATTTTCGAGTGTTGTAGTGTGAGTTGGGGAATCAAGTGAACGAGAGCACCAATGATAAGGTTATTTTTCTTGATCTTAGATCTGATACAGTGAGGATTGAGAGATTATTTCTGTTTGAGCTACTCGTTCGCTTTTCAAATGGGTGGTGAAACTTGAGCTTGATTCACCGAAGTTGACTCGAGTGTTCGAACCCGGCTTCTCGATCCGCTGGATCTGCCAGTAATCGTGGGTCGCTTGGATCCGATTCACTGGATTGAGGTTTTGTCAAACCGCGCTTTTAACCTTTGGATTAAATTGTTTATTATTGACCTTGATTGGTTTCTTGATCGGCTCTTGATTCTTTCCCCGTGGATTCCGATGTTGATTTAGGCGCCGCGTGATTTTGAGATTAGATCGGAGCCGTGGATTGAAACCGCGTGACGGATCTTGATCGTTGGATGTCGATTTGAATTAACCTAACCTGATATTTGCTTTTGCTTTCAGTTGTTTCGTCTGTTCGAGTCGACGAAGAACTCCCGAGAGAGGAAGATGGAGGCTAATGAGAAGCCGGCCGCTTTCTCCGGTGCATGGTTTCCTGAGAACCCAGAGGAATCTGCAGTGAAGAAGAGAGGAAAGGGGAGAAGACTAAGAGCTAAGTTCCTTTCTGTAGAATCTTGATTAACTTTCTCTGTTTGGCTTTGGAGTCCTATTTATAGTTTCGCTTAGGTTGGATCTAATTTCTCTATCCCCTAACTACTTTCTCTACGAATGATTACATTATCTGCTATGGATCTTGCTTCTTTCTAGATGGAACGCTTTGTTGTAATTAATTTTTCTTACCGTTTTGGGTTTCTTTTCTTCTCTTGTAACGCGGGCATGCCTCGCTCGGTTTTTCTTCTCTTGTAAAATGCTTCTAAGGTATGTTATTCACTGTTGTTGGCTTGGGGATATGTGTTCATATCAAAGGTATACTAACACTTTGCTTTAGATGATGCTTCAATTTGATGGATGAGGAGTTATGATCATCGAATGACTCCAACTCTTCCTCTTGAGTTATCATCATCTTATTCAAGGGATGCCACTTTTAACATTGATGGTGCTACTTTTTAAAAGCAAGTCACATACAAATTTCATAAAAGTGCAATAAGAATGAATGTGCCATAAACAAAGACAATAAGTTAAATGTTTTCATCTTTTATTTGTTGGAAATGAAAATACTAAGCAAGCCATATACATAATTCATTATTTTGAACTATAAGACTTATGTATTTGCTCATGGCATGATCAAATTATTATGAATTTTATAAAAGTGAAAAATATAGGTTGGGCTTTTGTTATGAATTTCAAAATTTGAATGCCAATTTAAAATTTTGATGTTAAGGGTGGTTAATTTATAAATATGTAAGAATAAGGCAGTGTGTGTAAAAGCCCCTAAAGTTAATGGAGCTTCCTTCTAGGTGGAAGCCATGTAAAATGTAAATGAGAAAGTGTCAATAGTTTGGATAATGATGTTAGAGTGGATAGTTGTAGTTTGAAGATATGTGTGAAAGGTGGAATATAAAAGCCATTATATATACTTAGAGTTGTTGTATATATTAATAAATTGGTCCAACTAGCTTATTGAAAAGAGTTACATGGTTATCTCCCTTTAGAAGAATTTTATAGTAGAGGGGCCTGAGAATATGGAACAATTATTACTTGAGTTGTAAGGTGAAGTAATTATCAAGTTCAATCCGCAAGAACTTAAGACATGATCCCAATTAGCAAGCATTTGCTGTCATTAGCTTTACAGCTGAGAGTATATCTGATTAGCTCGTTGTTTAGCTACTAGAAATAAGGTGGCTTTAATGCCTTCTAATTTTGGCACACAAGGACCTCAAATACAATCCTTAAATTGATGTAAAAAACTAGATATTTACTATTGTTGATATCTTCTTTTGCTCGTGTTTTGTTGCTCGCCATTAGATGACAACCATCATCATTCCACACATTACAATATTCTCTATCATCTTTAGTTGCTCTTATAATATTGTCTTTTATAACAACATATGACATATATGCGATAAAGCTGTTTTGATTAGGTAAGTCCTATATATATATATATATATATATATATATATATATTCATTTAGTGTTTTTTTTTCATGTGATTTACTTTATGATTCTTGTTAGTTACGGTCTATACATTTATATATGTATAGGATTTGTGTGACATTATATGACAACCATTATGAATATTTCAGTACATAATATGCTTGATACGTCCTCAGAAAATTAATCTGATCAAGCACGAATCTCAAGGCATTTTCGTAAATGCTTCGATCTAATCACCGATTTGAAGTTCTGATCAACTCGCGGGACAACGTGAGCAAAACATCAAGCATAGTCCGATCCGAGCTCAATCAACTTATATTCAGCATGAAAATGGATCCCGATCCGCCAAATGGTCACCAAAGCGACATATTTATAGTAGATCAGTGGCTCGTCAAGACAAATCCAACGAATCCAAGATCACCCAATTGACATCATTAAGGCACGGGATCATCAAAATACACCGCTCGATCGGGGATCGCTCCGTCATGGGAGTGGTTGGAGTTTTCCACGAATTTACAAGGCCGCCACTCCCAAAATCTATAAATGCTTCATTCTCATCTTAGAGGACCAATCGATTTGAAGACCGAGAGCTCGAGAACCTCCTGACTCTGAGCCGATCTACCGCACCACCAAGAGGTCAAGATCGTGAGTCGCCCTTAGAGATCGCCTGAGGATTAGAAGCTCCGCTCTTTCTCCGAAGATCAAGAGGTTGCTCCCGTAAGATCCGTTGCCGCTTTTGGGAAACTTCTCCTGGGTTGAGTTGGACTAGATCAGATTCTTTCTACACTCGAATATTTTTTGCTTCTCAGAACACCTTCTTCTCCTAACTAACTGGGCAGATCTTTGAACATAGTGAAAGTTCTGAGACGCAAGTTTTTTTTTTAATGGGTTTCATGTATAACTGTCATATCCCTGCCATGTGTTGGATAATTTTGACGACGAAGATCTATCTAGGAATAAAATTCAGACGCAACAATGCTCATGTATATACACACATAAAAAAATTAAAATAAATATTTATTAGCTTATTTTCATATTTATGTATGTTGTCATTTATTTTAGTGTTTCATAACTTGATATTCATATATTAAAAGAATTGATAGCATCTATATGATACAATAATTATGCAAATTTTATTCATAAAATTATTATCTAAATATATCAATGAATCAAATAAGTAATATTTGCTAATAATATATTATTTTATATAAAATATCATTAAATAAACACTTAATTTACAAATTGGACAAAAATAATCAGATTAAATGTAAAATGATCATAAAAAATTATCCATATGAAATGTAATAAAAGTATAAGCATAGTTTTTACAGCTTATGAAGTGTGAAAATATTTTATCTTAGAGTTCATTTTAAAAAAGCAGGCATCTCTATGGAACACATGAGCAGTATTTTTTAAGTAAAATTGTAAGCTTTATAGGACAAATCACGATTTTAACGATTCGAACCCTAACCCTAGATCCTTGAACCGATCACGAGGGGGCACAAATGATCCCAGATCCATCATCTAACCCGTTTCCGCCGATTTGCGTTTGCCCAGTTTGCCGACTTATTCGCCCTTTCGGCTCCAATAAGTAATTCCCGGCCCCTCTTGGGTAGCCATCGGCCTCTTCCTCTTTACCTTTCTTCTGGTGTTGTGGTCTCACCTTCCTTTTCGCCTTCTAGTCTTCCTACCGTCACGCTCTTTCGGATGTTATTTTTCCTCACATCGCCGCTGCCTGCTTCTCACTTTCCTCGATACCCTGGTCATTTAATCTCAACTCTTTTATTTATCGATTTTTAATCTCTTCTACGTTATCAATATATAATTTTTTTTATTTCGATCGGCTTTCTCTATCTTTCGTTTTTTTTGTGGTTTCCCTGATGTTGATCTTTGTTGCTTATCATCTTTTGGTTTCTCTAGGTTTTCGTGAGAAGAGGACAGTAGAAAGTTGGAAGGGGGCGTTGAGATGGCGGGCCTCAGGTCAAACTTCCCTCTGCGTCTCCAGCAGATATTATCTGCGGGGCGGCCTGTCTCCCCTGCGCTCAAATTGGAGTCTGAGCCGGTGAGTACTCTTATATTTTTTTTCCCTTTATTTTATTTTGCGTCAATCCCTAACTTCCATTCCTAGACCATTGCCATAGTTTGATATTTTTTTAGTTGTACGTTTAATGATCTTTCCATGGTAAATTTAATTAAATTGAATTTGGAGTTCTGGTGAGAAATCAACAATGGTTGTTCTTTGCTTTTCTTTTGATTATAGAACAATCATTTGTCCTGTGCATGTTGGCTAAACTTAATTTTGAAGTGTTCGGGCTTCTTGCAGCTTTATGCAACAACACGGTCATGTCATAGAACATAAGGGTTTTTGTTAGATTGTACAGCACGCACACACACATTTTAATTTTTCCTAGTTGATTTAAAACATTTTCCGTGCAAGTTACTGGCTGAGCTACTGTTATGTCTATGAAGTATGTATATTTGTTGCTTCCAAAACCATAAACTACAGGAGAAATCAAACAAAGAATAACCTTAGATATTGTTGCTTTACAGCCTAATTTCTTTCAGTTTTAGCTAATAATACATATTTTATTTGCTCAGGCTTTTTTGAAGTTTGTTACTAGTATCTTTGTGTGTTGGAAGCTGCCTTAGAGGGATTTTTTTATATTTTTCTCTTTGCACAGACATGTTTAATAGAGGAAAAATTATCATGAAGGAAGACCTTCAAAAGAAGCTTGTGATACCTAAATTAGTTATATGAAATTTGGCCAAACTTTCTCTATGGAAATCTTTGGATCTTAAAAGGAGACCCTTATTTTTTCCATATAGAGTGATGGGTAAGAGTTAATAAGGTGCATTTTTGGTTATTCATCTGATGAAAATATTGTGGTGTTTGGCCAATAAATCCTCAAATTGGATCAATGTGATCTTAAATGAATTTATTCAATTGTTTGGAAGATCAACGATGTGCCCATCATCACTGGTTGTATTGAAATGCTTTTTGGATGATGAAGGATTGTTGAAATAGTCTAATCACAATCAATGGTTGATTAACACAGTTTTGTTAAATGGAGATCATTTAATTATGATGTTTGATGTTTATCAATTGTAAATATCAACGTAGTTGTTTGGATGGTTTGGACTTGTACTAGCTTGTATAAATCTTGAATTTGGAGATTAGATTATACCATGCGTATTTAAAATTGATTGAATTGCTCTACAGTTGTAGGACCAATGTTTTGTGTTATCTTATTATTGCTACAATCTATCTTGCATAAAATTTGATGTAAAAATTTGAATGGTTGAGATTTATCAAGGGGGCATTTTTTGGGGCAATATTTTTGTAGTGTTATTTATAGAAGCTCTAAATGAGGTTCATTCCTAAAACCTAAAATATCATTCAATATTTAGAATAACTCAAGTTTGTTAATTGAAATTGAATGGATTGATATTTGTGTTGGGCAAACTAATACACTTTATTGAGCCTACTTTAGTTGCTTTAGAGGACAAATGAAGTCTAATTGATGAAATATGCGCTTAACTTGAATTTAACTTACTTGAATTCACATTTTTGTGGAAGAATAATAGGCGCTGCATGAATTATCTTGTAAGTTGCTAGCATTTGAATTATGCTTGTGGGCTAGTTGTTTTTATTATAAAGTTTTTATATTTCATTTTGCCTTTTCATATGCTCATGTTGGTTTTAAATGCAGGCGGGGTGTTCTATAACCCTTGCTTTCCCTCCTTCATCTTTGAAGCCATGGTAGAACATTTTGGAAGGTTGCATGGGAATTATGTCAATCTTTGCTTCCATTGCATTTCTTTTGTCATCATTTATTTACGTGATCCGTTTTGCTTATTTTCACCATTATAAATTTATTTACTATTAGGGAACCTATTAGTCATTATTGCTAAAAAAGATCACAGTTTTGTCTTCTTCCACTTTTTGTTGCATAACAAAGAAATGTTATTTTTTTGAAAGTTCCTTGCATTGCAATTTTACTTCATAGCGCCACAATAAGTTTTGTGGGAGAATATGAGTTATTGTTCTTGGATTTGGAAACTATGAGTTATTGTTCTTAGATAACTATATGTTGCCAACATGGCCACCTCAATTTGGCTACGATTTTAATGTGGTATTTGGTGCGCTAAATACTATATAGCTTGCCTAATTTGTTATTTTTGTTACCCTCTGTTGAATGTATAATGGTAGAT
Source organism: Cymbidium sinense (assembly GCA_021442155.1). NCBI lineage: Eukaryota > Viridiplantae > Streptophyta > Magnoliopsida > Asparagales > Orchidaceae > Cymbidium > Cymbidium sinense. The sequence goes on along the minus strand of CM038221.1, from coordinate 18,345,339 downwards.
GGTTTACAATGGATAATTTGATCCCTAAGAATATATTTCACTCGACATTAGTAATTTGCTATTTTTTATCAATATTGTAGTGCCTTTTATGTTTTGATGCTCAATTCATTGAATAGCTTTTTCTTCATGATTGTATGAATGTGTTTGCAAGCACGTGCAAATTTGTTGTGTGGGATTGCCACATTAGAACTAGTGTTCTTTAGGGCAAGATGTGCGTTCACTAACATCTTTTAGTTTGGATTGAAATGATTCAAGAGGTTGAATTTGATTTATGTTCATGATCAACTAAGTCGGGCTAGACCTATCTATAAACAAGCACTCTTACATGTGTGTTATATATATGATTAGTAGAAAAATAAATATGTACATAAATATATGTATAAATGAATTATATATATGCTCATGTATTATTTGATTTGATCTTAAATTGGCTTTATTCATTTTGGGTCTTAAAGCAAGTTTGTTGGAGTTGGGCTTCACTCAGGTCATCTTGTTCATTGCATCACATCTCAATTCAAGTAACATTTTGATTTGATTTTTGAGTGATCCTTGATCAGAAATTTATAGCCTGACTAGTATTGCATTCCACATAACTTAGACGAGCTCAACTGTGAAGGTGTTACTTAAATGAGAGTTTGCCTCACAATGTGATGCAATATGACATTAATGCTTCAAACATAGATGTTGAAATAGTTATTGAGGATGATATTTTGATGAGTGTTGATGCAAAAAGAGCATCAAAAGTTGAAAAAAAATAAGAATGCATAGCAATAAACAATTTACTTGAAATGTTGGAGTTTTAAATTTTAGAGTAGTTTATCTAGAGGGTGAGTTTAAGGAGATGGAGGAAACATGGAGGGCTATGAAAACATTGATTGGAAAAGTGATATGGATGATGATGTAGATGAATGATTTATTTGGGGCAATTATAGATGTTTATAAAAGAAGTTGTATGACTATTATGAGAAAAATCAATTTTTTGAAAGCTATTGTGGCTATTATAAGTTTTTTTTTAAATTTGGATAATAATTTTATTACAACTAGTATACTATAGTAGATCTTATTGTAAAAAGTTGTTTCTCAACACTAAAATTTGAAAATTAACAATAAAATTATAGTCAATTGAAAACGTAACAATTACCTATAAAGTAGGTTTTGTGCGATCATTATCCACATTCAAAATGAATGCGAAATAAACATAGTGAAGCCTAGAATATATTAGGGTATGCATGTGACAAACTTATGTTGTTTGTCAAACCTTTGGTAACATTGTTAAAAATATTCTATCATCATGATTTTGGAATCTGAAGTAGCAAAACCTGAAAGATTTTACTTTTAACATATATTACTATGATCATTTTCATTTCATTCTCTTGAAATTTTCTATATAATTGAAATAAAAATTTTCTTTTAACCTTCTTGCCTTACTTGGGAAAGTGCATAGGGTGACATTTAGTGTGGTTGAGAATGAATTTTATTTTTAATTGGATTGGATTTATCTCTCTTCTTGAAGACCAACACTTGAGAAGATTGGCATCATCTTAGTGGAAAGGTTTTTATTGAGGTAATGTTAATGGAACACCCATCTGCTAGTGCTAAAGATTGCCTCTTGAGCAATGGCCTCGAGCAATGATGCTGAATACGTGGTCATTGAGCAGTGTTGCTAAATGCTTGTCTCTTGATCAATTATTGTGGAATGCCATTACCTTGGCTATTGTTGATGATGGCCTACTATTATTTAATGTTAATTATGTCTTGTCATTTTGTGGTAGTGATGAGGACCGAAGATTAGGTTAAGATCTCTTTGATTGGGCTACATAGTTGATTTTATTTCTTTATCGTTGTTTGTGGATTTAGGCTATTTTGCGTGTTTGAAACTCTAGTGTAAATTTGTTCAATTGCAATTCAACTTTATCGCTTAATAAATCAAGAATTCATGATTTATTTAGATTATGATTTATTAGAATTAAATGAAAATTTGACACATAATAGGGACACAATGGAGAAAAAGTATTCATGTAGCTGACCCAGATATCAAGATAAAGGTTTATTGTTGTTGTATGATTTAGTTGTTGGTATTTATGGATGTCAATTTGTGATGTTGGTAGCAATTTATCTTGAAATATGAAACTTGAATGAACTTTTGTATTAAATGGATAAATTTGTGATTGCTATATAATCACAACAGATCAATGTTTCCAAGAGTCATAAAACTAAACTTACTTCTGAGTAGAGGCTGTCATTGCAGGAGCTATGCTACCATTGTCAGTATAAGATAAAGCTACACAAATGATCTCATTTGGAGTAGAGGTAGGTAGGGGTGTAAGTGAGCTGAGCCAGCTTGAGGTCAACTCATTTATGGTCTCGTGTCAAGTTGCGAGCTTGAGCTTAGTTAAGAGCTCGTTTGATAGCCTACTCGAGCTCGAGTTTAGACTGACTTGTCTTGAAAGCTTGTCGAGTTGCTTGAGTATCATCTCCGCTCGGTTCATTGAACACACTAAATATGCAATTCTTGCCAGCTCGGTTCATTCATGCATCCTTATCCTCTGTCGAAGATTGATTCCCTCCACAATTTTATAACCACTCTCCTAAAAATCATAAATTGCGGGCTATAGCTCCGGCATGTCGCCCACTCTTCTCTCTCTTTTCTTCCTATTATGAAATCGAGAAGATCGACTGCAGGGCTATTGTGAATATCGAATTTAAAACCTTCCTACATACTATATGCAAAAATCGGTAGCACGAGGTACCTTTCCTTCTTGCTTGCCGCTAAACCCTCTTTTCTTCTTCCCACTCGAGCTTGAGCTTAAGGTAGAAGCTCGAGTCGAGCTCGAGCTTGACTTCGAGCTAGCTTCAGTTTACACGAGCTGAGCTCTAGTTTGTTGATGCTTGAGCTTGAGTCGACTCGTTTACACTCCTTAAGGAACATATAGGTTATAATTATATTGGTGATACTTGTTGATGCTACTTGGGAGCCAAGCCATTGATGTAAGCTAGTGTAAGCCAAAGTTGTGTTAACGACATTGTTATTAGAGTATAGGCAGGTTTAGGTTGGAGCTAAATTATCATTGCTAGTTAATGTAGGCTGACACCATTCTAATTGGTTTTTTTTTTGGAACTATGCTATAAGCCTTGCAATTGAAAATGAGAATAGTGTAAGTTGGAGCCATTCCACTCCCTCCACTTTTGGAGAGAATCTTAGTAGGCTAGAGCCATATATATAGCTGCACTTTTGAAGAGAAGGCTAATGTAAGTAGGAGTAATACCAACCCTTTTATTTGCAATACGAAATGATATACGTTAGGGATTCCATTGCATCTCAAAAGGAGGCAAGTGTGAGCTATGAACCTTGCCACCACCTCTATCTTTGAAGAGGTGGATGATGCTAAACTAGAGCCAGGAACCCTTTTTTTGAAGGAGTATGCTGTTAAGCTATAGTCATACGACCACATTTTCTTATGAGTAGAGGTTAGTACAAGTCAGAACCGTTTGTTTTTTTGTTGCTTCAGATGGGGGCTAGTTGTAGGTTGTAATCATGCCATTTGACTTTGTTTTCGCAGGCTAGAGCCAAGCAATCACAATTGGTTTTAATAAGATATTCGTGTGGTTGTAACTATGCTACCAGCTTGACTTTTTGATTATAGGCTGGTTTTAATTGATGCTGCACCATTGCCCAGTACTTTTGAAGAGAAGGTTAATTTAAACCAGGTGTATGCTACCCTTTTTTTGCTTTAGGAAGATGGAGTTTGGTTGGCCCTATGCACCTCTTATAATTGGGTAGTTTTTTATGCTCATGGAGTGGGGTACATTTTTAAATAATTATAAACTTGCACCTATTTAAATGGGGTGGGGTATTTCTTTTTATTCCGTGAATTCACAAATCTCTTTAATATCTTTGTTGTAGGATCTACTCTTTTATATCATTGGAGTGGGGTGACACTTAAGTACATTACGTTATTAGTTAGGGTTCAAAAAATACTTTTTCTTTTCATTTAGAGAGATGGGTTTACTTGTGACAATTACTCCATTTGATTAGATGATAACTCTAGTAATATGCCCCCATGACAAATGGATGCTTTGTTATAAAAATTTATTGAGACAAAGTGCTTACTCAAAGGAAAATTACATGCTTCAATTAAAAAACAATGTTTTTTTAATTATGAGACTTATTGCGAACATGATGTCATTTTAAAAATTGTTTTACATGAACTCTTGAATTGGTTGCTCAATCTTCTCCTCCTTTGAGGTGTTATAAAACCTTTATTGAGTATTTGAGTGATGTTATATGACACTTATGGAAGTGACTTGATTTATAGTCATTAACTCAATTTTGATTTCTTCATGGAAAGTTGCATAGGAAAGTTCTCATACGAGAAGGTTAAAAGGATCTTAGCCTAAGTGTCATTCAAAGATGCATAGTCTCAACACTATTGTTATTATAAATTAGGGAAAGCTTGATAGAGAATTTAATATTTTAAATTTTGGATATTATATTCTTGTTAGTTCTTGCGCTTCCTAGAACTTTGGGGTTTTTATTATTGAGGTGCTTCAGTTGTTTCTTCAATAACAATCAAAACCATGGTTCATTTTATGATATCAATATAGGTTGGGATAACCTTCTCGGAAGAATAGGAATCTCTAATTCAATATCATTAACGAAGAGTAAATGAAGAAATTCCATGATGAGTTAATGTATTTGACGATGGAAGTTCCTCACTCTCATTTATCAGATTTGTAGAAAGATGAGAGCAATTTTTGGTGATGCTTCATATGGTGATTCAGGAAAAACTTGAACCCATTTTAGAAGCTCCAAGATCTATTCCATGTCAAGATGAACCCCATTAGCCCAAAGATCTTAACTGACTGACACTTTTCATCTTGAGCATATATATTGAAGCATTAGTTGCTTTAGGCTGCTCCTCCCTTTTATAATGTAGATAACGGATGTTGGCTAGCTTTCCTCATAGGAGGTTTATTTGCATGGAGACTTTAACACCTAAGTAATTAATTTGAAAATATTATGGTGGATTTTTTGCAAGAAAATTTTAGGATTAAAGATAATGCCCTCGCCTTGGTACCATGAATGATTCTGGTAAGAGTTGGAAAGGGGTATTTTTGTAGTTAGGCTTTAGGGTTAGGTCATATCATCTTTAAAACTTATGTTAGAAGCTTTAGTAATTTGAAAGATAGGAGGAAATTGGGATTATGCCATGTCTTTGATAATTATGCTTGATTAATATGCCATTGGTACGAGAAAGGATTGTTGTATAAAACTCTTCATGATTGATGGATACATTATCACAAACTTGAGGCATGGAAATCAACTGACAATGATATTCATTTGGTGCGAATCTCTAAATGAGAAAATGGATTGGATCTGCACAATCTTGCATGACTCCTAATTTAGTAGACTAGGTTATCTTTAATCGATTTTGGGTTGGTTGGATGGCCTTGGTGATATAATGACTAATGTTTCCTCATAAACTCATCACAAATCTATCATTTTTCCTGTTGCTGATAATTGAATGACAGAATCTTCATTGTAAATTTATAAGTTTTATATTAATTCTCTCTTTTTTTTTTTTGCTTGGCTTCAGTTTTTGGACAACTTGAGCAAAGTTGATCCTGTCTTTCTTATTCGCTATCATGTAGCAAAATCTGTTATTTAAATGAAGGGAACTTTGATGCTGCTATGGGAGTCCATATGGCATTTGTTTTAGGATGTACGGTTGGGTGTATTTGTCATTATTGCTTTCTATAAACGTCTTTGAATGTGAAACAATTTAGGTTGCGAATGAAAGAAGGGAGCAAATGCCTTCTAGGATTTTTTTTGGTTATGACTTGATAACAGTTTTTTATGTTAGGGCAGCATTATTAATTGTTGATTTATAATGGCACATTAAGAGGTTGGTTGTTTATGTTGCCACCTAGGTAAGGCGTTTTTTACTAGCATGATTCAATTCCAATTTAACCTGGCATAAGGAAACTGTAATATGGTCGTTAAGTTTTTGGATTTTTTTTAAATATTAGTTCTTCTGTCCTGTTTAGAATGGGATATCATAATTTGATATATCACATGGTTTTGATGGCACAAGGATTACAGGAATATGTAAATTGTTACTGTTTGATGAGTTCTTCGCAACATTTTTTAGAAGGCATAAATTTATAAACATGTTTTCTTAGGTAATTTGTAACCCGGAAACTTTATATATTTTCGTCAAACTCTTTAACAAATATGACAGATTTAATTGATGTTTCTAGTTTCTGCTGAAAAGGAAGTATTTGTTGCAGACTTAGTTTATTTTTGATGTTATTAACAAAATTACGTGCAATTATTTATATAAACCTAATGGCTTATTGGTCCCCTTTTTAATTTTTTTGGGAGTGAGGTTGTAAATTTTATGATAGTTTTAATGATTGTCGGATTGTTCTTTTTGATGAGAGCTTTAGTTATTTTAAATGTTTAGATGTGCTAATTTTTAAGTAGAATGTAACTCTATGTAATTCCTATGTCTCACTTAAATGATGCTTTATGTTGTTGTGTAAGAAAATATGCAAAGACACATTTGTGTGTGGACAATTGGGAATGTAGCAATTTTCCTATTGTGTGAATATTCTTGAAGGAGAAGTTAGGTTGTCTATGTTTTTTTAAAGATAATTTACTTGATTTTCCTTACCAAATAAAAGATAATATTGTATCTGATGACCATTTATGGAGAGGTATGATTATCCATTTGACTTTCTCAACAATGGTGCATGTTCAAACTTGTAAACTTGTTATCCTTGTTTTGTCCAAGCTCATGAGATTACTTAGTTATAGTAATTAGATGTTATTCCTTTTGCATGTTCCATTCCCCATAGACATATGGGACTAAGGATACACTTACTACCCACATAAAAACAATATTTGAAGATATTAGTTAAGTACTTTGTCTCAGAGAAACTTTGTAGAACCTACTTTGCTTTAAGTAATATGCAACAGAGGATGTGCTTGGGACGACTTTTTAAAGCTCTACTTTATAGATTGTTGCAATACTCTTGTTTAGCTATAACTTTTTTTTTACTGTTTTAAAGAAATTTTTGTGGTGAGAAGTTTTTTTCAATCATATCTATTACAATGTGATAGGCATAAAAAGCTTGTCCGATTTTTTAAATTTAAAAGTTTATAATACCTTTATTAACTTTCAAAAATTCTACTTAAAACAATTCTACAACTAATTTTATTGATAGTTGCAATCATCTCGAATAGACTTTCAAAAAACATCTCCAATATATTTTGGGCCATAAACTATGGAATTATAGAAGAGAAACTTCAATAGAAAAAAACTATTTGGATTATCTTATTACTTATTTTTTAAATTTATTTATTTTTTACTTTATTATTATGTGATGATTCAAAATGAACTAATTTGAACTTAAATTTTTATTTTTGTTGTAGCTCTTGAAGAGTAAGGTTTAGTGAAAGAAAACCTGAAGATGCCAAGTAGTAGTTTTTTATCAAAAAAATTGAAATACAATTAAACAAATAGTATAAGTAACCTTATAAAGTACCCCATTGATTCTACATGCTCTACATTCCCCAAGCTGCTCATTCACAACTTAACCTTGCAATGTTTTCTATGATATTAAAGTAGTTTTGTGATGGCTAAGGCAAAACTATTTTGTATGTTGATGGTTAAATCTAGTTAAATTATGTGGTATTGTTTGGTTATTTATTCTAAGATTTAAATTAGTTTATTTAATATTTAAATAATGTGTATTCGAAGGTTATTTCTTATTGTATACATAGCTTTTCATGATCATAGTTTTCCATATTTAGTTGTTAGTTAGGAAGCATATAGTGAAGTGTCAAGAGCAGAAACTTAATAACACTTTCAAATTCAAGTTCAAGATGATAGATCACACTTGAAATTAACATATCTGTGAGGATAAAAGAAAGATAAATGAAAAGAGAGAATACCTAAATTGTGGATATCAAAGATTCCATCACCAACTGCTTTTTCCCACAACCCCAAGGACGCGACGATCCTGATCGAGAGACGCTATCAGAGGAGAAAGATATTGGCGATCGGGTGAAGAAAATTTCTTGAAGATGCTAGACCACTTTCTTTCAAGGGTTAGCAAGTCTGATGAGGATCAGCACAATTTCTTCGAGAAAGCCGTCAGGAACTAGCAAGTTGTATTATACTACAAAGTATTTAAGCGTGGTTGAAGATCGATGCTAACATGTGATGTGGGATCTGGGATGATGAGCAGATTCGCGAGTGAAGGGGACGACCGAGAGACGAAGAAGCTAAGTTCGGAACTCACGAGCGAATGGGGAGCGAGGAGAGATAAGCGAGTGAAAAAAATTTGATAGCCAGGAGAATTTGCGTGTCAACAACAACCTCTATTTCCTCCATTCCTCAGCTCAGCCCAACAATCTTGGTGTCATATTTCCAACTTGCTTCCTTCCTCTTGCCTAAAATAAGTGAAATCCATCAAACTGTCGAATTTAATAAATTTGAATTTAAAGCCTCAAAGCGGCTTAGGGCGATTTGGGACAATTTTCTGGTTATTTTGCTTTTTAGAAAGCAATCACAGTTGTGTTTGGCTATCAATTTTTTGGTTACTTTTCAAAAAATTTTGTGGTGAAAAGTTGTTTTTGAGAACTACAGCTGTTAGAGTGTGGTGTCTGTTAGAAAGTTACTGTTTGAATTATTCAAGAAAAAAAAATATTTGCAACACATACAACAACTTTTCAAAAAAGCCACTTTCCTGTAACAATTTTATAACCAACTTTATAAAAAGTTACAATTATCTCAAATGCACTTATATAGCATTATAGGCTACATTTAACTTGTCGAAGTTACCATTTGGCTGGATGTAAATTAAATCCGATTTAAATCTTGCAACCAAACATCCCTTAATGGTGAAAGACTGTTGAATTGACTTGTCCGAAGTTACCATTTGTGGTGAAAAGTTGTTTTTGAGAACTACAGCTGTTAGAGTGTGGTGTCTGTTAGAAAGTTACTGTTTGAATTATTCAAGAAAAAAAATATTTGCAACACACACAACAACTTTTCAAAAAAGCCACTTTCCTGTAACAATTTTATAACCAACTTTATAAAAAGTTACAATTATCTCAAACAGACCCTTATAGCAGATTATAGTGGCTACCGGATTTAACTTGTCCGAAGTTACCATTTGGCTGGATGTAAATTAAATCCGATTTAAATCTTGCAACCAAACATCCCTTAATGGTGAAAGACTGTTGAATTGGCTTTAATTTTTACTTCCTAATCATCCAAAAGAAATAAGTGGAGTTGGAGCATCAAAAAGTCAAAAATATGTTAATTATGGTGGATTATTTAGTTGTGTCGTTACTTTGTTAAGGGTGACTTGTAATTATACAACAAACATCTTATGTGTTTATATATTTAACACCTAAATATTTATATTTATTTATATAATATTTAAATCATTAAATCTCATAGAAAAATATGACTAATATTAACTTATTTAAAGTAATACTCATCTTTTCATGCAAATGCTTTGATGTGATTTAGACACTAGGTATAAAATTATAAAGGTTTAGGTGTTAGATATAAATACATCAAAAAAATTTTGGTATGTATTTAAAATTCCTTTTGTTTTTTTTTTTGTTTTAATTTATACTGAAATCAATGTTAATTGATATGGGAGTAAGAAGAAGACTATTATGATTAAAGAAGATTTCGAAGATAATGATGAGATTGAATTGGAGGATGATGGGATTGTTATATATATGATAATCCTTTTGATAACACTCCAAGTAGGCAAGCAGATTCTTGTTTTAATGTCATATTTCAATTTTAAGAAAGTGTTTAACTTAGATTATGTTTTACTTAAAATTAAAAGTATTAGATTAAAATTTAAGATTGAGACTTGTTTTTTTTTTTTCGGTAATTTTATGATTTACGATGATGAATTAAGTTAATCTATTGATAGCTTGTTGTTGTTGTATTGACAGCTTATTACATATTTATTAATTATCTTTTATTATATGTTTTTTTTTAGTTTGAGGGTTATGACTCATTCAACTTTGAGACTTATACCTTGTCTTCATGAGGCAAAAAGCCTCAATTCTTACTTTTGTCTTTTAAAACTTGGTGGACATATATATATATATATATATTATCCGGATCAATTTAAACTTTAATCTTTATAACTCAAATCCTCTTATATATAACTTAAAAAAGGCTTTTTAAAGTAAATATTAATTTGAGGCTTTCATGGTATGTTCTCGAGGCATATAGCCTTGAGGCACATGTCTTGAATGAAAAAGGCATAAGTTTTGCTTAGGCTATAAAAATAAAAAAGAGGGTACAAAATACAACACTGTTAAATGCCCAACGCAGATGTGTTGGATTCTTCAAGCTGATGTGACCTTTTTTTTGGCCTTTGAAACAAACAACTTGGGATTTAAACCCACCCTCACCTCACCTTTGTGAGATGGAAGTAATACCATCAGCTAATACTGGCTAATTGATAAATTTTATTTTATCTACGTGATTCGATTATATTTAGTAGTTTTTTATGCATGTTTAAGACACTTATGTTTTTTCAATTAATTCTTGTTAGTTTATGTTGGAACTAGATCATGGCTCCACTACTAGAACATTTGTTTTGTGTGTGTGTGTGTGTGTGTGTGTGTGTGTGTGTGTGTGTGTGTGTGTGTAGGTTCTATTTATTTAATTAATTTACATCTGGCATATTTTAACTTATATATGTTAAGCTGTGTGAAGCCACAATCTATTTTTTCTTGACATGAAGGTTATATCTATTACTATTTTAGTCTGGTATAGTAATGTCATCATATTGGTTCATAACTATGTCAAATGTTAACTAATAAGTAGTGCTAATCATACATTTCAGTTTTAGTTGATGAGTTACAACTATGACCTATTAGTTAGGTCTAATTAGGTTTAATTAAATATAGTGAAATAACTATTACTATTATGATCCAAGCACAAGCTGAATAAGAGTTAATTTGTTGTTCATAAGGTGCAATTAATAAGTATTAGGAGTATTCTCTCTCTCTCCCCAACTATTGAAGCCCAGGGATTTCTTGAACAACTTTGGTAGACATGATTGGTTGCAGATTATGTTCAGTCCATTCAGAGAAATCAAATTGTTGGCACATCCTATTCATTTACCTACTAGAGCTGCCCGATGATAGGTCCAAGGTTCTCTTGAAAAACTCTCTAGTGCCAAGCTACGTTTAATTTGCACAGTAGCATAGGTTGGACGCATGGTTGCTTGCACATAATGATTAGGCCCTACTAAAAGACTAATTCACTGTGTGGTTCATGTATCCTCAATTTCAAATTTGGTACCCTGATAACCTTTCTTCTTTACTCATGACAAGCAAAAAATCATTGATTGTTATTTTCCATTCAAAGTGCATTTTTATGCATGCTAATTGTCCACCATAATCAATGACAATATTGAATTAAGGTTCTTAAGTGCGGACATATTCGTAAAACCTAATTACATATTTCTATTTGTGTGTAGAATCATCATTAAACTCCAGATTATTTGTGATACAGTAATGTGCGAGAATAGAGCTGTATGAAAATGCAGTGGTGGAGTTGTTGTAGAAGTTGTTTAAGATGCCGTGGTAGGTGTTACAAATTTTTTATTTTTAAAAGTCGACATAACTTTCGTACCATACCTGTATGTTATGTTAAAACACAATTTTTCATCAGATTTTTCAAACTAACGTAGCTTCCCAAACAACACTTGCTGTGAGGTGTGAAAAGACACTACATTGCATCGTTGGCTCAAATACGTCCTAAGACTTCTTACTAGAGTGAATTTGTTGTGAGATATTGGTCTTGGCAACATATCATGCACCTGAAGATCAATTGTGACCAGTTATATTAGCAAGCTTTATTGGGATTTAACTTCCATAGTATTAGTATAGCTACCTCATGCAGAATCATCATTTTGCAGTAGATTGATTTTATCCTGGAACTATGCTAAACAGTAATATGTGTCAGCTAAAAAGCAGTTTTTTATCCTGGAACTATGCTTTCTCTAATTATAATATTAAACATTTTGCAGTAGATTGATTTTATTTAATGAATTATGTTTCTTCAAGTTCTTTATTTCTGAACTTGGCTTATCTCCCTCAAAATTCTGCTTATACCTTTGAATTGTAATGATGAGTCTGTCTCTTTCCTGGAAGAAGCCAACTTCCTGGTGAATGCGTTCAGTTGGGGGTGCAAGTTGAATTGGATCATGCTGTACATTATGATGCTCTATATTTAATTATTTTTTACTTAATGGTTTATTGTTGCTCGTTTCCATTTGCTCTTATCGACATTTTTTATGTACTGATATGTTTCCATGCTGGGTGGCTGCAGCCAGCAAAGGTCAAAGCATTCATTGATCGAGTGATCAAGAGTCCATTGCATGATATAGCTATTCCTCTTTCAGGCTTTCGGTGGGAGTACAATAAGGTGTGCCAAATCTTGTCCTGAAAATAATTCTACTTTTTATTTGTTGGCTACTGCTTATGCTATTAGTTTGTTGACTTGTTTTCAGGGAAACTTCCATCATTGGAGACCACTTTTTATGCATTTTGATACATATTTCAAGACATACATTTCTTCTAGGAAAGATCTTCTTCTTTCTGATAGTTGCTTAGAGGAAGATCCTTTTCCCAAACAATCTGTTCTACAAATCTTGAGAGTCATGCAGATAATTTTGGAGAATTGCCACAATAAAAGCTCTTTTAGTGGCTTAGAGGTGTGCTGCTAGACCTAACCACATTATTATTATTTTAACCTAAGTTGTTTTTCCCCCCATTTTGACATTGTCTTTGTATGATGTTCAATGCATTTTTTTTAATATAATTGAATCCATTTGCCATGCCTTCAAAATTTTATTTTGACAGCATTTCAAGCTTCTACTCGCATCGACTGATCCAGACATCATCATAGCTACTCTTGAAACTCTTTCTGCATTGGTGAAGATAAACCTTTCCAAGTTACATGGTAGTGGGAAGTTGATCAGTTGTGGCTCTATGAATAACCATCTTCTTTCTTTGGCCCAAGGATGGGGCAGCAAAGAGGAAGGCTTGGGTTTGTATTCATGTATTGTGGCAAATGAAAGAAATCAACAAGAGGGTTTAAGTTTGTTTCCATCGGATGTGGAAAACGAAGGTGATGGAACTCAGTGTAGACTGGGCTCTACCCTTCATTTTGAATTTAACACATCTGTTCCCCTTGATACCATGTTGACAACTGAGAAGAGCAACATTTCCAAACTCAATGTAATAAACCTTCCTGATTTGCACATGCGGAAAGAGGATGATCTAGTTATATTGAAGGAGTGCATTGAACAATTCAATGTGCCTCCTGAACATCGGTTCTCATTGCTGACAAGGATTAGATATGCACGTGCATTTCGCTCCCCTAGAATGTGTCGACTGTTTAGCAGAATCTGTATTTTTGCATTTATTGTTCTAGTGCAGTCCAATGATGCCCATGATGAACTTGTGTCATTTTTTGCAAATGAACCTGAATATACAAATGAGCTGATCAGACTTGTTCGGTCTGAAGAGTCTATTCCAGCAACCATAAGAGCACTTTCCATGCTCGCATTGGGTGCACAACTTGCGGCATATGCATCATCTCATGAAAGAGCTAGGATATTGAGTGGCTCAAGCATTATATCTGCTGGAGGAAATCGTATGGTTCTGCTGAGCGTGCTTCAGAAAGCCATTGCTTCACTCAGTAATCCCAGTGATCCGTCATCTCCATTATTTGTTGATGCTCTCTTGCAATTTTTTCTTCTTCATGTGTTATCTTCTTCAAGTTCAAGCAGTGTCCTTAGAGTATCTGGAATGGTTCCTCCACTCCTTCCGCTTCTAACAGATAGTGACCCTGCACATATGCATCTTGTTAGCTCGGCAGTGAAGACGCTTCAGAAGTTGATGGAGTATAGTAGCACTGCGGTGTCAATATTTAAAGATAATGGTGGAGTAGAACTATTGTCTGAGAGGTTACGGATTGAAGTAGATAAAGTTATTGGTGCAGTTGATGAGAGTAGCAATGCTATGGTCATTGGTGATTCTTTAAGACATGATGATGATTACTTGTACTCGCAAAAGAGGCTTATTAAGATGTTACTTAAAGCATTGGGTTCTGCTACTTACTCTCAAGGAAATCCTACGAGGTCCCAGAATGCTAATAATAATTCTCTGCCTGTTTCCTTATCACTAATATTTCGCCATGTGAATAGATTTGGAGGTGACATATACTTTTCAGCTGTTACAGTTATGAGTGAAATCATACACAAGGATCCTACATGCTTCCACATTTTGGATGAAGCTGGTCTTCCTGATTCTTTCTTGTCATCTGTGGTTTCTGGGATCCTCCCTACTTCCAAAGCACTTGTTTGTGTTCCCAGTGGACTTGGGGCCATCTGCCTCAACAGTAAAGGGCTTGAAGCTGTCAAGGAAACAGCTGCTTTACGGTTTCTGGTGGACACTTTTACAAGCAAGAAATATTTAGTAGCTATGAATGAAGGTGTTGTTCTTTTAGCAAATGCAGTGGAGGAGTTGTTACGGCATGTATCTTCACTGAGAAGTACTGGTGTTGAAATAATAATTGAAGTCATTACCAAACTTACTTCCTTAGATGAAGATAAATGTGCCGAATCTTCTGAAAGGACAGATGATAATACAGCCATGGAAACAGATTCTGAAGAAAAAACAAATGAAGGCCATGATTTGGTCAGTGCCATGGATTTGGCTGTTGATGGTGTCAGTGATGAGCAGTTTGGCCAGTTATCCATCTTTCATGTGATGGTACTTGTTCATAGGACCATGGAGAACTCTGAAACATGTCGGTTATTTGTGGAGAAGGGAGGGATTGAAGCTCTCCTTAAACTTCTACTGCGGCCAAGCATCACACAGTCATCTGAAGGCATGCCTATTGCTTTGCACAGCACTGTTGTTTTTAAGGGTTTTACTCAGCATCATTCAATTCCTCTGGCACGAGCCTTTTGTTCTTCTCTTAGGGAACATCTGAGGAGGGCATTAAGTGGATTTAAATCTGTTGCTGGCTCATGTTTATTGTCTCGAGAAACTTCAGCTGACTGTGAGATTTCTTCCTCACTATTTATTGTTGAATTTCTACTCTTCCTAGCTGCTTCTAAAGATAACCGTTGGATAAGTACTCTGCTTACGGAATTTGGAGATTCAAACAAGGATGTTTTGGAAGATATTGGGAAGCTCCACAGAGAAGTTCTCTGGCAGATTGCACTGCTTGAAGATTCAAATCTTGATAAAGAGTTTGAAAGCTCTTCTTCATTAAATGATGTCCAGAGGACAGATTCCAACACTAATGAATTTGAGGAGCAAAGGTTTAATTCTTTCAGGCAATACCTTGATCCATTACTAAGGAGAAGAGTTTCTGGTTGGAATATTGAATCTCAGTTCTCTGATCTAATAAGCATATATAGGGATCTTGGGCGTGCTGCTGGTGGTTCACGGCGGATTGGTTCAGAAAGCTACTTGGCTTCACGATTTTCCTCTAATCCACAACCATCTCTAGGAAACTCTTCAGATGCTAATACCAGTGGAAAAAGTGAAGATGACAAGCGAAAGTCTTATTATTCTTCTTGTCGTGATATGATCCGTTCGCTTTCTTATCACGTCAACCTCCTATTCATGGAGTTGGGAAAAGCAATGCTACTTGTGTCTCGTCGAGAGAACAACCCCGGAATCTTACCTTCTTCGGTCATGTCTGTTGCCACTGCAATCACTTCAATCATGCTGGATCATTTGAATTTCAGAGGGTATGTTAGCCCTTCTGAGGCTGATGTCTCAATATCTACCAAATGCCGATATCTTGGTAAGGTGATCGACTTTGTTGATGGAGTATTAACTGACCGGCCAGAGTCTTGCAATCCTATCATTGTTAGTTGTTTGTATAGTTGTGGGGTTTTTCAGGCTATCTTAACGACTTTTGAAGCAACCAGTCAATTGCCCTTTACACTTAATAGGCTGCCCGCTTCCCCCATGGAGACTGATGATGCAAGCATAAAACTAGATAAAGATGAAGCTGATAATTCTTGGATTTATGGGCCATTGGCAAGCTACTGTGTGCTGATGGATCATCTTGTGACATCATCTTTCATTTTGTCTTCCTCTACAAAGCAGTTACTTGATCAGCCTTTGGCAAGTGGTAGTGTCCCATATCCACAGGATGCTGAATCATTTGTCAAGGTGCTGCAGTCGAAAGTATTGAAGGCAGTACTTCCCATCTGGACTCATCCATATTTTGCTGAATGTAATATGGAGTTCATCAGTGCAGTGCTCTCAATCATGAAGCATGTTATATCTGGTATTGAGGTTAGAAATGCTAGTGGAACTGGCACACGAACAGCTGGCCCCCCTCCTGATGAATCAACTATATCGATGATTGTTGAAATGGGATTTTCCCGTGCCAGGGCAGAAGAGGCTCTCAGACAAGCAGGAACTAATAGTGTTGAAATTGCAACAGATTGGCTTTTCTCTCACCCAGAAGAACCACAAGAAGATGCTGAGCTTGCCCGGGCTCTAGCCATGTCTCTTGGAAGCTCAGATTCATCATCAAAGGAGGTTGAAGTTACAGATGCTAATAATCTTGACAACGAAGAGGAAGCAGTTCAGTTACCTGATGTTGATGATTTGCTGTCAAATTGTTTGAGGCTTTTAAAGGCAAAGGAGTCATCAGCATTTGCGGTTCGGGATCTGCTTCTTATGATTTGTTCCCAAAGTGATGGTCAAAACCGACCAAAAGTTCTCAATTTTATCATAGATTATGTGAAACTTTGCACTAGCACCTCTAGTCATGCCAGCAGCCCAACATTATCTTCTCTTTTTCATGTGCTTGCCTTGATTCTTCATGAAGATATAGCATCACGAGAAGTTGCATCTAAGGCAGGTTTGGTAAAAATCTCCTTAGATATTCTTGCAGACTGGGATCGGAGTTTGTATAGTGATAAAAAACTCCATGTGCCAACATGGGTGACTGCATGTTTTCTTTCCATAGATAGAATGCTGCAGGTTGACCCAAAATTAACTCCAGAGGCTTTTGAATTAGAGCAGTTGAAGCAGAATAACTCTTCAACACAGACTCCTGTTTTGATTGATGAAACCAGAAAAAAAGATTTTTCATCTCCTTTGGGTCTTGTTTCTGGGGATTTGGATAGACATGATAAAAAAAGACTCCTAGAGATACTATGCAGATGCACCAAGCACCAATTGCCTTCTGAAACTATGCATGTGGTGCTTCAGCTGTGTGCCACCCTTACCAAAGTTCATTCCGTTGCTGTTAGTTTTCTTGAATCTGGAGGTTTACATGCTTTGCTTAGTTTGCCAACTACAAGTCTATTTTCTGGGTTCAATACTGTAGCAACAGCAATTATTCGTCATATTCTAGAAGATCCTCACACACTGCAGCAAGCCATGGAGCTAGAGATCCGTCACTGTCTTGCCACAGCCACAAATAGACATTCAAATTCTAGACTGACACCTCGCAATTTTGTTCAGACCCTGGCCCTTGTCATTGCCCGGGACCCTGCTGTATTCATGCAAGCTGCTCAAGCTGTCTGCCAGATTGAAATGGTAGGTGATAGACCATATGTTGTTCTTCTGAAAGACCGTGAGAAAGAGAAAGCTAAGGACAAGGAGAAAGTGACAGAGAAAGAGAAGCAGACAGTTATGGAATCTAAGGCTACTTCTGGGGATGTGAACACTATCACTTCTAGCTGTGTTCACAATAAAATACAAGATTCAAATACAAAAAATGCAAAGATTCATAAGAAATCTGCTCACAGTTTTACCAGTGTGATTGAGCATCTCCTGGAAGTACTTATTGCATTTATTCCTTCAAAAGTTGATGATGCATTTGGTGGCTCACTTGGTACCCCGTCATCAGAAATGGACATTGACTCAAGTTCAGCTAAGAATAAAGGAAAAGCAATTGCACTTCCTTCTGAAGATAGCAAAACTACTAATGAGGAAGCTTCAGCTTCACTCGCCAAGGCTGTTTTTGTCTTGAAATTGCTGACAGAAATACTTTTGACTTACACGTCATCAATACATGTCTTGCTTCGCAGGGATGCTGAACTTAGTACTAGTCGTAATTCTCAAAAAGGACTGCCTGTTAATAGCTGTGGGGGAATTTTTTATCATATTATTCACAGGTTCCTTCCCTATCCAGGAATACAAAAGAAGGATAAGAAAGCTGATGGAGATTGGAGGCAAAAATTAGCAACCAGAGCTAACCAATTTTTGGTGGCCTCATCTATTCGCTCTTCAGAAGCCCGTAAAAGAGTGTTTTGTGAGATCAGCAATGTTTTTAACGACTTTGTCAATGCAGCTCGTGGTTGCAAAGCACCTGACTCAAGTATGCATTGTTTTGTTGATCTGCTCAATGACATTATTTCTGCACGGTCACCTACGGGTTCTCATATTTCTGCAGAGGCGTCTCTTACATTTATAGATGTTGGTCTGGTTCACTCATTGACTAGGACACTAGACGTTCTTGACTTGGATCATCTTGATTCATCAAAAATAGTCACTGGCATTGTCAAGGCTTTGGAACTGGTGACAAAAGAATATGTTAATTCAGCGGATATTGATTCTGCTAAGGGTGGTGCCTCATTGAATAATACTTCTGATCAAAATCAAGGAGATTCATCTAATAATGGTGGAGATAGACTCCAGTCATTAGAAACTATATTGCAGCCTGAACGTGCTGAGGCAGCTGTTGAGCATATGGAGCCCTTTGATTCTGTTCAAACTTCTAGAAGCTCTGATGATATGGATCATGAACGGGATATGGATGGAAGTTTTGCCCGTGAAACAGAGGATGATTTTATGCATGTAACTTCTGAGGATGGTGGGGTCCTAGAGAATGGCATTTCAACTGTTGAAATTACGTTTGAACTGCCACACAATACTGGTGATGACATTGGTGATGAGGATGAGGATGAGGACATGTCTGAAGATGATGATGGTGATGAAGTAGAGGAAGATGAAGATGAGGATGAGGATGAAGATGAGAATAATGATTTGGAGGAAGATGATGTCCAGATGATGCATCCTGACACTGATCATGATGACCATGAGATTGATGAAGAATTTGATGAGGATGTTTTGGAGGAAGAAGAGGAGGATGACGAGGATGATGGTGTTATACTGAGGTTAGAAGAGGTGTTTCCTGGTGGAACACTTCTTCTTGGAAGACGACAAGAGCTTGTTTCATCAGCGTCGAATCGTCTGGGTAGAACTAATGACCATAGCATTAACCCAGAACACCCACTGTTGGAGGAACCATCTTCATTCTTGGTTCATCGAAGGCACTCTGGTGAGTTATTTGGTTGTGCTGTTCACAAACTTGATTGTTTTTTTTTACTTTAATCCTGGAATGATATATTTTGTTTCTTTTTAATTGTACTCATATGTTTTTGCTCTTAAACTTAAGTTGCTTATGTGTGATTAGAAGTTAAATTAATGCAATGATTCAAATTTTGAAATATATCTGAAATTCTCATTTTTTTCTTCAGAAAATACTGTTGATATGGCTTACTCAGATAGGCGTCATGATAGTAACTCTTCTCGCCTGGATGCTATTTTTCGAACGCTGCGGAGTGGAAGACATGGTCATCGTTTTAGCATGTGGTTGGATGATAGCCATCATCGTAACAACTCTAGTGTGCATTCAGTGCCAGAAGGCATAGAGGAGTTACTAATATCCCAGTTGAGGCGTCCCACTCCGGATCAACCTTCAAATCAGGATGAACCTATATCTCTCCCTCAAGAGAAGGATGAGTCCAATCAATTACAGAATTCAGAATCTGGTGCAGGAGAAGCAACTGCAGTGCAAAGTGAAAATAATGGCAACATGATAATCTCGTCATCAGTTGCACTAGTGGATTTCTCAGGAAATGCTCGTGATGTATCTGGTTCTTCTGATATTAATCAAGAAAGAGAAACATCTGGTACAAATGAACAAGTTAGTGATATGCAATATGAGCGCTGTGATGCAGTTGTGCGAGATGTGGAGGCTGTGAGCCAAGCTAGCAGTGGGAGCGGAGCCACCTTAGGAGAAAGTCTTCGGAGCTTGGAAGTGGAAATTGGAAGTGTGGATGGTCATGATGATGGTGAAAGGCAAGGACCAACTGAGAGGATTCCTTTGGGTGATTTGCAGTCAACCAGTAGGGCAAGAAGGTCATCAGGGATTACAGCGCCAGTAATTGAAAGAGATGCATCTTTAGAATGTGTTAGTGAGATTCCATCAGGTCCTCAGGAAGCTGATCAAAATACTTTACAGGAGGAGAACCAACTTAACAGAACTGTAGATTCAGAATCAATTGATCCTACATTCTTAGAGGCTCTCCCTGAGGAGTTACGAGCTGAAGTACTTTCTTCACGACAGAATCAGGTAGGACAGCCATCTGGTGACCAATCTCAAGCAGAGGGAGATATTGATCCTGAATTTCTTGCTGCTCTGCCAGCTGATATCCGAGAAGAAGTGCTAGCACAACAGCGTGCACAAAGGCAGAGTCAGTCTCATGAATTGGAAGGGCAACCCGTGGAAATGGATGCAGTTTCAATAATAGCTACTTTTCCTTCAGAAATACGTGAAGAGGTAATTCTACATTTCTTAATTTCCATATTGTTTTTTACTCGAGTGCAATTCTTGAGGAGATGATCACACTTGTTTTTAATTTCTTTTTGCGGGTTCCATCTTTTAGCCATAATCATTTTTAAATCGTTTGATAGATGCAATCTGACTTCAAATATCATGTGTGTTTTCAGGTGCTGCTGACCTCTCCTGATACTCTATTGGCCACTTTAACACCTGCACTTGTAGCTGAAGCCAATATGTTACGTGAGAGATTTGCACATAGGTATCATAACAATGCACTTCTTGGGATGCAGTCTAGATCTAGACGTGGTGAGCCTTCTAGACGTGGTGATCTTGTTGGATCAAACACAGACAGGAATGCTGTTGAATCTGCTTCGCGCAGGTCTGTAGTTAACAAGCTTATTGAAGCAGCTGGAGCTCCTTTAGTAGACACAGATGCCTTGAAAGCCTTGGTTAGGTTACTTCGTGTTGTTCAGGTAATATTTTTTTTTCTCTATACAAAATTTGGCTTTATTAAATATATTTTTGTTTAATTAATAAGTTTGCATCTAAATTGCACAGCCCCTTTATAAAGGTCAGTTTCAGAGGCTTCTTTTAAATCTATGTGCCCATCAGAATACCAGAACATCTTTGGTGCAAATTTTGATGGATATGCTGATGCTTGACCTGCGGGGATCAAATAATATTACAGTTGATAACGTTGATCCACCATTTCGGCTGTTTGGCTGCCAGAGTCATATCATGTATTCACGTCCTCAATTCTCGGATGGTACACATATTTCCTTTCCTTTATTCTAGTAGCTGGCGTGCACATGTTATAAATAGATGTACATAATTTTCATGTTATAACTTGTGATTGTGAGCCATTTAGAACATCAGTTTTTTGTCATTATGTGATTCTGAAAGTAATGGTTGTGATTTTGCCATACATAACCTATCACTGTTAACTAATCATATTAATGATATTGTTCATTGTTAATTTCATGGATCATTATTTCATATTTATGTTTCTGGATATACTAGCTTTACATTAGTCATCTTACTATTTTGGTTAATTTAGGAGTACCACCTCTAGTTTCTCGGCGTCTTCTAGAAACTCTGACATTCTTGGCCCGGAATCATCAATATGTGGCAAAACTTTTACTTCATCATGAGGTGTCAGGTCTAGGAGTATCTGACGCAGGTGCATCCAATCAAGGACGTGGCAAGGCTATCATGGAAGAAGATAAACCTGAAGACATGATAGGGAAGGGAGACTTTGCCATTGTTGTGCTGCTTAGGCTGTTGAATCAACCATTATATATGAGGAGCGTAGCTCATCTTGAGCAGGTATTTTTCATATACTATGTTATGGGTTTTATATTTATGTTGTATTTTTAGTATACATGACGTAATATATATATATATGTTTTCAATATTTTAGCTCTTAAATCTTCTTGAAGTCATCATGATCCATGCTGAGGGTGATGCTGGCCTTCCCAAACAGTCAGTAGGACCTTCTGATCAACCGTTGATCTCAGAGGGTGTCATGCAAGATGTATCTGTGAATAATGTAGAACAATCTAGTTCAGGGACTAGCACGCAGAATGTGCAAGTTAACAGTTCTGCTTTTGTTTCTATTGGGGATGGATGCTCTACAAAGACTGATAACAAGGAGCAGGATCCACGTGCTGTCCTTCTTGGTCTTCCACAGGCAGAACTCCAACTTCTGTGCTCTTTGTTGGCTCGAGAAGGGTATGGAATATTTGATAATTGACACATCTCTCTATCCATTATATTTAGATTTTTTTTTAGGGTACTGATTTGAGGTTTTATGCTAATATCTTTAACCTTTTTTAAGTCTGCTTTTTGTCAATTAGCAACTTACTAACTTTGCAAACAGAATGAATATTACCAATAAAAGTTAGATTATATAGGAATTTCAAGTTGAGAGGATTTTAACGATCCAACATGCAGTGTAATTATATCCTTTTTATTGATGATCTAATCAAAAGCACCTTCCATCATGCTTTGGCTTGGTAGAATGACCCAAGTTATTTTATTTCTTTTTCATAAATATGGGAATTAGGAAAAACCTAATTCTAAATTCGAGTAAATAAAACAAAATAAAGATCCATATGCAAAACTCACAAAGATTTTTTTATAGACTCATGTTCTAGTGCACAGTTACATATTTCATTATGATATTGATAGTGGACTTTTTATAACCTGGATATCTCAAATTTTATAATGGTGAATCTACAAATGAGTCTGTGTAATGCGTTTCTTCGTGCTGGATATATGAAGCTTAACAATTTAATAATATCCCATTAAAGATTAAGCAATTGTTTCATCTCAGCTACACTGATAACTACTTTTCATTATGAGTGGTGAAGTCCAACTGAAGTTGCACACAATTTTAATTTTTAGATCACAATAGTTTACATTAATATATCAATTGGATTGAAGCTATTAAGAATCTTCTCAAATTGTCTAAAATAGTATTCTCCAAAGTTGATCAAATGTTGTGATAATGTAAATGAATGTGCTTTGTTCTAGCATGATAAATTGGAATCTTTATTAAATAAATATTACTCTAAATGTTACATGCATCTCACTTCTCATTCTTCTATCTCAATTCATCCAAGAATGATTCCAACCAAAGTTTCTCTTTACTTGCTTTGATTATGACAACGTACTCTACCATAGTAGTATAAAGAGATTATTTTATACAGCTTTGAAATATAAATAATTGTCATACCACATAGTTGTAAACGTATATTGTAGAATTTTTCTACTATTAATGTCTTGAGCCATGCCACCACCAACAGATCTCTAGGGCCAAGTTGGAATTCCTTAATTATTGAGTATAATTTATAATACATCTCAAATAGAAGAGAATTCACTTTATTGTGTCCAATATTTTTTTCCTCGATAATTTGTTCTCACCTACAAATTCCATTACTTGAGCAATGTTAGATTTGATACACTCCATAGGGCACATTTTTCATATAGACTTGTTCCTTTTCTGTCAAAGGTGATTGTTCCCTTGATTGCTTAGAGTGATTAACCCAAGGAGCACTTGTAGATTTGGCACCTATCATTTTCTTATTATGACAGCTTCAAAATGTCATAGTTCTTTGTAATTGCCATCCCAATGATTTGTTGAAAAATCTCAAATCCTTCTTTGAAAACCCTTAGATAATAGTTTTTTCAACATAGTTCTTTTTTGCTTCCACCTTCCATCAATATATCAACATATATATTACAAGGATATAAGAATTATTGTGGGTTTTTACATAGTAATAGTGATTTGCTTAACATTTTAATAAATCATTAATTTTTGTGAAGTTGTCAAATTTCTTATATCACTATATTGTTACCTGGCTGTACAAGATTTTTAGAAGTTTGCATAACATTCTCTTCTTCCTCTTTATAATTAATTTTTATGGTTACGTTATGTAAATTTTTACTACCAAATCATCATGAAGGAAGATTATCTTAAAATCTATTTGTTGTTAAGTGCAACTCTTCATTCACCACTAGTGCAAGCACTATTCTAATTGTGGTTTCTTTCCTCATTACAGAGAGAATCTATTTGTATGCAATGCCTTCTTTATGTTGAAATTTTTTTAACATCTATCTTCACATTGTAACACTTCGTGCCATTATGCTAATGCTATTCTCTAATCTAATACACCCACTTATTTTATAAGGGTGTTTTTTCCTCTGGTAATTTTATTCATGCTTTATGGCCTACTTCCATCCGATCTTCATTTTTGCTATGGCTTCCATCACAACTCTTTATTCTAGCCCTATCAACCGACAGAATATAATGAAGTGCAGGAGAGTATCTCCGTCGTCGTGTGATAATTCTTTGATCTTCTTCTTGGTTTATGTTCTCTCACTGCATATAACCTTTATTTTTACCATCAACTACAAGAATTTCTTTCAATGGGACCACAATTAGCTTCAGATCTTTCAGAGTTTATTTTCAACCCTTCTTTCTGTAAGACATCTTCATTTAAGATCACATCTTACTCCTAATAACCTTCCGATTTTGGTCATCCTAGAAACGATAGTCAAATTTGACACCATCATAGTAAATAAGTAAACATCTCTTAGATTTAGCATCAAGTTTACTTCTAGTAGCAGGGTCAATACGAACATGTGAAAGACAACTAATCACTTTAAAGAAAGAAAGATTCATGCTAGTATGCCTTTATTTTAAAATTCAACTTGTTAAGGAATCTCTATTGATCAAACATGTTATTAGTGCTAATAAACTCAACCTAGAAACTTAAAAAACCCAACATGCATCTCATGCTCTTAGCATGATCTAATATTAATATTATGTTCATTTTCTCAATCGCACCATTTTGCAGAGTTTTTCTAGAATGATTTTCTTCATTTTGATGTATTATTTATACAATATTGCTTAGAAATTTATTTATATTCTCCTCTATAATCTGATTATAAACATTTCACCTTTAAATGTTTATCATTCTCATCTATAGCTTTCCACTTTTAAATGTGTCAAGTACATGGTTTATTCTTAAAAAGCTGAAATCAACCTTCTAACTTGAGTTATCAAACATACAGATACACCAATTTTAGCTTTTCAACTTTAGGCTATCTTGTTGCTTTAAAGAAACCTTTTTCTACTTCTTAAATGTACAATTTTGCACGAGTTATGCCAATCATGTTGAAGCTTTGGTAATTGTTATTTCAAATGAAAATTTTCATTCCCTTCTATCTTTTATGCTGTCTTACATGTCATTGGTATGAATTTGCAGTGAAGTCGATTATTGCAATTGACTGTTATGTAAAGAATTGTAATTTTATTTTCCCGAGCAACTATCATAGCTCTCTTGATAAGTTTCCTACCAACACTATTAAAAGTCACGTTATGACCTTTGTTCTCAAATTACCCAAATGAAATTAAGTTGCTTGTCAACTTGGACACATGTTTCACATTCTGGATCCCTTCTAAGTAGATCTGATGAGGGTTTTCTGCCTAACAACACTAATAATAACAATACACAAAAGTTTATCATCAATTAGATAAGCCTTTCCATGATTCCTAATAGCATAGTTTTCCAAAATTTTATGGTATGCAGTAGTATTGAGAGAAATGGTTGAACCTAACACCTAAGAGTCAATAGGACTATCAATAGAGATGATAAAGCATTATATATCTCTTTGGTTATTGCATTCATCAACATTATTCTTCTTTAGTGTTATGCCACTCTTCTTCAAGTGAACAAGTCTTGCGACAATTGTAGTACTCCATGTTTTTTTTTAATGCTTAGATTCACTTCAACCATTCTTCAAAATTTGCCTATAATGTCATTACATCTTGTTGAAATCCTTTTCAAAACTTCTGCGTATATTCTCAACATTCAAAACAAAATTTGACTATTTCACATTTGAACCTCCTCCATAATTATCGTAATTCATTAAACTTTAGTTTTTAACCTATTATGAATTGTTTAAGGTATCTCTGTTTGTTTTTCAATTATTTGGTAATAAAGCTAACAAAATTATCGTTTGATTTATACTCCACCAATACTAATTGATTTCTAATCATGTTGAACTTGTTTTAATGTTCCACCCCCAAACCACTTTTAACCACCTTTAAATAAAATCAAATTATTCATATCGCATGTTGAGAACCTTATATGCATATCTGGCTAAAGCTTTATCAATCTCATAATTGTTTACACCTTTGTCACATTATTCAACAATATAAATGGTCCCAAGCCTTGTCTATCAAGGAGATTCATCTCATAATCTCTAGCTTTATTTCCATGGAAAGTGTTTCTTCTTGCTATATAGATAATCCTCTAATTGCATTCTTCATGATACAAAGATCATTTCATCAAACTTGGTGATTCTTATTGCAATTTTTTTACCATACACTGCTCTCAATTATAATGAGTTTTGATACCAGTTGTTAGGGAATTAGGTTAGGCCTAATTCAAAATATTAAAATCAAATTAAACAAAAAGAGGACTTGTGTGTACCAATTGATGGTTACAACATATTACTGTTGCTTTAAGTTTCATTGTGATTTTGAATGCAAAGTTCTGATGTCCTAAATTATGGGTGTTATTTTGGGTTTGTGGGTTGCATTTGGCTCTGACTTGAAGTTGACCTAACTCAAATATGATTTGACTCGACTCGTTTATTATGTGTCAAAATATTTGATTCGAACTTGGCTCATTTAACCTTTTTATTAAATAGATTATGCAATTTATTTTTGGATCAATACAACTCATTTAACATGATGTGACCCATTTAAACCAATTAACCCAATGCAAACCCTGGTAGTAATCAAGTCATATTAGGGTTGATTTCAAGTTATTTGGGTCAACCAAAACTCTATTGGAATATTAATCGACTCAATTCTTTACTCAAATTTGACCTCAATGGTAATCTAGATAACTCAAACTTAAATTTTTTGAGTCGTGTTTGGGTCAAGTTGTTGGATTGGGCCATTTATTGCAATCTTTGCACTAATATCTTAGATATCTTTATAAAAAAGTTAGGGCAGCTAAGAAATGTAGTGAAATACTAAAAACTCATTAGTAAAACAACTAACAAATATTAGATACTTTTCAAAGGTCTTCAAACCTTTGATAGGGGGACACCACACTTAGTTCTTAACTTGCAATGCCAATCAATTTGTGGTTGAGTTTGAATTAAGTTGTTCTTTGTAGGGTGTAAATTTGGCACTACAACCTTACATGTTAATTAAATACCTCAATGCTCATGTTCGGTTGGATGTTAAGTACTTTGCCAAATGCATTGTAACCTTTTGAATTTTGAAGGTTTTCTCAATATTTGGATTGTTTATGAATTTCAGTCAAGAAAATAATACCTCAAAGAGCTTGATGATTATCATTCTCTTACAATCATATTTTGTTATGAATACAGATTTTTCTTTGGATAGTTCAACTTGATAGTGATGAGTCTACGTTTTCTGATATTTCAACTTAAGAAGATCGCTATACCATTCTTTGATTCATTGCTTTTCATTTAGGATGTGTTTTCCTGATTTCTACGCAACATTTAAACTTCAATTTTGAATTCCCTTATAATTGCTCACAACAGTTCTTATAGGCTCCCAACTATTTGTTAACAAAACCGATAGCATTAGGCTGTACGTCATCATCAAATTTAATCTTCACCTATACCAATTGATTCACAATCATCTGAACTTGTTTCCATGTCCCACTATCAATCCACCTTCAACCATCTTTAAATTAAAGTATTTTTTCATCAAATATATTTTACTACATACTTGGTTTTTCTTATACATATCTAATGAAACATTCATCAATCTCACAATGGTCTCAATTGTCGTTGTGCATGAGTCACATTTTTAAACCAAGTCAAATGAATCACTCCCAAAACTTATATATTAGGGAGATTTTTTCTTACATCCTTCATTATCATGGGTTTCATGCCCAAGGAAAAGTGTATCTTATGACCATGATAATCCTTTATATGCATCCTCCAAAATGCAACGTCCATGGCATCAAACTTAATGATTCCCAGTGTTGATCCTTTTTCACCGGACTTCACTTTAAATTATAATCAAATGCTCTGATATCAGTTGCTGGGGAAGTTAGGAAGAATTAATTCAAAACATTGAGAGCAAATAAAATAGAAAGTGGACCATCTCACAAAACACACCAATAATTTTGTATGGTTTGCTCAATTGATGGCTATTTCTTGTTGATGTCATTGCAGATTTTGTTACCGTTTGTTTCTAGAGTTTTTATATTCATAATTTCTCTTAGATTGTAAAAATAAAATTAGGGACTGAAAAGTACTACGAAATTTTTTAAGAAAAATTGAACTCATAAATATTGGTAATCTTTTGGGGGTTTGCTCTCAAACCCCTTAGAAGGGGAGCCTTTTTCTCCTTTCTAACTGCCACGATGAACTTACCGTGAAGGTCAATTTGTAACTGAGGTTCCGTAAGTTGTTTCTTCATATGGCATAAATTAGGTTCTATGACTAAATATTGATTGCATATATCGATGCCTGCTCTGAGTTAGATGTATGCACGTTGTCCGCAACTTTTTGAATTTTGAAGGTTTCTCTGTTTTTGGAATATTTATTTATTCCAACCAATAAAATAATATCCTAAGGAACTTAATGATTATCTTTCTCTTACAATTAGATTGTTCAAAATATATTATTTATTTTTAATGTATATTTTAACTTGACAAGTAATGATTTTATCCTTTTTTTTGACTCATTGCATTTTATTTAGCAATTGGTTTTGGATTTTTTTTAGATAGTTCAACTTAAAATATGGCTTTATTTTTCATCGACTTCTTATTGCCTTCTGTTAGGATGTTTTTTTTTTCTTGGTATCCAGCATTTAAACTCTCTCTCCCCTTCCCCTTGGCTACAACCCCAACCCACACAACTCCCACCTATGCCTTATTATATTCGTGAGATCTTTTTTTGTGGCTACTAGATATATTGGGTTCATGAGATTGAGTTGTTTAATACTTCATTTAATTTACTGATATTGTATTTTTTCAATGAAATAAATTTGACCTCGTTCATTTTCTAAGCTATATCTGATTGATTTATATTGTATTCTTAGATTGTCGGATAATGCATATGTTCTCGTGGCTGAGGTTTTGAAAAGACTCGTGGCAGTTGTTCCAACCTTTTGTCATCTATTTATAGCGGAGTTAGCAAAGTCAATGCATAACTTGGTTGCATCTGGGATGAATGAATTACATCTTAATGGAGATGCGGAAAAGGCACTTCTTGCCTCATCATCCTCCAGTGGGACTGCTATCTTGAGGGTTTTGCAGGCGTTAAGTTCTTTAGTTTCTGCATTGCATGATAAGAAGGATCCCCAGATTCTATCTGAGAAGGAATATTCAAATGCTCTTTCTCAGGTTTTAGATATAAATGCATCATTGGAATCTTTATGGTTGGAATTGAGCAACTGTATTAGCAAACTTGAGACTTCGTCTGAATCTACTGCAGATGTGGATGTAACTGCAGGAAACTTTGCATCGGCAAATGGGGGCTCCTCATCTCCACTTCCAGCGGGTAGTCAGAACATCTTGCCTTATATTGAGTCTTTTTTTGTTACATGTGAAAAGCTGCATCCTGGGCAATCAGATGTAAATCAAGAGCTTGCAGTTGTGACGACCTCTGATCTAGAAGATGCTTCTACTAGTGGTCAAAAACCAACTGGGTTTTCCATGAAAGTTGATGAAAAGTTGAATGCTTTTGTTAAGTTCTCTGAGAAGCATAGAAAGTTGCTAAATTCCTTTATCCGGCAAAATCCTGGATTACTTGAAAAGTCATTTTCTCTTATGCTCAAAGTACCACGTTTTATTGATTTTGACAACAAACGTTCTCATTTTCGATCAAAAATTAAGCACCAACATGATCATCATCATCCTTCCGTGAGAGTTTCAGTTAGAAGAGCCTACATTCTTGAAGATTCTTATAATCAGCTACGGATGCGACCACCTCAAGATCTGAAAAGCAGGCTTACTGTTCATTTCCAGGGAGAAGAGGGTATTGATGCTGGAGGCCTGACAGGGAATGGTATCAACTTCTGTCCCGTGTTATTTTTGACAAAGGTGCCTTGCTTTTCACAACAGTTGGTAATGATTCAACCTTCCAGCCAAATCCCAACTCTGTTTATCAAACAGAGCACCTCTCTTACTTCAAGTTTGTTGGTCGAGTGGTGCGTGTACTCCTTTTTTTTAACATATGCTATGAATGCTTATGTTCTTGTGATTTTAATGGGCTTTCTAACATTCATGTCATATTGCTCTACAGGTTGGTAAGGCTTTGTTTGATGGTCAACTTTTAGATGTCCATTTTACTCGATCTTTCTACAAGCACATACTGGGGGTGAAAGTTACCTATCATGATATCGAAGCTATAGATCCTGATTATTACAAAAATTTGAAGTGGATGCTTGAGGTCTGCTATATTGTATATTTACATGCTTTACTTTTAACCTTAATGCTGCTGCACTATTCATTTATTTTTATCTCTGCAGCTGCATTCACGATTTTTAATGCAACCATAATTTATTGCTTTTGCAGAATGA
Organism: Cymbidium sinense; assembly: GCA_021442155.1. NCBI lineage: Eukaryota > Viridiplantae > Streptophyta > Magnoliopsida > Asparagales > Orchidaceae > Cymbidium > Cymbidium sinense. Next base: position 18,314,574 of record CM038221.1, on the reverse strand, counting down.
TATAAGTGATATTTTGGATCTCACTTTTACAATGGATGCTGATGAGGAGAAGCTGATATTGTATGAGAGGGCAGAGGTATGCGATGCTGTTGACTAACATGACTATATCTGTGTCTAAAAGCTTATATGTTATGAGGTCCCATCCACAATTTATGTTTTCCTCTTGTTGAATCTGATAGTTTATATATTGTATTTTTCAGGAAAATTTACATACATACCACACAATGCTTATGCAGTCACTTATATATATATATGTGTGTGTGTGTGTGTGTGTTCTATGCATGAATAACTATTTCACTTTAAAAAGTTAGTAATAGTGATATTAAAGATTTTGGTGTTAGACATGGAAATGCATAAGAATTATGTGGTATGTTTCATTTTTAAGATTCCATAGTTTTAACACAGCTTTTGAATGGCTGCAGCATTCTTAAGAGTATTTTTTCCTTAACATTTATATAATATGCAATATGGTAATTTATGATAAATGATTATGCATTTATTTATTAGTTTTATTTGGCTAAGTAAAGTGTGTTTGAACAGGTTACTGACTCCGAGTTGATTCCTGGTGGTCGAAATATTAGAGTTACTGAAGAAAACAAGTGCGAGTACGTCGACCGTGTTGTGGAACATCGTCTTACAACAGCTATTAGGCCACAGATAAATGCATTTTTGGAGGGATTTAATGAATTGATCCCTCGTGATTTAATATCCATCTTTAATGATAAAGAGTTGGAGTTATTGATTAGCGGCCTACCTGATATTGATTGTAAGTGTCTTGCGTTGATCTCTTTTACTTGTCTGTATCATTTTGTTTAAAATTTACTTTTTTTCTGGAAATGCATGTAAACTAACGCTTATAATTTGATAATTGATAATTATTATGCACTTATGGTTTTACTTACGCTTGTATTTTACTCTTTTGCAGTGGATGATTTGAGAGCAAATACTGAGTATTCTGGTTATAGTAATGCGTCTCCTATCATTCAATGGTTCTGGGAGGTGCTTCTGGGTTTCAGCAAGGAGGACAAAGCACGATTCCTACAGTTTGTGACTGGCACCTCAAAGGTACTTTTCACTGTTCTTGGCGTTCATCTAATTTTTGGAAGTACCAGCTGATTTACGTAGCTATTACTGAATTAAGATTCTGTAAAAATTTTGTGATTTTAAAATACTACTGTCGTTACTGGACTTACTTTTTCATTATGATTTGCCCTATGAACTCTGTGCAATGGCGATGCTAGGAATTCCCTCGTATTAGATTGTTTTTATTTTTTATTTTTAACTAATAAATGTATGGCGGAGGAGCATGTGTTGGTTGCATGGTAATTTTTGGTGCTTTGTGGGCAGGTTCCTCTGGAAGGATTTAGTGCATTACAAGGTATATCGGGCCCTCAGAGATTTCAAATCCACAAGGCCTATGGCAGCCCTAATCACCTGCCTTCAGCACACACATGGTACGCTTCTGTTCTTTCTCCAACTTTTATCATCCTTCTCATTCACATAATGCATGCTTATACCATACCATTAATTAATATACACTTTATGGTAGCACAAATGAGAACATGTATCACTAGGTAAGTCCAGTCCTTCAGATGATTGATTTTTTGTATTTATTTTTTAAATTATTATGCGTCTTTTCAAGAAAATAACTCTTCAAATTGCCACATTTTGGTGGCTCTTGACTACTTATTTTCTCAATTCATTTTTATTTATTTATAGTAGCTTCACATAATTATCTGTCAGGCTCCCGGTTCAGAGTTGAGGCATGTTATATATTGAGTAGGGGTTAATGAACTATTATTATTCATTCATAGGACTTCTTAATCTTTTGACAATGTTTTTAAAATTGTTTTACAGCTTCAATCAGCTTGATTTGCCCGAGTATTCCACCAAAGAGCAGCTACAGGAGAGGTTGCTATTGGCCATTCATGAAGGGAGTGAGGGATTTGGATTTGGCTAAGTTGGGCGGGCATCAAAGGGCTCCTCAACTCTCTGTAAATAAAGTATAGGACAAGCAAGAATGATTCAGAAGAGGTCAGTGCCCTAAAAGTCCCAAATTTATCACTTGCCCTTATAATAGTATCCCCAAAATTATCCATCTGGCCCTCTATTTTCCGAAGAAACAAAAGAGGATTATTGTGGAAGGTGAGAGCAGTAGGGTTTCAATCAGGACCCGGACCTGCAGCATATTCATATGGTGTGCTACTGATGTGTTCTGATTGCATTGAAAGCTGGCTACGTTCTGTTTTTGTAACTCCATCTCAACGTACTAGGGTTTGGGATTCTTGGATGAAGTGGCAGGCCATAAAGACGAGACATGGATACTCTGTTTGGGTATATCAGCTTATATATTATTTTATATTTATATTTATGTATGCATTGCTTTAATGTAAATGATATCTTCTTGATTTTGGTTAATATTATTGTAGACCTTGCTCGTCCTTTACTTCATGCCATTAATAACATTGTGCTTGAACAATTTCAACGTAAATGATGATTTTTGTGAATTTATGAGACTTCTTTGACTATTCAGTTAATTGGGTGTAATATGTGCAAATCAGTTATGCTTAACTATTCAACAATTTCTGACTAAGGTGTGAGTCAAGTTGATGCTCGAGTCGTCGACTCGGGCTCGGTTTCAAAATGGCTTGCGAGTCAAGTAATAATTTGATTTATTTAATGATTTGGGATTGATTAATTTATCATGCTTAGATCAATTAACATGGTGACTCGAAATCGCGTTGGCATCGCTAATCCGCCGTCTCAATCTCCGTCGATTACCATGATGGCCATTCGTCGTTATTACCATCATTTGCTATATTTAATACATAGAGTGTTACAACGAACTTAAATATTTGTTGTTGTCAATTTTGGGATTCATTTGTGTCTATATCTGATTATGTAATCGTTATCGGAAAATTTGTCAAAATAAATATATAAGTGAAAGTTTTTTTTGGGTTGGTATGATTTTTTCCTCTTGAGGTTTTACTAAAATTTGGAGTTTTTTTTGTTCATTTCTTTAAATATCTTGTGTGTTGGATTTTCTGACAAGATTAAATAAATTTTACTCTTATATTGATTATTTTATATATATATATATATATATATATATATATATATATATATATATATAATGTTGGAATATTCAAGAATTTTGTTTTAAAAATTTATCATATATAAAATCTCTTGCTTAAATAAAAATTGATATTAAAAATAAATCTTTTTTTAATATAACTTTTAACAAAATATATATTTTTAATTCAAATGAGTTATATTATACACAACATATGTTATATATATAATTTTTTGAGATGATGTCGTGCCAAATGATTCAAAACACCCTCTTATCTTATCGAAGGTTTTCTGTCATTTATTTTTTCAATTAATTAATTTCATATATATATATATATATATATATATATGTAAGTTAAAATTATTCTACAATTAGAGGTTTTGGGAAATCAATGTGACTGGCGCTTTCGAGAAGTGATGTGGTACGTTTAAATAGGTGAGAGTTAGGTGCCACATGTTATGTATTGTTTATTTTTTAAAACGTAATTGTTGCGATGAGGGTTTAGTTGGTTTGAAGCAAAATAATATTGACTGGTTCAAAGAATTTTGAAGACTTCCTTTGGAGTAATTTTATTTTTTTTAAGTTTTTCAAATGATTAAATTGTCATATAACGATTGATAATTAATTATGATGTTTTAGATCACAATCAACATGATCTTGAATTTTAAGACTATATAGAACAATAAAATTACATTTCCTAAAATTTTAACTTAAAAAAATAGCTTTTTGGACTAATTATGGCCCACAAAATAAATTTATAATTGAAAAAAAAAGAAATGGAAGCTCGTGCAAATGAAGAATTTGTGGTACCCACATCTAGTGAATGATAAGACTACCATTGGCCTTTTATCCACAATTTAATCTAAAATATATTATTTATTATGGAATAAATAATTCATATTCAATTCAGTAATTCAATCCTCCCTTTAATTGATTCATTCCTCTCAAACTCCTGTTACAAGAGCAGTTTAAGCTCTGTGATATGCTGATAATTCAAGTGATATTATTGATGGATGTTGGATGCCTTTCTCTGTTCTTGAAAATCTCTTTTCAACTTCAAAGAAACTGCTGAAAGAGCAAACAAGAACTATAGCTTCTCTCCTTTTAGAAGTTTCCTGATTCATTTACAAAGAGGTAGAAGAAGAAGAAGAAGAAGAAGAAGAAGAAGAAGAAGAAGAAAGGATATCAAACAAATCCATAAAGGTCCTAAGCACAATTCTCTTTTTGATCACTTGTCAAGCTCTTTCTTGCACAAAGGACAACAAGATATTATCTTTAACCACTGATCAACACATCTTAGGTGAAATAAATGTAAGCATGGCAGCTGCCTAACCTCTTCTCTGTCTATATATTTGGCAAGACAAATACAGCACTCCTGCAAACATTTTGAGGAGAAGGATGTCAGCTTTTTCTTCCATTAGAAATAAAAAAAATTTACAGAAATTCTAAAATTCAAAGATTGGGGATTCCCCTCAGAATTGAATTTATATTGGATTATAAAACACTTCTTTCAAAAATATAAGGTGATTCAATATTTTGCATGTAAATAATGTCTTGATAGTTGCATTACAAAATTAGAATGAAAGTTTTACATAATTTTGACATACATGCCACATGATTCTTATATATTTACATATCAAAAATATCATTATTATTACTTTTAAAAGTGGATATATCTTTTCACACATAAAGGTGTTGTAAATATAAATATCAAACTTTTGGGTGTTTGATATGTAAAGATATTAAAATTGTGTGGCATGTATGTAAATTTTCTTTTATTTAGTTTTTTGTTTAAAAATGATTTTGACTATAAGGGCAAACATTGGATCCCTTTAGTGCACACTTACTAACAAATGCTTGGATCTTTTATATGAGGATCATATTTGTTAAGGTACTGAGTTTATAGAGTTATTGGATGATAGCTAAGCATCTTTGGTTTGCAGTTCAAACACAGCTCTTTCTTTCATAATAACAGTGCTAGAAATGCTTAATAGCACTGAAACTTACTGAATTCTTAACAGCAAACTCATCCAAAGCTTCAACCTCCTTGAATCTCCAATATGGAAGCCGAGAAATCTGATCTTCAGAGGCTCCTCGACCACTCGAAGCCAAGTTCATGTTGTAGCCAAGAACATTCCTGACTAGTGGCACAACGCAGCATAGCAACAAGAATAGAAGAAAAGGGAAAGAGTAGATGATTGCATTCCAAGAAAGAAGCGCGATGCAGAGAAGATGAAGCTTTGGAGCTCGATTAAATGAGCCCAAGCGTGAATCGAAAACCCAAACATTGCCCATTACAAACCACAGTGCATAGAATAGCTCAAGGTATGGCCTTGCTTTGTTCACCAGATGAGAACTCCTGGTCCCAAAAGAAACATTTCCTTTTAAGTTCTGACAGATATGTATGAGAAGATTATAGTTAGATTTCAGCAAATTTCTTACCTGGATTCTTCCAGGCTTCTCTGCTGCTCGACATCAGAGGGCAAGCCATGACTCTGGCTTGAATTGGAGCATCTAAATCGCCAGTAAAGAAGGGGTATGCTAAGGATATTGGCAATGTTGTAGCTACAAATCCAAATTCTTACAGGCCAAACTGGCCTCTCCGTCTTGGACAACACCATGACTGTTGTGATCGAGACTATCTGCCCAACAAGAGCGATGACCTCGAGCAGAAGCCATGGCCTGGAATTGAAGGGGTTGGATCTGAGATCAGATCTTGTACCGTTCTGGTACTGAAACACTCTCCTCAAGAACCCAAACCATCTAGCCCTCGAGACCCTCATCACCATTCTCAACAACAGCCCAACTGGTGGGCTTCGACCTTCAGCATGATCCATACTGCTCGATATTGCCATTTGTGTTCCTTCGGAGATCTGCAACAAGCTGTTCGATGCAGCCAAACAGTATCTTGAACTCATCTGAATCGTCCTCGACACTGTGCTCATCGAAGAATGGAAACAGAGAGCTTCACCATGGTCAGCAGAAGTGGCGATGAAGAGTGATCAGGGATGAAAGAAATAAGGTGGGATTAAAGGGGAAGAAAGGTGGGAGGAGTTCGATCAGATGGCGACCAAAAATCTAACAGCTTTGCTTGGGTTCCAAGGGTGGCTGAAAGAGAACTAGCCGTTGGCCAAACCATACACTTCCCTCCACTCAAGAATTGTCTTTGTTTATTCAAAAAGCAAACTAGTTTTTTAGTTTAATTACAACAAAAAAAATGCTCCAGCCGCCCATTTCTCGTGAAAAGTCAGTTCCTGTGAAGTAGTTGGGGAGTAGGCGCGTAATTCAACGAGTTGTAGACGTCCATCAAGCACAAAGAAACAGCGATGATGGCTGGGTAAACGAGCAAACATGAAGCTTCAGTTCCTTAATTAAGTATCAGATTCTGCATGAATAGCTCGAGTTCTCAAAAAAGATGGCATTTTTTTTGTTCATTTAGATATATGTATATATCCTTGAATTCCTTCATATTAAATCAAAAACATCATCTTTAATAAGTTTAAGGTTATTTGATGATTAAAAAGCTTGATTATTATTTTCAGACACATTAATTTAACCTAGAGTGCTCAATTATGGATGATCACAAAGCAAACCCTAGATCATTGGACCACTTTTCAAAACTACTTTCCACCAACATGGATGTGATTTTTATATATATATATTTTGTATTTTTTTTTTTTAAGGAATGATATCATCAGAAACATATTTATAAGGAGTTGGCTACCAAATGGTTGCAGGATTACATCATTTCATTAAAGAAATGATGAGAATAGATTGTGATGGCAACGTTGTCCTCCTTCTAACGTAAATCTGGTGAGAAAAAATAATTATACAGTTCATGGCTTATAAAATAAAATAAAACGCTTTATTAATTCAATAACAAGCTACCAGCTAATTAAGCAAAGTTATATTATATCTAATTGAAGCACAAGAGTAACTGACATTCTTGGCGAAGAAAGCTTCTGGTGATAGAAACATCAGTGAAAAATTCAAATTAGATCAGAAAAATAAAATCATTTTTATTTGGATTTGTCCAATTTAGATTCCATTTGATCTAAGTTTTAAATTTTAATTAATCCAATTTTAAATGTTTGAATTTAGGGTTTGGGTTTTTGTAAGACAGGAAAATATTGAATCAAATTTAGTTAGCAGAGGTAGAATTTTTTCTTAGCGAGAGCATAAATTAATTTTATTATTTTTTTTGTAAATATCCAAAATTTATTTGATTAAAATGAATGACTTTTTAAATAAAATGTTACATTTTTAGGAGTTAAATAAAAATGGATTTTTCATTATAAAAACTATTATGTTAATAAAACTTTATTTAAAGGTGAAAATTTTCGTTCTAATGGACTTATTAACGGCCACAAACCAGATGCCTAAAGTTTAGGTGAAAAAAAAATATTAATTTAAGGTAACTTTCTTTGTGAGAAACCTTTATTTTTATATAAAAATTATGGCTTGGCTTTAAAAAAAAGAGATTATTACGTACAAAATCTGAATATAGCTGTACATCCAGACTCTAATAATATAACATTATAAAATGCTCACTCAATACATAACTGTTGTGTATTGAATGTAAAATATTATGTATTGATGTAATATTAACCACATAGTAATCAATAATATCTATATACACAATACTACATACTCAATACACAATAATTTATAGTTAATACACAATAGCTTTATATTGACTGAGTGTCATATGACGCTATATTATTGATGTTCGGATATAGAAGCTATATCCCAGCTTTGCAATTAATATTTTTTCTAAAAAAATCATTTTAGATGGATTAATAAGGGTTCTAGAAGTTGTTATTTTGAGTTCAAATTCTATCTACATCATAAGAAAATTTCACCTCATAGATTTGAGTGAAAAATCTTCAAATAAAAAAAACATAATTTAAGCAATAAAAATATATGTGATTTAAGAAATTTTTTTTTGGCCAGGTTTTGTTTGTTGATTAATTTGTTGAAAATCAGCTTCTTTTTTTTTGTTAATATCTCTATCATGTATAGTTGAAGAAACTTGTTTTTATCGTTCATAAATTAGATTTTTTTTAATCTTAAAGTAGCTCAACCTATCACACAATAAGTAGAAAGCCCAATCAAAATGGATCTTAAAAATAAGAATAGTAAACTACACATGGCAGTGGAGGGCTTGAGACTTTTTAGCGGTGACTAGGGCTGAGAAATTAGCCCGAAGATTGTTGATTGCTCGAAAATCGGCTCATATTTTGGCTCGAATCGAGATAGATTCTAAGCAAATGAACCCAATTTCTCAAAATTTTTTCAACTCGATTTTGATCCTCACACTTTGCTCGGTCAATTGAGTCGCGATCGGATCAACTTTGCGTGACTTTTTGCTCGGGCTGGTCGGGTCATTGGCGAAACCCGAATGCTAATTTTCGTCTGATCAAGGGCATCGTTGATCAATGGTGGAGATAAAATTCCTTTCCGCCTTGTAGTTACAATACCTCGGGTCCTCGAGGCGACCTCGACTGGTCGACACTCGATAGTTCGAGACTCTTCACTCTGCAGCTTCTTCTATTCTTCTCGTGCACTAGTTTTTCGAAAGCCGGTAGTGTCGCTCACTGCTAACGATCACATCGATCAGCGACTCGATCTGTATTGGTTGTAGTGTCTGAGACACTAAGGTGTTTTTTTGTCGCTATCATCTTCATTCTACGTAGCTTATTCAATCCCTCGGTTGCTACTTGCTCGGTTTGCTTCTGCAAGTATTTCATGCTATGAGATGTCGAGAATAGATTTGTGCATCTATTCTCAATTATAGGTTCAAAATAGCAAGTCAACTGTTCATTGTTGTATATAAATTGTGTTCTTCATTTCTTTGAAGCTTCTTTCAGTTATTTCCATATTTTATTTCAGTTCTTTCAATTATTTTCATGCTCGAGCTCTTCTAAACTTCAGAGATTTCGGTTCTTTCAGTGATTTCAGATTTTCCTTAAGCTGTTTTTGTTTTAATTACCTTTAGATTTCATGATGTTGTAATAGAAAGTTAGTAACCTAACTAAGTGTCCATGCTTATGATGTGCATCTCCATTTTACTGCGGATGAAATTATATTTTTTTTTACCTGCATGTCAGCTTTATTGTGTTCTGAATGTTCTGTTTGGAATATTTTGTGGAATTATGGAGGGTTTTGTTTTGAGTGTGTCATCCTAAACCCTAAAAAAAATTAAAGAGGGGTTCTGATGACGCATGTCGACCTTTATTGGGCCTTGAATCTTCTGCTTAGAAGTTGATATATAGTGGAGAATTGTAGAAGGTTGAACATATCCAAATTTTGTCTTGATTGTGCAAATTTCAATTCGAATATAGGGAGTGATTCTGAAAATATTTGTGAAAGGCTAAACACAACACTCATTATGGGGGAACTTGAAAGTATTTGCTTTATTTATTTGCATATTTCTATATTTTTTTCTCATTTGCTTTGTGGAAGTTGGAAGGCTAAACATAGCCACTTTTTTTTCGGGTTGCATTAGATTATGTATTTTCTTTATCTATTGATATCTTGAAATTTTTATTTGAACTGATGATATAATTTCTCATAGACTCAATGACAAGTCCTTCTCAAAGCAAATCTAATAATTTTTCATGTCATCTTATTGATGATAATGCAACAACTCCAAATGAGAGTGTGGGTGAAATAACCTCTATTGATAAAAATAAGGGTAAAAGATAATGATCTGAACTTTGGCAACACTTTACTGAAATTTTTCTAATAGAAAACGGAAGAGTGGTACATAAGTAAAAATGTAATTACTGTGTGAAATCTTTTATCAAACACAAAACTGGAACCACATCTTAGTTAAGTAGACACTTCAAGATGAATCACTATAGCAAGATTGATAATAAAGGAAAGAAGCAAAAACTATTTGATCCAATAACGAGGATTTGGAGGAAAGATCGATATCTACTTTGTGTGTTTCATCTGCTTATGATTATTCTAGACTAAAAAAATATTGTGACTAAGATGATCATTATTCATGAATATCTCTTCATGGTAGTTGAACATTTATAGTTCAATATCTTGATGAAATTAATGAATGTAAATTATCTTAAAATTCTAAGGTTTGACATCAAGGAAGAGTGTATGAAAGTGTATGAAATTGAAAAAGATAAATTGAAAAAAAGTTTGAAAATTATGGAGAGAGTTTTGATTACTAGTGATTGCTGGACATCAAATCAAACAATTGGTTATATGTGTCTTATTGTGCATTACATTAGTTCTGATTAAAAATTATAGTCCGTGATAATTAGTTTTACTGATTTGGATCCTCCTCATAGTGGGGCTTTGATTTCTCAGGTAATTTTTGAAAGTTTGTTGCAATGGGGTCTACAAAATAAAATAAGTACCATCTCTTTAGACAATGCATCATCAATGTAGCAGCTAGAAATTTGAAAGCACTGTTCACTAGAAGATCTTGATTTTTATGATGGGGGATTTCTTTCATGTTCATTGTGCCACTCATATTTTAAACTTAATGATGCATGATGGTTTGAAAAAGATCAATAAAATAATTGAAAGGGTAAAAAAAATCTATTTTATTTATAAAACGATCTCCAACTCACTTACATAAATTTGGAGAGATTGCAAGACAGATTGGCTTATTCACAACAAAGACACTTTGTATTGATGTGCCTACACATTGGAACTCCACATACAAGATGTTAGCGTCTGGTTTTTATTATAAGAATGTTTTTCCTGAATATGATTTGTGTGATCTCATTATACATGACTATCTTCTCAAGAAGATTGTGTTAACTTTGAGAAAGTATTAATTGAAATTTTTTCAGGTTCAACCTATCATACTACAAGCAGACTGCTTCCCAATCTAGCTGTAATCAAGAAAATATAGGATCAATAATGCTTATCTAGTACTCTTTTCATTTCAAACATGACAAGTATCGTGAAAGCTAAATTTGATAAATATTAGACTGATTGTTCAATGTTATTTTCGATTGCTTATATTTTAGATCCTAGAATGAAACTGTTTGCCATCAATTATTACTACCCGCCAATATATGATGTTGACGTTGTGATTGAGAAGGACAATATCAAATAAATTTTTTTTGAGCTATAGTCTTATTATGCTGTTGATATATAGACGACAGGTAAATAAATTACTAGAGCATCCACCTCTTAACTTGAAATAACCACAACTGAGCTAGTAATATTACACATGCTAATCTGGCTGATTTGTATGAGTTTATAGATTTTACTGACCTCTTAGTTCTACAAAAGTCTGATTTGGAGATATACTTAGAAGAAACTTGTATAAAATACTCTGATTCAGAATTTGATATTTTGGAATGGTGGAATATATTTGCCATGAAATACCAAACTCTCTCAAAGACGGCCAAAGATATTTTTACCATCCCAGTAACAATTGCCGCTTCTAAGTCAACTTTTAATGTAGGGGGTCGTGTGCTTAGCGATTAGAAGTTCAATTTCACCGAGAATATTAAATGCTTTAGTATGTTAACTAGATTCGGGCCGCATATAAATCATCGAAAGATATATTGGTAATATTTACTTTTTCTTATTTTATAATGCAATTTGCTTCTATTCAAATATGAGTTTCATTTCTTCCATTGCAATTTTAGTTTGATATTCTTGCGGAAGAGAACTTAGTTATAAGTGTATCTGAAAGCTTATATATGAAATCACAAATATGAAAATGAGGTGATAACATTTCAATTATGTTCTACATTTCTCCTTTTTTTTTGTATATTTTTATCTTCAGTGAATGTTTTGTGAGATTCAAAAAACTTGAACATTCTAATTGGAGAACTAGTTTGGTTGTGTTATGTGAGAGTCCGTGACATTTATTATGGGCTATATATTTTATTATATATTTTATGCTTTTGTGTTGTAATATTTTATAGTAGTGACGATATGATGCCTAATGATAAAATTAAACTAAAATGGCTTAATGGGGGCTTTGGTGGTTGATTTTTTATATTTTTAGTGGAATGACTTGGTCAATGAACTAAATTTGAGACCATTTAGTCATTTGGAGTGGCATGCTTGATATTGTTTTTAAATTTTATGTATTTGAATTGTAGTGAAATTTTGGTTTAGCTTTACAAACAGATTACTTCATTTTACTACATTTTATTTGCTGATGCATGCTGTGTTGGAATTTGGAAATATGAATTTTGTAATGTCATCCTAGACATGTAATACTACTATAATATTGTTGCTTGGAATGATGTTAGTTATATTATTTTATCAATAAATCTAAAATAAGAAGGCTATGGAACTATGGAAGGTTCAAGGTTGAAAGCTTAGAATGATGTAATGATATAATTTTATTGGAAATGAGTTTGCTAGAAGCTGGAATCATATGTAGATACTTTTGTTGTTATAAATAGATTTCAGTTCTCTATTCTTTTGCTTACAGGGAATTACTATTTAGTAATGATTATTTGTCTATTAGTTGATATGTTGATCACTCTTTTATGTTTTGTTTAACATGAGTCATGATTGCCTTTTCTGTTTTGTTTAACATCTTTGAAGTTTTTTTTTTTTTAGAAATTGAAATTGGAATTGATCAATATTATATCTTTTAGTTCAAATTATTGAAGATGAGATGACTTTTGGACTTTGTTTTGTTGTTCAAGAATTAAATTAGGGAAACATTATAGTTGTTTTGATGACTGTTTATCTACAAGGAATTAAATACTTTTGGACTTTGTTTTATTGTTCCCAATGGGCCATGGCTTTACAATCTAATATGCTCTAAAGAAGTTAAAATAACTGTTTTGATAACTGTTATAGGATTAAATTGGAATTGATCAATTTTGTTTTGAGAAGTCTTGTTTTGATGAAACCATATAGTTAAATGCTGTTTTGATGATTGTTATATCTGAAGTCTTGTTCTGCTTAATTAGTTTACCAGTCTTAGCTAAAAATATTTGTTTAATGGCACCCTAAAAATTATTCAATCATCTTAGTTTTTTGAGGGCACAAAAATCAATTACTTTTTTTTTATTATTTTGGTTTTCGGTTCTCCATTTTTTCACGAACAAGAAATTACAATCTTGCTATCTAGACTCTAGGCTGAGATAATTTAATTTTTTCTTGAATTTCTATATATATTGTGATAATCATAAAGAATACTGATTTGCTTTTTCTCACTAATTTTTTTCTTATATGTTTAAACACAGATTTCTATTCTATTTCTCATTTATTTTCATTTTCAGTTCTAGACTTGAGGTAATTATTTTCCTTAATTTTTATCTGTCATACGGACCCGTGGTCGACCTAAAGTGGGGTTATCATGAAGAATTTTTGATTTTCTAATTTGGGACAATGATGAGAAGAGATTATATTTATAATTTGGGCTAACTCAATAATTTTTGCTTCATTATTGGTGGCTCTCATTTGATGGTCGGGTAACCTAGAGCCTTTATTTATACCATCAGCATTAGTCCTATTTCCTTTCTTGCCTTTAATATTATGAGTCTCCTATATACATGATATTTTTGATTTGTGAAGTTTTGTAATTTTTGTTAGAGATTTATTTCTCTATCTTTAGGGCTCTAATGGATGGCTTTGGCAACATATAATCTACAATTATTGAAGTGAAGTACACAAATTACAAATTTCTGTTAATTGTTGATGCTTGGAGATGAATATTATTTTCTCTGAGTCCCAGAAATAATTGTTAATTTAATATTTTTTATTTTAAATGTTATGTCATTTGTATAATTTTATGGACCATTTTCATGTGATCAAATATGAAATGTCAAATATATAATATTAGCCAGAATTGAACAAAATTTGTATTTATAGGAACTATTTGTTTGTAATGTGAAATTATAATTTATTATTGAAAATTTTATTTTTCAATTCAACTGTATTGTATGTTTACATTATATTATTTACATAACATTATTTACATATTCAAAAAACTTATGAATTTTGAACCAAATCGACTTTCGAGCCAATCGAGCCAGCTTATTTCACTTTTGAGCTAGCTCATTTCAATTTTGAGCCATGGTTACTTCGAGCCAGTGAGTCCGAGTTTCTATCAGCTAGAAATCATAACAATCGAGCCAAAATATATTGTTTCGAGCCGATTTCGAGTTGGTTATAATTCGGCTTGAAATCGGATTGTACACACCCCTCGCGGTGACCCACATACAAATTCATTCATTTCTTTAAAAAAAAAAAGGAAAAAAGAAAAACAATCCTCAATATTTTGGGATTGACCTATGATAGGATATTCACATTTTTTAGGAGCATATATATATATATATATCACATAATTCTAAGATATTTATATTTCTAATTCATAAATTTTAATATTTAGATTTATAACACTTAAGCTTGAAACTTTACATAAAAAATATAAACCACTATTGTCATCTTTTTAAAGTAATCATTTTGATGTACTAATTTTAATTATAAGTCTTTTAAAATGATACACTTTGTCTTCTTTATCCGCTAATTATTTTCTTAAGATTTCATCTGTTCCTTTGTAAGAAAAATGGATTTGATGTTTTGAGGTGTTTTTTTTTAAAAAAGTTAAATCTTATTGAAAATTATTTGAAATTGGTTAATCTTAGTTTAAAATATTTATTTGCGTGTAAATCTATGATTTTATATTTTGGGTTTTGTATTTTTTATAAATTTTATTTCAGGATTTTTTTTTTGTTGATGTATTTTTCAATTAATTTAATGTGTCCAATTACTAATTATAAATTAACAAATTTTTGATAAATTTATATAAATTTCATAATGTTTGCCTAGTTTAATTATGTAAAAAAAATGAATTGGTGATTACGGCTAACTATCTAGAAGACGTAAAAAAATCTGAACTGATTTTCATTGGATTTTCTGACTGTCGAAAATCATTTTGAGCATGTAGCAACTCAACAGTGTGGATGGCGACGGTTGTGGCGGTTGATATTTAGCGATGACAGAGCAGCAGCCGCTAGTGGTGGCCGAAGGTAGCAGTCAATGGCTCATAGAGGACTTCGACAGCCGACGATTGTTGGAGGTGGCAACGGTGAAGATGATAGTTAATTTTATATCCAACATGAATTATAAATCCTTTCATAAATCCATTACCAAAATAAGAATCAAATTATCGTTAAGACAGACTGAGAAAGAACGATACTCTAATAGGAGATGGAAGTATAGCTGCGATCAGGAGAGATAAGAGTAATAGTAAGCACATTATGTGAGCCCTTTACAGAGTAATTAAGGCTACTTATCAGGAGTAGCGTGCAAGGTAAGGCAAGAAGCTCGTAGCATGGGGAAAACCCCAACGGTGACAAAAGTACTTTCGTGGTAACCAAAGGACAACAAATGCGAAAATTAATCAGCTAGCAGAGAAGTCTTAGGCATTTACATATCTAACATCTAAAATAATATTGTGCTGTTTTTATTCAAGCCTTTACATATAAATAAACATGCAAGCATGCATATCACATTGCAAAATTTGTTTTGATTTCATTAATTCCTTGAGCAACATATTGAGTTCCTTTTACTTGTGAAAAACTAGTAAAAAAATGGTCTTTGCAGTTACTTAGTTGATTGCACATTACAATATTATCATCTTTCATTACTTTGCCCCTTTCTCCTTAATGTTACTCTACAATCACTATCTTTTGTTGCCACAATCTATAATTTACTTGTATCCCTGTAGTCCCTTTCCCTTCAATGTCTTTCTTGTTGCCACAACAAATATCCGTTTCTGCTTGGTTCTACTAATACTGCTAGCATTAAGTTCTTCGTATAAATCTTTTGTTTACTCAAGTATTATGACTAAATGCTAATGGCTCTTAGCCTTTAGTTTTACTTCTTCAATCTTGACTTCATTTTATTGTTTTTTTTTAGAGTATAAATTATTTTGTTTGTAAAGTTTATTTTGGTATTTTATGCTATCTTTTAAAAAATATTGTTATTTATTTTTGTATTAATAGTAAGATTTTAAGATTTTTATTCATTGATGAGATACTAATCTTAAGTTCTTTTGATTATATGATAGGAAAACGACTTCAAAAATAGTCATTGATACAGTTGGTGATAATTCTAAATAGGATGATAATACGCTTTTATGTATCCAAAATTAAATTGTCAACGAAAATATAAAAAAATATATATTAAAGATGTAGAGCTAATTTGTTTAAACAATTTGAACGAATCATTCCATCAAGCTCAGAAATAACATTCATACAACATAAAGAACTATAAAAAAACTAGATATAGAGGTTGAGTAAAGGAAGTAGAAAACCTCATATAAAACGTTGTCCTTCCTTTGTTTTGGCCATGCATTAGACATTTTGTGATCTATTTTACACAGTTATATCCGCATTATTGTGCGCACATCTCTATCTGATAGTGGATGAGCTTGTCATAGCATGCTATAATTCTTGTAAAATATAAAATGAACAGATGTTGGAGATGGCCTTTTAGTTCATTTATATTTTTTGATAGCTTTAAATATAGAATCACTTCCTTCGGAATTTTAATATACTTTTATGTAAAGTATATGACAAATATGACTAATAAATTAATCATAGTTCTATCGTGTTCTAGAATTCTAAATTAAAATGGCCAAATCGTAGTTCCTATATTAGAGAGCATAGTTTACTTCGTAGAATACTTCTTTATGGAGCGCTACATTGTATCTAAAAGTCACTCAACAAGCATTGAAAATTTATTAGGAGATGAGAAGCCAATTGACGTGTCTGACTTCTTCTACTAGAGCGTTTGAAGTATCCAACTGTGTTCAACACAACAAAATGTTCATCTAGAAGCCTCCTTAATGTTCTTGATCTAGAAAATAATTTTATTTGGAGACATGAAAAGCATTGGTTGAATCATTTTGATGAATTTATGCTAATAATAGGAAAATTATGATTAATAATTAATTTGCTCTCTGATATGAACCGGATTCGATCTGAGCCGTTGATCCAGTGAGATGACCGGCTTCTATCTGTGCCGTTAGATCTGCGTGGTTTAAAGCTAGCCTTTCGATCTGTCTGGGAACTTGAATGGTGGATAATGGATCGTAGCCGTCTAAAGTGTGCCTAGCTTTTTTTTGCAACCGTTGGATGTAGCTTCTCGGGGAAGGAATGGATAACGGGTTAATTCCTTGTTCCGGCTCTTCGAGCGGCCGAATCGACTCCAAAGGAAAAAAAGCAGCTGAGGGAGAGCAGAGGGGAAACCCTAGGGTTCCTGCCGGGGAATATGGTGATTCCGGCGAATAAACCAGAAGAAATTGCAGGAGGAAGAAGGAGAAGAAGGAAGAGCAGAGGAAGAGAAGAATTCCTTTCAGAAATATATTCATTCCCTTCTGTTTGACTTCTTACTTCTATTTATAGTCTCTTCTCTCTATTACTAATATTGATCTAGGCTTTCTATACATGGATAACTACTTTCTGTTACAAATATTGAGTTTCTTGCACCATTGTAACTATTTTCGCCATGATTTGTTGATCTTTTTGTTTTTGTGCTCTGAGTATCCGTAATTATTTCTAGCTTAATGTAAAAATCATTTCTTGGTTTCTTGATTGCTTCTTTATTATTCTTTTGTCATCAAAGATCTGTCTTGGGTGTTGATGCGGTTCATTCGGAAGTTCTTTGGCTTCTCTTCTGTTTTAATCTCTGTTGCTCATCTTTGGTTTCTAATATTTATTAATTCTCTGTAAGGGTCTTGTATTGAGTTGTATTCTGTTGGACTTATATTGAGTTGTAGTCTGTAATTCCCTTCTTGTACTATAGCCCTTCTATTGTAATTTATGGATGTATGTGGCCCATTTCTTACTCTTCTAAGTCTTTTAGCAGTAGAATGGCCTATACTGATTCTTATTTTATTATTTCCTATATTATTAAATGAAGTCTTTCATCCAATATAGGATTTTTTTATTCCTTTTGCTTCTGTTGTCTTTTGGAGAATTTGGAATCATATCATTACTCCCAAATTGACCTTGTCCCCAAGGTCAAAGTCGAAATGTTCTCTGTATTTCTTCACTTGACACCCAAGAAGCATTTGTGGCTAGAAGTCCCTCCCATTGTATTAAGATTTCTTTAATTTGTTGATCTCCCTGTAGTATTGTTCTGTGATCTAAAACTTTAATAAACTTGACTAACATCTGCCTGTCTATGAAATGAGTTGGTAATTTTTCTGGGTGTAGTGTAGAATCATGTCTATATTGCTTAAGTCTGGATACATGAAATACATTATGAATCCTTGTTGTTTCTGGCAACTCTATTCTATATGCTACTGTCCCTATTTTCTGTAGAATTTTGAAAGGACCATAATATTTTCTCTGTAGTTTTGTATACTGATTCCCAGAGACTGAAGTTTGTATATAGGGTTGTAGTTTAACTAATACTAAATCATTTATTTTAAATTGAAGCTCTCTTCTATATTTATCAGCCATTTGCTTCATTCTATTTTGAGCTTCCTGTAAGTTTGTTTTAAGTAGCTGTGAAATTTTGTCCCTCTATTATAAAACTGTTTCCACCTCTGTGTTGATAGCTGTATTCCCATTATAGGGTATTACTGAAGGAGGAAGTCTGTCATATACTATTTGAAAAGGAGTCATTTTTGTGGAAGTATTGATGGATATATTATAGGAGAATTTTGCCCATGGAAGGAATTGTAACCACATCCTTGGTGTCTCTAATACAAAACTCTTAGATATTGCTCTAGGATTCTATTGGTTACCTCTGTTTGGCCATCAGTCTGAGGATGGTATGCACTATTATGCTTTAATGTGGTTCCACTTAATCTAAACAATTCCTGCCAAAAATTGCTCATAAAGATTGGGTCTCTGTCTGAAATTATACCTTGTGGTATGCCATGTAGTTTGGCTATGTCTGAAATAAAAATCTGGGCTATATAAGAGGCTGTAAAATTGGTTGGAAGGGTTAAGAAGTGTACATATTTTGATAGTCTATCTACCACCACTAATATAGCTATTTTATTATGAGACGTGGGTAGTCCTGTAATAAAATCCATTGATACTTCCTCCCAAATGGCTTCTGGTATAGGTAGAGATTGTAGTAACCCGATTGGCTTCTGAGTATCATATTTGACTTGTTGACAAATAGGAGTCATTTTTGTGGAAGTATTGATGGATGTATTATAGGAGAATTCTGCCTATGGAAGGAACTGTAACCACATCCTTGGTGTCTCTAATACAAAACTCCTTAGATATTGCTCTAGAATTCTGTTGGTTACCTCTGTTTGGCCATCAGTCTGAGGAT
Organism: Cymbidium sinense; assembly: GCA_021442155.1. Lineage (NCBI taxonomy): Eukaryota > Viridiplantae > Streptophyta > Magnoliopsida > Asparagales > Orchidaceae > Cymbidium > Cymbidium sinense. Next base: position 18,295,241 of record CM038221.1, on the reverse strand, counting down.
GGTATGCACTACTGTGCTTTAATGTGGTTAAACTTAACCTGAATAATTCCTACCAAAAATTGCTCATAAAGATTGGGTCTCTGTCTGAAATTATACCTTGTGGTATGCCATGTAGTTTGGCTATGCCTGAAATAAAAATCTGGGCTATATAAGAGGCTGTAAAATTGGTTGGAAGGGTTGAGAAGTGTACATATTTTGATAGTCTATCTACCACCACTAATATAGCAGTTTTATTATGAGACTTGGATAGTCCTGTAATAAAATTCATTGATACTTTCTCCCAAATGGCTTCTGGTATAGGTAGAGGTTGTAGTAACCCGGCTGACTTCTGAGTATCATATTTGACTTGTTGACAAATAAGAGTAATTTTTGTGGAAGTATTGATGGATGTATTATAGGAAAATTCTGCCCATGGAAGGAACTGTAACCACATCCTTGGTGTCTCTAATACAAAACTCCTTAGATATTGCTCAGGATTACATACCTGTTGGCCATCACGAGGATGGTATGACTTCTGCTTTTAATGTGGTTCCACTTAACCTGAACAATTCCTACCAAAAATTGCTCATAAAGATTGGGTCTCTATCTGAAATTATACCTTGTGGTATGCCATGTAGTTTGGCTATGTCTGAAATAAAAATCTAGGCTATATAAGAGGTTATAAAATTGGTTGGAAGGGTTGAGAAGTGTACATATTTTGATAGTCTATCTACCACCACTAATATAGCAATTTTATGAGACTTGGGTAGTCGTAATAAAATCGATACTTCCTCCCAAATGGCTTATGGTATAGGTAGAGATTGTAGTAACCAGTTTCAGTATCATATTTGATTTTGACAAATATAGGTTAAAAGTGTTTAATATCTTGTTTCATTGCTTAGTAATTGTTGATTAATGGCCAATGTCTTCTAAATTCTCCCATGGCCTCTACCTGTTGAATGTGATTCTCTTATAATAGTGTTTTATTCCGAGTCTTGAGACAATCTCCTTTATAGTGTATCAATCCATTAACAAGTCTATATTTAAGAAATAAACTTGGATTGTCGATATTTTCTTATGCGTCTTGTAGTTCGTTGATGTGTTTCCTCTTTGATTTGTTGCATTATAGTATTGAATTATTGAGTATAAGCATATAAGCTGAATGACATAAGTGATTCTGAGTTGTTAGTTGTAGAACTATCTTCTGTGTAAAATAATTTTTATTAAAGCATCAACGCTTTGTTTGCAATCGGTTTATATAATAGTGTAGTCAAATCTAAGGAGTTTGATTAAAATCTTTCTCGAGTCTCAATTGTTGCATTAGCTCCTTATGTTTTTTGACTGTGATGGTAAACTTGTTACCTAGATATTGTCTCTATCTTGCTACTATTTCTGTTATAGCATACAATTCTCTTGTATATGTTGATACTTTTTGTAATGATGAAGATAGCTTCTTACTAAAATAAGCTATAGGATGGCTATTTTGTATTAAAACAGCTCCAATTATTGTACCAGATAAAATATGTCCTAAATACTTAATTCTGTCCTGTATAAATAAGCATTTAGATGGTTTGATAAACAGTGAATGTTGCTTGAGTTGTTCCAATTTTGGAGATCATTTTGATGTAACTCCAAGGTCCGCTATATATAAGTATATCATCAAAAAATACTAAGACAAATTTTCTTAAGAATGGCTTAAGCACTGAATTCATTAATGCTTGGGATGTTGATGGTGCATTTGTTAGTCCAAATGTCATTGCAATAAACTCATAGTGTCCTTCATGAGTTCTCTGGAGTGAGAATTGAAAATCTGTCAGGTGTTGTTACTTTATTTAGAGCTCTGTAATCCACACAAAATCTCCAAGTTCTATCATTCTTCTTAATTAAAAGAGCTGGAGAAGAGAAAAGGGCTAGTGCTTTCTCTGATTATGCCACTGTCCAACATTTCTTTAATTACTTTTTTGATTTCTATTTTCTGAAAGTGTGGATATCTATAATTTTTGACTTTCACTGATTGAGTTCCAGGTAGCAGATGAATCTGGTGGTCTATATCCCTCCTTGGAGGTAAGCTTGCTGAAATTTGAAATAGTTCTTGATATTGGGATAATACTTACCGATTCTAGTAAGATAATTCTTTATAGAGAAATATGTTCCCTTTGTTATTTCTCTAATCTAGAAATATGAGATTATTTCTTATTTTTGCTGCAATTTGGTGAACTGATGGAAGGTAATGCTGTCCACCTTGGAGGATGTATCCCCTTATAACTGTACTAATTTTTCATTAGAGTAGAATTTCACAGTGAGCTTTTTATAATCAATTGTACACTCACCCAATTGTTCTAGCTATTGAACACCCAATATAACATCTGCTCCTTGCATGGGTAGCAGATAACAATCAGTGATAAAAGTGTTTTCTTGTAGTTGGATAGGAATATTAGAGCATATTCCTGAATATTTTAAAGTTTCTCCATTGCCTACTAACACTTGAAAAATTAACGCAGATGTTACTTTATAGTAATTAAATTTGGCTAGTTTGGACTGAATAAAATTATGGGTTGAACCACTATCAATCAATACTTGTACTTTTTTATTTCCAATCAGTCTTTGTAATCTTAATGTCCTAGGATTATCCTGACTGTAAAGGCATTGAGGCTGATTTCTGGAAATTCCTCTTGTAATATTTGCATTTCGCTTGATTTGCCGCAGTATTGCTCTCATCATTGACCACCATTAAAGCAAATAATTTGGATTTGCATATATGACCTCTGTGATATTTTTCATCACAGTTAAAATATAGTCCTTTCTTTCTTCTTTCTTCTAACTGTGTTGTTGTTAATTTCTGGATTGAAATATTTTGTTTGTTGGTTATATTATTGCTATGGTTGGGTATTGATGTGGTAGAAAAGGTGATTGGTATATCGTGATTGTTTTATTGGTGGAGATTGGTTGACTCGTAATTTTGGCCATGAAAATTTCATCACTAGTCTATCTTCCATTAGCTAATTGAAAAGCTTGAAGGGAATTACAAAGGCTCTTACTTCCCTCTTAATATCATGTCTAATCCTTGATTCAAAACAGCTTTGTAGAAATTCAGGTGGAATACCTAACATTTGATTAGCTAGTTCTTCAAATTCATTGTAGAAATTCTGAACTGTTGTTTTCTGTAGAAGCTAATTCTCCTCTAAATCTCAGATAGAGATGGACCAAATCTTTGAATGACCTATTCTTTGAACGTGTCCATTAATATAATTGTTTATTTAAGTGCATCCACCGATACCAAATTTTAGTGTCCATCCATGTATACGAGGCAATTAGGAATCTACGGTCCTCCGATAAGTTATATGTCAAAGAATTGGTCCGCTTTAAAACAACCAACCTCAAGATTTTTTCCATTAAACCTTGGCATATCTACCTGGTCTAATGTTTTGCTGTGTGTGTTGTCTATTTGGAATATAAATTTCTGTATGAGAAGAAGTACATACCTGTGATTGTTGTTGTTCTTGATAATTGTTATCCAATTTTTCTTCTATAGCAGATAATCTTCTTGAAACTTCATTTAATATCATAGTGATAGAAGACATTTGCTCATCTGTTTTGTTGAGTCTTCCTACACATTCTTCTATTGTCTTGGCTGTGTGTCTTGTTCCTTCTGCCATTGCTGTTTGTTGGAGTCAATGAGAGCACCAATGATATGAACCAGATTCGATCTGAGCCATTGATCCAGTGAGATGACCGGCTTCTATCTGTCGTTAGATCTGCGTGGTTTAAAGCTGGCCTTTCGATCTGTCTGGGAACTTGAATGGTGGATAATGGATCGTAGCCGTCTAAAGTGCGCCTAGCTTTTCTTTGCAACCGTTGGATGTAGCTTCTCGGGGAAGGAATGGATAACGGGTTAATTTCTTATTTTGGCTCTTCGAGAGGCCGAATCGACTGTGAGGAAAAAAAGCGAGGGAGAGCAGAGGGGAAACCCTAGGGTTCCTGCCGGGGAAGATGGTGATTCCGGTGAATAAACCAGAAGAAATTGCAGGAGGAAGAAGGAGAAGAAGGAAGAGCAGATGAAGAGAAGAATTCCTTTCAAAAATATATTCATTCCCTTCTGTTTGACTTCTTACTTCTATTTATAGTCTCTTCTCTCTATTACTAATATTGATCTAGGCTTTCTATACATGGATAACTACTTACAAATATTGAGTTTCTTGCACTTGTAACTATTTTCGCCATGCTTGTTGATTGTTTTGTCCGGCTTGTGCTGAGTATCGGTAGTTATTTCTATTTATTTGTAAAAATCATTTCTTGGTTTCTTGATTGCTTCTTTATTATTCTTTTATCATCGAAAGATCTGTCTTGGGTGTTGATGGGGTTCATTCGGAAGTTCTTTGGCTTCTCTCTTATAATCTCTGTTGCTCATCTTTGGTTTTTGATATTTATTAATTCTCTGTAAGGGTCTTGTATTGAGTTGTATTCTGTTGGACTTATATTGAGTTGTAGTCTGTAATTCCCTTCTTGTATTATAGCCCTTCTGTTGTAATTTATGGATGTATGTGACCCATTTCTTACTCTTCTAAGTCTTTTAGCAGTAGAATGACATATACTGATTCTTATTTTATCATTTCCTATATTATTGAATGAAGTCTTTCATCTAATATGAAATTTTTTTATTCCTTTCACTTCTGTTGTCTTTTGGAGAATTTGGAGTCATATCACTCTCTCAATCATTTGTATTATACACTCGAAGTGTCTGAACTCTGTGAAAACCAGTTTATGAGAAGCGTACAGAAAGTGTTCTAAAAATTATTTTAGGCGAAGAGCAGAATGAAGAACAACATATATTGTTTCAGACTGTTATTTACAAACTACCATTGGATTATCATTAAGTTTTTTTTTTTAAAAAAAAATTTCAGCATCCGGTTATCCTCATTATAAATTCTGCTGCAAGCAGTTATCATTCTGTTGCTGGTTATTTTATGCTAATAACTTGGGTTTCAAAACTAGTTTGTTCTGCAGCAATATAGAAAAGTTTTGTCAAAGAAACTAAATAATATGGTCAATCAGATTAAGCGTCAGAGACGTTCTTATCTTCGGTATGCTGTATCTGTCACATGAATATTTTTTTGCGCCATAATTGTTATCTGTTTATGGTCAAGATGTCTATGGGATGAATGAATGAGATGTGGTACGTAAATATATTACTATTATTCATCTGATAGCCTTACAGGTTTCTTTTTTAATAAAATATTTTTCAAATTATAATTATTGAATATAATGATATTTGTTGCGTGCTAGAAAAACTAGTTGCAGTAGAGTAAAAGTTTACACTTTAGCTTCTTTAGGGAGTTCAGCACACACACAGATATTTAAAGAAATGAACAATAAACCAGTTTTAAAAAACCTCAAAAGAGGGAAAACCACGGACCTGCCAAAAAAGCTTCCACTATGTATCTATTTCAGAGTACACGATCTTCCCGATACCGGGATTACAGAATTGTATATGAAAAATAAATGTCGCCAAGTAGTAAAGCCGATGCCGGCGATATAATAATGTTGACGATGTTGACGATATTGACGATGTGACAAATTAAGCCGACGATGACATGATGACCGAGGATGACGATAGTGATGACCGGAACAATCGACGACGAGATCACGGCAGGCTAATGGCGGTGGCGGCGCGCAATGGCGGTGGCCGGCGGGTTGACAAGCCGAGTGGCGACAGGCTGGAGGATCTTGAGCTCTCCTCTCTTGCTTGCCTCCTTTCTCCTTCACTTGGCCTCCTCATAGGAGGAATTATTTATAGACGGAGAGGCCTCAGAATACATGCAAAACCCGTACCACTCCACTTCATCGGACGGCTCAAAATGATCCCCTTGATCATATGATGTATTTTGTGCATTTGAATGCTCAAATGAAGTTGGAATTGTAAGATCTTTAACTTGTTGGAACCGGCTCATCGAGACATTGATACAATAAACACTTCATATTTGAGAGCTATTTAGGGATTTAACCGATATCCCAAAGTTTCAAGGATATTTTAAGAGCTTGATCTCACCGCCAACTTGGATCGCTTGCTTTTAACATCAAGATTCGTTTCAATTAATAGTATTTTAAGTGTCATATCTGTTCCCCTATTTTTGGATGATATCCCAATCATCCAAAAATATATGTCAAATACTTGAAAATAGTAAATTTTCAATGAAATTTGAGGGTCCATTAACGACATTTTAAGAGAACAGATCTTCATGTAGCAACATATTATGAATATGGAAGTCGATGCACGCAAATACGTGGTAGCGCAAGCGCGATCGATTATTTACGATCTCGCGAACGAGTTCAGGCGATGCTACGGCCAGTGTGGCGGCGCGCGTTTCATGCGCGGCGAGCGGTGTCGGTGGCGCTGGCGGCTGGCGCAGAAGCGCTGGTCAGGAACTGACGGCGATATCGCGGTCGAACGGGCCGGATGTGTAATGGGCAAGATCTGGGTCTTAACTGGATCGGCCTACGGGTTCGGGCACGCTGAATGGCGACGACCGAACGCGGGTCGGCGGTCATGGCGAAAACGGTCGACGGCTGCTCACGCTTGAGCGTTCACGTCGGCGTTCCGCCATGCGCGGGCGAAGGCCGCGTCGGGCAACATGGAGGCGGCATGGACGCATACATGCGGTGGCTATGCATTGGCGGGCCATGGTACGCCATGGCACGCGGGGCCTAGAGCCAGCCAATGATGGTTTTGACGGTTGCGGTTTCGTTTGGCAATTTTTTACCCTTTGCCTAAGGGTCTATAAAACCCCTGGTGGGAGAAGGCACCTTCTCTCCTTCTTGAGAAGGTCATTTGAGGATCAAGACCCATAGTTCATACTGAAGACTCCGCTTTTCCCTCGAAGAGGTGTTAACTAACCTCTGACGACGGGATCGAGGCGATCAAGACCCGTAGTTCATACGGCAAGGCTCCAGTTTTCCCTCGAAAGAGGTGTTAACTAACCTCGTTGGACCGACCGGCATCGGAGGCGATCAAGACCCGTAGTTCATACAGCAAGGCTCCAGTTTTCCCTTGAAAGAGGTGCACCAACCTCGTGACCGACCGGGATCGGAGGCGATCAAGACCCGTAGTTCATATGCGCTCCGCTTTTCCCTCAAAAGAGGTTAACCGACCTCGCCGGACCGACCGGATCGAGGCGATCAAGACCCGTATTCATACGGCAGGCTCCGCTTTTCCCTCGAAAGAGGTGTTAACTAACCTCGACCGGACCGGACGAGGCGATCAAGGAGACGATAACTCCAGACGGGGTCGAGGTGAAAGCTTCGATGATCGGCCAACAACGGTGACTGCAATGCGATTGGCGGACCGGCTATAGGGGTTGGCGGCCAACGGGGTTGTCTGCAGTGGCAACTGGCGATGGTAGTCGATGGCGTTCAACTGGCTGGTGAAGATTGTCCGGTCGGCAGAAGTGATCGCAGACGAATGGCCATGGCGGACCCTGATGGTTCGCGGGCGATTGCCGCAAAGCCGGCAGCGGACCAAATGGCAGGACCGCGGAGATTGGCTCGCAGTGGTGACACGGGCGAAGGACCAATCGGGCAATGCGACGGATGACCAGCGATGGTGGCGAAGACGATGGTGGTGACCGCGATTACCAGCAATGATCGGACCGACGCAGAGTTAGCCACCGACGGTGCAGAACCAATCGCGGCGAATGTCGGTGGCGACTAGACGGTGATCGGCGACATGATCATGGTGGTGACGTGGAGATTGTCGGCGATAGTAGTTGGCACGGCGGAGGTCGGCAAACTAACAGCGACGTGGTTAGCCGGGGATCTTTGACCTATCCGAGGTTGTTTGTGAGTGACTCGGCGACGTTAACTCGTGGAGGGGGGTCGAATTGAATCCGGAGGATCTTTGACCCATCCGAGGTTGTCGAGTGTTACGATGACGTTAACCTGTGTGAAAGGGGTCGTAGGAAGTCCACTAAGGACCTTTTGATCTATCTAGGTTGTTTGTCGAGTCTTACGATGACGTTAACCGCGGAAGAGGTCGTAGGAAGTCCACCAAGGACCTTTTAAACTATCCTAGGTTATTTGTCAGAGTGTTACCCGATGACGCTAACCTGTATGGAAGAGGTCGAATTGAATCCGCTGAGGATTTTTGACCTAACCGAGGTTGTTTGTTAGAGTGTGAGTCGATGACGTTAACCTATGGAAGAGGTCCGATCTAGTCCCCTTGGGATTGATCATGCCTGATTGAGATACAACGTGAGTGGTATATTCCTCAAGTGGGAGGATTAAATGAAGAAGAAACAAGCTTATAAGAAAAATCCATAAACTCATTACTTTGATAATGTCAGTGATATAATATTGTCATAAGATAACATAACAAAAGGGACGAGATACATTTTTAGAGAGAGTTAACAAAGGACAAGAGGTGGAGAGGAAAGGACAAACGAGATAAATTAAATATTATAATATTTATACACCAATGATTACATATAACACTTTTCAGAGACCCTCAATGTTCCAAGTTTTAAGGAATGTTTTTCCTTTGGATCGTTCATAGCGACGGTTGGTCATCGATAACGAAGTGGGAGTGATCTTTTACGTGCAAAACCCTCAGGTACTTCTTTATTTTGAAGATTAAAATTCTCGATGTTGAAGGTTCACAAGGCAGCTTGAGTTTGAGGTAACATGATTGTGCTATTTGTTGATTTCCTGACCACTCCAACCCCAATGGGAGTTTAAAATTTTATCTTAAGATGAGTGCAGTGACGCAGAAGATTGATTGGAGGGTCTTCAAATATAGCATTGTATGCTACCACTATGAATTGAGTGAGTGACTTGTTGAGAAATTCTTGAGAACAACGGGAAGGGTGATTGTCCCTCCACACATGCAGGCGATTATCAAACCCATATAGTGGTCTGTGGGTTGAAGTTTTTCCTTAACCAAACCCATGCTAAGAAAGGTGGAGTAAAATAAAACATCAACGGAACTCCCATTATCAATCAAAATTCTCTTAACAACATAACATGGGTCACCAATCCCCGTATTGATGACAAGGATCTTGATGGAACTTGGACTCCTTCCAAGTGAGTTATTAAAAGTGATGGATGATTAATACAAGATTTTTTAACTCTAGCTCTTCAAAGGCGATGAAGATTTGATTAGATAGTAGTGGCCCACTGTCGTTTCAATTTCTCCAACTATTTGGCGTATTATGTTGTTTACGTGATGATTGTCTGGTTGCCCCGTTGGAGCTATGTTTGTTTGAGTTGATTGGTTTTGCATAAATTGATGTAGATATCCTTGCTGAATGAGCCTCTCAATTTCTTCTTTGAGTTGTTTGCATGCCTCAGTATGTCCATGACTTGATGGAAGTGACAATATTGCTCGATTTCACGAATTTGGTTTTGATGTGGCCACTGATATTTTCTTCATCTCGAATAGCCATTAGGGGTTAACGAGATGTGTTATTGGCGTGTATTCCAGTCGTGGTTCGTGTCGTTGATGTGGGCCGTGGAGGAATCATGAGCCTTGTTGCTTCTTCTGATGGGATTGTTGATCTGTGTTTCCTAGAGCACTCTTATGTTTTCCTGTGGATTGTTCAAATTATTTTTTGATGGACATTAATAGCCTCATCAGCAGAAATCTATGCTTCCACATGGTGAACTAAGTCGACATATGGCGGACCGTATCTCGCATTAGTGGTAGAAAGGCCAGACAAGGAAAACTCCTCTTAATTGAGTGGTCTACCCGGTATTTGGCTAGCCGGAGAATCTCTCGAAGTATTCTTTAAGTGATTCACCCTCATTTTGATGAATGCGAGATGGGAGGAATCTTTAATGATCCTCCGGTTTTGCAATGAACTTCTACAAAATCTTGGCGAGTTCATCAAAGGTATGAATGGATTCCCTTGGAAGGGAGTAGAACCAAGTGCGAGCTTGTCCCTTGAGGAAGCTTGGAAAGACGACAAATGTGTTAGAGCTCGTTGGATATGCATGATAGTCTGTAATGGTCGATGTGTTCATGTGGTGTCGCCTTCATAGGAATCAATGTTGCTTGAAACCTCGGGAATAGGATGTTGAAGAATAGCTTCAGCTAAAGGTGAGGATTCCTCATAGCCGCGGTGAGGGGGAAGATAATTTCTGTCTTGAAGGTGAAATTCATCTTGCATTAAGCGTCGTAATTCTACACGTATAACATGACGAGTGGAATCAACAGGACGAGAATGTGCCACGCTACCCATAATAATTGGTGGATTAGCTTGATCGGTTAATGCGTGATGGATGAAAACGCGTGTCGAGGAGATCGACATCACGGCGGAAAACTTCATCGTCGGAGATTAGCATTTTGACCTCCGCGGCTATCGATCGATCTTGGGGAGATGTGTTTTGGTAGTGGCTATTGTGTTCCTCGAAAGTCGGATCATCTCATTTTGAGACTCTTCCATTCACGATCTTCTAAAGAGATTTCTGCAGCCTTCACGGCATGATCCGCTATCGGAAGTGAGAGGCGGTTGGCATCCCTTGGTTCAAGTTGGTTTGAGTGTGAGTTGGAAGCGTTGAGTACCAGGCCTTGTGTATGGGGTTTTCCGAAATTGTGATTGAGGGGTTCTATTCCTGGTAAGCGTTGCTGTCTTTAGAAAACCATTCTTGGTAGAGTAAAGTTCACATATAGCTTCTTTGGGGAGTCCACAGATATTTAAAGCCGAAACAATAAAACTCCAAGTTTTATGTGGAAAATCTCAAAAAGAGGGAAAACCATGGCCTAGCCCAATAAAAAGCTTCCACTATGTATCTGTTTGAGTACAGATCTTCCATACCCGGATTAATCAGATATATGAGAAATGGACAACAAGTAGTAAAGACAATGTTGACAATGTTGACGATGTTAATTGACGATGTGTTGACGACGATATTGACGGATGACCGACGATAGTGGTTTGATGATGACCGCAGCAATGGTCACGACGGGCGAGGATCACGGTGGCGGTGGCCGGCGTGGCCGAATCCGAAAGTGGCTACGACAGGTTTTGGAGGATCTTTAGAGCTATCTCTCTCTCTTGCCTCTCTTCTCTTTTGGCCTCCCTCATATGAGGAATGAGGCTATTTATAGATTGGAGGAGCGTCTCTATAAATACATGCAAAACCCACTACTCCACTTCATCTGCTCAAAATGATCCCCTTGATCATATGATGTATTTTGTGTATTTGAATGCTCAAATGAAGTCAGAATTATAACATCTTTGGTTTGTTGGAACCGGCTCGTCGAGACGCTCGATTTGACTATAAACACTTCATATTTGAGAGCTATTTAGGGATTTAAATGATATCCCAAAGTTGTGTAAGAGATAGAATTTGATATGTCATTAAGTTTAAGCATGTGAAACATATGCTTAATTATGATAATTATATTAATAGTCATTTTATCAATGTCTATCGTGTTAGATCCATCTTTAAAGAAAGGATAACATGATGATTCAAAATTTCTCTCATAAATCTTAATATACCATAATGGGAAATTTAAGCAATTGAGATCAAGAAAAAAATAATGGTATGCTGATATCACCTCATGGGAGATAGTTCAGTAGGCAATTTAATCAAAATAATATAAAAATACTTAGATAAATGATTAGTCACAAAAGAGGATGTTGACATTCATATATACCACATGAGTCAAATCGAGCTTATAAGATGAATTCGATCGACTTCGGATATTTCAGAGCATAAATCAGAGCTAAGATGCACAAAACATCATCGAAATCAGCCCAAATGACCTCCGATCGACGAACCGACTTCGCCATTGTGTTCAGAACGTCGAAATTGGTCAGAATGTAAACATTACACAATCTAACAACCAACTTAGCAAGCGATCGAGCTGTCAATGTGCCGACACGCATACTAGAGTCAGGAAGCTGCGACGATGTCCAAATGATCTCCGTTCATAAGTTTGATTGCGCCTTTAGCTTCAAAACTTCAAAATCTATGAAATAAGACTGGCTGAGATCGATTCAAACAAGTCTATGCGAATGTCGAGCGGTCGAAAGCGATAATGCACATTTTGAGCCAAAATTGATACAAGCCGATAAACCAAACAACCTCAAGTAAACGGACCGACATTTGAACATTGGAATAACCTTGAATCAAGGTTGGCGTAACGTTCAGATTAAAGTTGAATACATAATAAAAAATATTATTAAAAGGCCTAATAATCTAAATCCGTCAAACCGACCTATAATTTCTCTGTTCATGGCTGAAGGAGCACACAACCCGAGGACGACATTCCAAGCCCCTCCTCCTCGAATTCGCTTTGGCTAAGTTTTTGGGATGCTTAAAAATCTTAAAAGTGTTTATGAAAAGATATCATTCGTATATATCTGAAAAGTTTAGTTCACTGAATAAAATTACTTTTATAATTTAAATTAAATTTAATTTAATTTAAAATATGAAATGACCAAAAGCCCCCATCTCATTTTCAGAGAAAACACTCTGCAGTATTTATGAATTTAAAAGATTTTAGCTATTCAAAAATATTTACACAATCTAATTAAATATTGCCGAAAATTTTTTTTGCTATCCGTTAAATTAAATAAATATATTTATCAAACACAAATTAATTATGAGTATTATTTTTATAATAATATGAATCAAATAAGTTTTAAATTTTATTATAATAATATTAAAATTTTCTTTCTGAAACAACGTGGTAGTAGGGAGGGAGGAGGGGAGGAAGCACAGCAAAGAGTTCTACTTTCGCTTTCTGAAATCGAGGTAAAATGAAATTTTTACTAAACGCAAGTTAAGAAAGCATCTTATTTAAATAACAAATAAATATTAATTTTTACGATTTTAAAATCAAAACGTACTAAAAAAAACTGAGCCCTCGTCTCGTTCGATCCTCCTCCTCCCGCTCTTCCGTTCGAATGGCTTAACCGCACACACGATCCTTGGAAACCGCAAGAAACGACAAAACCGTTCCCCCTCCTTCCTCCTCCTTAAAGAACCGACGGCTCCCTTGGTTTTTCCCTTCCATTTTCTCTCGTCCAAGTTGCACGCAAGCAAACCGTAAAGTTCCTCCTCCACTCTTCCCTCTTCTTCCACTCTTCCTTCCTCCTTCATCCTATCGAGCAGGCGTCATCTTCCCTCCCTCTCTTTCCCTTTTTCCTTCCCGTCCACTTGGAGTAGCCGAAATCCGAAACCCTCCCTAGCCGAAATCCGAAACCCTCCTTAGCCGAAACACTCCCTAACCGAAATCTGCAATACTCCCTAGCCGAAATCTGTAATCCTCCCTATCCGAAATCTGCAATCCTCCCTAGCAGAAATCTGCAATACTCCCTAGCCAAAATCTGCAATCCTTCCTATCCGAAAATCTGCAATCCTCCCTAGCCGAAATCTACAATCCTCCAGAGTCGAAATCTGAAATCATCCCTAGCCAAAATCTGCAATCCTCCCTAGCCGAAATCTGAAACCTCCCTAGCCGGAATCTTCCCTAGTCGAAATCATCCCCTAACTGAACCTCCCTAGCCGAACCCTCCTTGTCGATCATTACAAGTGTGCAGCAAAATAACTTTGAAAATGTGAATCTGATATATATATATATATATATATATATATGTGTGTGTGTGTGTTATGCTTTTCTTTTAGGCTCAAGATTCTAATGCCCAAAATTCTGGTGTGAAGATGACGTGGTGTCAAGAGACACCAATTCAGGCAGATACAGTAGCAAACAATTTGTTAGAGTCCTCAGAACCGGAATGCTGCCAAATTTTAGGTAGAAATTCGATACTTAGATAAATTTAAATATAAATCTTTTAAATTAGAATTAAATAAAAAAAAAAGAGAAAGGAATATATAATGAATATAAAGGCAAACCATCAAATCAAAGAGAAAAATAAGTAAAAAGTATTTATAAGATTTATGTAAGTTTAAATCCCACCCAAAATTTGAACTAAAAAATTATCTCCTCTCTTTCAAACACTCAAACTCCTCAAGCAAGTAGAATGAAATGCAAGACCCTCTCTTAGCCTTATTTATAGAGGTGGGAAGAATTAATATGGGACCCCACTTATTTAAAACTAATAACTAAATACAACGATGAGCCTTTGTTGGCTAACATGAATCAATTGAACCTTTTGACTTATATTCTACAACACATTAAAAATAGTGGAAAGTGGATAGGTCAAGTATAAACATGACTTTGAACTCTTGTCATGGAGATTGTTATTTCAAATGTAATTTTAAAATGAATTGAAGAAGTTCAATTGAACACTTAAAGAATCATATTTGATGTCAAATGAAATCTTGATTGAACATCAAATCAAAGCACAAAAGATCCCCTTTGAATTAAGATATATTCTTCAAATATATCCAATTAAATAAAAAAAATCAAAGAATCCATAGGAGATCCCTAATGAAATTGAAAGTTTGCAAATCGACATTATCAAAGAATTCTTGGAAAATATTTGAAGCATATTCTGCGTCTTATTAAATACTCGAATTAGATCAAGGAGAAATTGAGTATAGTTGGAGATGAATTTGAGAATTGTCATAAGCGAGAGACTATTGAATATTCAAGGAATAATAAACTTGGAATAAAAAGAAACAATCAAATATTATTTCCAAGGGATCTAGTAAACTACTATAACAATTTAAAATGCCTACTACGCCACCGAATTCGCAACACATCGTACAAGCTAATAGAAGATGTTAATTAATACATTCTTAAATACACCTGCATGAGCCATGACACTACGCTGAATGCTTAAACTTAGTGTCTGATGATGCTGCACAGGTTGCTTCTCGGTTTGGTCTTAGGACCAAGTCCGAGTTAACAAAACATAAAAATCCAATTATTATAAAAATTTCAGTTTATTAAAATATCTGAGAAGTCAATTCTATCATATAAAAGTAGATATAATCCTCTATTAGGAGCTAAATAGAGTTAATAGGATCTAAAATTCTTAAATATATTCGATTCAATCAATTAACTACCTCGATGATGGCTGTGTTGAATGGTGATTTTAACCAGAAGGGGATACTTCCATCAAGATGTGATTCTAATTTCAAATCAAATTAACTTAAATCAAGTGTCAATCTAAAAACTGTTTAAATAAAATTCAATCATTAAAAACTTAAAGCAAAACTCAATCTATCCACCTTCAGTAATAGTTTGTTGAATGTGATAAATTAAGAAAATTCTAGCTCACAAAGGAGCCAATGTCAAATTAAGTATTCTACTATATTCACTCTCAATCAATCTCCGCTAGTAAGGATGTGGCCCGTGTCCTTTGACTGCGTGGCTTAACCAATAAGCTCCACATATGATGCAATTACGATTAGAGTCTTCTGATCAGGTGGTTGCCGCCAAATGGAATCATTATATTACGATCACGACCATAGCCTGTATGCTCCCTAGTGGCTCTGCTCTTTGAGTTGTGAATCATAGGGTACATCTGATAGGGCAAAAAACACACTGTCAGCTAAGGTAGACTTAAGATTGCCTCCTTAGATAAACACCACCCCAGGTCTACAAGATTACTTGGACGACATAACCCATGTGTTCAACAGTGGATCATTCGGTCGAGTTAATTATCTCTCGACTAAGTAGACTAGGGACCATGATAGCCTAGGATGACGGAATCATGGGATCTAGATCGGACACGTCATCATTCTCCCAACAATCCACTTTAAGTTGAAAAAATGAATTTCATAAATTCATAATTTTAAACTCCACCTCTATTAATGACTAAGTGATCTATGACCTTAATCGATAGTTCTCTCTCACTTATTGGAAGGGGTAATTAACTATAGGTGCTTGCGCCTATAGGAAATTTGGAATGAGATCTAAAGTCCTCACAAAATGAGTGTGAAATCTCTGGGAAGTGTCTTATCTACTATTCTATCCGCCTTCTAAAAGTTACACTAACATCTTAAATAATACTCTTTTTATTTGTCGAGAGGTCGGTGGTGAATTTTCGGAGCCCACAGATTTTTGGCGACTCTGTTGGGGATAAGTTACTTTTTCCATCTTTGACTAGTCAAATTTAAGTTATAGTAGCAGTGGAGCATGATAAAAAATTAAAATTTAAAATCAATCATCAATAAATTAAATTTAAATCAACCATATTTTTATGACTCATCTATATATTCTCTATATCAGCTATCTCTATTGTATATCTGCATTATAAAAGTGTGGGTGGTACATCAATTATTGACTACTAATCCCCATCTTTCATTTGTAAATATGAATCTTCAGAGCACATCGTTCATCCTGCAGCTAGGTTGTGGAACCAACATCTGTCTGGCCAATGCTGTAATCAATGTTGGAGAATTGGAGCTACCAATCAATTTTATAGTGTAGACTTCCCAGCCATTGCTGGTGCAAATAATCCTCTACTTGAAGCACTTGCATATTGTACACCAACTTGTGCAGGGGAGGAGGACAACTATAACGACCACTACTACTATAGAGGTTCATCGAAAGAGAGCCTTTGTATTCGAAGGATTGTGTCATTCTGAGGTGCTAGTCATGAAAGAACCGTCAATGTGCAAAAGTTTCAGTCATACCTATGAATGTGCTCTATCAGTGGAACCTTTCGAACTAGGAAGGCATGATGCTGAAGCCTCTTATTCTAGAGGAAAATTGAGTAGAAGGCAAAGGAGAGGAAATGATGAACTACGAGCTCAATAATTGCTGCTTGAATCACTAGCCATGCAACTAGACTTGATGCCAGAAGCAAGTGTTCCCACTCACAAAAAGTTTGAAAATCTCAAGTGGGTGTAAAGGACCAACTCTACTAGTGATATCAAACAATAATTCTGGGAGTAGTGACACCAAGCTATAATCTCACAAAGGAGGCATTATGAGACTTTATCCTCTAGAGTGCATATGGTGCTGAAATTTGTCAAGAAGAAATGCCTTATGAAGAGGATGCATCAAAGGCCAATTATTAGAGAAGCAAAAAATGCTTCTCTACAAAAGCTACCATCAGTGGTAGTAAGAATTCACGATCGTTCTAAGCAATCTCTGCACAGTGAACATTGGGGTGTGACACCTGAACCACATGTTCTGAAATCCACTACCAAAAGGTTCCGGTAGAAAGAAAAATAAATATGAAGGCCAAAGCCTCGAGAAGAAGTAAAGATGCAAAAGCTTCTTCATCTGGAAATAAGCTAACCTAGAGACAACAGAGAAAGAGAAATGCTAAACTACGTGCTCAATAACCATTGTTCAAGTAAAAAATTGTGCAACTTGGTGTGGAACTGGAAGCAAGTGTTCTGACCCATAATAAGTTTGAAAACCTAAGATGGGTAAAGAAAAATAGCTCTACTGGTCAAATCAAATAGTCCTTCTGGACCCAACAATGTTAGGTTCTAGCTTCTTTAGTGAGGAAACTCAAAACTGTATATGCAAGAGTGCATCAGGTCTTCAAAGTTACTAAGGAGAAATGATTGATGAAATTAAAATATCAAAGTCGTGTCATTAGGGAGGCTAGAGTTGTTCCTCCAAGAAACCTTCTGCTACATCCCCGATAAGGTGTATACTAATTCAAGCCCCACACGGTGAGCATTGAGGTATGACACTTAGACTATAGGTCTAAGAATCCACCGTCTAAAGGTCCTAGTAAAAGGTAAGTAAATTTGGAGGCTAAAGCCATGAAGTGAAATTGCCCTAAAGAAAGATAATAAAGTGACATCTAGACTGTACTCCAATAAAATACACTCCTTATCTGATAGTATTTGGAGCTGAAGCAGTCTTGCCACTTGAAGTTGAACTACATTCACTACGAGTAGCCATTCAACACGATCTTACCTGAGATGAGAACATTTGTCTACGGAAGGAAGAGCTTGATGCGCTTGACAAGGTTAGGCTCCAAGCTTAGCAAAATTTAGAAGTCTACTGAGTGAGGATGTCCAAAGCATTCGATCCTACAGTGCATCCTCGAACTTTTCAAAAATGGGAATTAGTCTTGGTGTTGAGGAGACTAATTATTCTTAATCAAAAATTCGGTGGCAAATTTGAGCCTAATTAGGAGGGCCATTTTGTCATTGAAAATGTGTATCAAGGAGGGGCATGCCAACTCATTAACCAGAATGGCGAAAGACCAATGCCACAAATTACTGGTCGATACCTGGAAAAGTATTATATATGATAAATACATTCTCGAGGTACAATAGAAATCCTTCTACAAAATAGAGGGAATTTTTTTTAGTATATCTATTTAGGTCGACATCATGCTTCATGCCGAGATCCCTAAATAAGTATACTTACTCAAGATGAAAAAAAAAAGCTTTTTCGTGAAAATTCCCCTGTTACACAGGGGGCATTTTAGATTTTCATACATAGATGAAATCAATGTTACATATTGAAACCCTCTAAGGATCAAATGTATCAACTCATACATTGATATATTTTCTTAAATTATTTTAGAGCTTTTTCAAAGTGCTTTAGAATTTTTCCTACAAGACACAGGGCATTTTTATATATTTTTGAAATCGTGCTATAAGACGAGATCATCGAATATATTCTGATTCAGTTTGACATCGAGCTTTATGCTGAAATCCTAGAATATATATATAATTACTATTATTAAGTTACAGGTTCTTGCAGGAATAAAAAGAATCTATTTCAACACATGAAAAGACAACCTTAAATATCAAAAGTTTATCTCCCATATTAGCCAAATTTTGAAGATCAAGTTAAAAGAATTTCTAATTTTGAGAGCTTCAATCAATTGAGTTGGAAAATATCAACCTTACATTTTGAAGTCTAGGACATAGATGGATTCTAAAAATTGAATTCAACAGGCCTACAAATGGCTGAGTTGCTGACACTCTCCTACCTCAATAAGCCGTAAGAAAAGGTCGTAGTAAAAGAGCCCCCGTTCATTAGTCAAATGACCAAATCACTAACCCATCACAGCTTAAGCCAAAGACTCAAGTAGGTTTTATTGACCTCCATGTATGCCAAATAAGTTGAGTCGAGCTCACGAGATAAATTTGACGAGCGATCGAATATAATAAAGCACAAATCAGAGCTGAAATGCACTAGACATGACCAAAATCAGTTGAAATGACCTTCGATCAATGAACGGACTTCGCCACCGCATTCAAAATGTCAAAATTAATCAAAATATACATATTGCATAATTCAACGGTCGACTGATCAAGAAGAAAATCTGTCGATGTGCCTACATGTATATCAAAGTCGGGAAGCTACGACGTTGCCCAAATGACCTCCATTCATGAAATTGATTATGCCTTTAGCATCAAAATGTTAAAACCTATCAAATAAGATTGTCCACGCTTAATTTAGATGAGTCTATGCGAATGTCGAGTAGTCGAAGCAATAATGCACATTTTTGAACTAAAAATGAACTGATTCAGCGCCGATTTAAATAAAATTACATCCGATTGTGAAATAGACTATGCCATCACATCCAAAACATCAAAATTACTTAGAATAGATATTTAATTTGACTAAGGTTATCACACTTAAAATTTTGTCAAAATTAGCACACATTTTGAGGTAAATCTACTTAATTATGTCATAATTGCGACTAGTCATTACCTCAAAAATCACAGCCGCCCATCCCCATGCTTCCACTTCCCATTTGGCCAATAAAGAGCTATCATGTCATCCCTCATCCCTCGACCTCTTTTCATGGGAGAACAGAGAAAGCCATCTTCGCTAATTCACCCCTCGAGGGCGTCGATCAATTCTTCGGCGACTACTGTATGTATATAAATGTCAAAATAATTTGTTTGTAACTTATTATAACTTACAAAGAATCTGTAATGCTGCTCTAGAAATCTGGCTAGAGCATTGACATTTTAATTATAGATTTATGTTAGCAATGGCTGATGGAGATTCATAGCTATCATATGAGATAAGTGCCATGAATAACCATGTAATGGTTAAACCATTTAGGATTTCAGCGATAAAAAGATTGGAACATTTATAGGGAATTTCCCTATCTTCATGTTCTTCACAGCAAGATGTTTGGGGTCTTCATCTTTCAGGCAGCATATACAGGAGAAAATGCCATGTTCCATACAGACACAATTGTTGCATTTATCGATATATTATCATTCCAACCTGTGCACATGATATTCCTCTTCTGAAATCAAGTACTTTTGTTTTAACTAAGTCATATAATACTTTACTAAAAGGCCCTCTTCTGTTAAGATTAGCTCCAACAGTTGAAATCATTGCATTTGTTGTATGGGGTCTTGGACCTATCTTGCGTTATGGAAGAAAGCTCTTTCATGATGACAATAATTGGAAAAAAAGAAGAACACATTTTGTCCTTACTTCATACATTCAACCAATTCTTTTATAAACTGAAGCAACACTCATTTGCAAGTCATTTGATCCTGTAGTTCTGCCATCAGAAGCAAGCCATGCTGTCAAGCAACATCTATTGAGCCTTGTAAAATAGTTATCCACTGTACTGGCTTTTGCATTTTATCTTTCAAGGATAGCTGGCCTTCAATATTGCTTGCAATGGCTGGTGGAATTGTACTAAGCCTTGGGAACCTAGCAACACAATATGCTTGGGTTTTTGTTCGACTGACAGTGAATGGAGTGATAACAAGTAGCATAATGGTTGTCATAGGTATAAAGATCATGTCATGCTCAGTAGAGTTGACGAGTTTGAAGACCCTATTATACTCAGTAGAGCTAACGGGTAAAAGAACATGGTCGTAGTGCTGCAAGACACTGACCGTTATGCTCAGTAGAGCTAACGAGAAGGTCGAATAGCTCCCGATGCAGCTCCCTATATGGGGAAGATGCCAGGAGGCTGCCAAAATTCAGATTGATAGAAAACTTAATTAATTTATTGCAAAATAAACTTTAAGCTTAAAAATAATATATGAATTAAAATTGCAGGTGTTTGAAGACCCTATTATGCTCAGTAAAGCTGGTAGGTTAGAAGACCAAGACGATAGTGTCACAAGACACTGACCGTTATGCTTAGTAGAGCTGATGGAAAAGTTGAATAGCCTCCGATGTAATCCTCTATGCAGGGACGACGCTGGGAGGCTACCAAATTTTTAATTGATAGGTGATTTAAATAAGAATAAATAAAAGTGTTGATGAGCTTAAATTAAGCTTATTTGAGAATGATAAATTAAAAAATAAACCTATACATAAGTTCTAGAGGTTTTTAAATAAGAATGATCTTATAGAGGACCGACGACTTGTTGACAATCATAAATAAGATTTTTAATGAACATGAGGGTTTGTCTCCTAATAAGAACAAAATTCAAGTAAAGCTTCTGATGATATTGATAGTTTCCTATAAGCACAAACAAAACTTATAGTGGATTTGAAAGCTTATCTTTCAATCAGAACAAAGATATAATAAAAATTTTCACAGAACTTGTAAAAAATCCAATAATTATCTACATGCTTAAAGAAGTTATAATGACTATTATACAGTTAAGAATAAGAATCGAAAACATTGAACTAATAAGGCTTGAAAGCTAGTCAATGAGCATAAATCATATTTTTTATTAAATGATTAAATTATGTTACGATTCATACTGAACAATTGGGTTGAACTATATAACACATTAAAATTATTCAGAGCAAAAAGAATTTGAATGAGACTTGTGATGAACCTTCTGTTTCTTAGTGATCACGAGCTAAATTTCATTGAAACTTAAAGAACTCAATAAGCTATGAACTAAATGCAAACAAGTGAATACTAATCTAAATAATTGAACAAGAGCTGAAAAGCCTTAGGCTACCAGATCTACACTACATTAATGTTAGCAGACGGATTCTAAATAAACTTCAAATGTATTAATTTTGCATAAATTATGGAGCCAACTATCACTCAATTTAAGTTCTTCTGAATTTATGCAATCATTTAAAAGAGATGGATTCTTGTATAAATTGTAAAGCAATCGTTAATTCAATTTGATCTTTTCAAGATTCGTACAAGTATTTTAAATATCTCGCATGGGCCCCGACACTATGCTCAATGCTTAAACTTAGTATCTAAGGATGTTGTGCGGGTTGATTCCCGGTTTAGTCTTAGGACTGGGTGGGTTAACAAAACCTAAAAATCTATTATAAGTATTTCAACTTAGTAAAATATCTAAGAAGCTAATTCTATCATGTGACAGTAGATCTGATCCTCTGTTAGAAGCTAAACAGAGTTGACAGGATCTAAAGTTCTCAAATATATTTGATTCAATCAATTAACTACCCCAATGATGGATGTGTTGAATGGAATTTTCAACCGGAGGGAATATTTCCATCAAAATATGATTATAATTTCAAATCAAATTAACTCAAATTGAATATCAATCCAAATGCAGAAACTAAAGTATCATTAAGCTATAAATGATTGAAAGAAATTCAATCTCTAAAAAAAAATTAAAGAAAAAATTCAATCCTCCTTCCACAATTATTTGTTGAATGAGACAGATTAAGAAAACTCTAGCTCATAAAGGAGTCAAAGTCAAATCAAGTATACAACTATGTTTACTCTCAAACAATCTCATGCCAGTAAGGACATGGCTGTCTTCATGGTTTGGTCGGTAGCTCTACATGATGCGATTCACAGTCCTCGATTGGGTGGTTGTCGCCAATTGACACCATTATATTATGGTCACGACTATAGCCCGTATGCTTCCCAATAGCTCTATACTTTGAGTTATGGAACCATATGGTGCACTTGATAAGGCAAAAAGTCCTATGTCAGCTAAGGTAGACTTAAGCATGTCTCCTTAGACGAACACCACCCCAGGTTTACAAGAGTTTCTTCGATGACATAACCCATGTGTTGCTGATAAAGATCCTTCAGTTAGGTTGGGTTGACTACCTCCTCTGACTAAGTTGACTAGGGACCACGACAGCCCAGGATGATGGAACCATGAGATTTAGATCGCACGTCATCGTTCCCCAACCATCTGCTTTAAGTTAAATATAATGAATTTCATAAATCTAAATTCCAAAATTCCACATACTGCTACTATATGCTATGCACTTAGCGATCTAACGACTAGCCTTAATCGAAAGTTCTTTCTCAGCATTGAGAGGGGTAATTAACTATAGGTGCTTATGCCTATAGGAAACCTGAAACCTTATCTAAAGTCCTCGTAAAATGAGGGCAAAATCTCTAGGTAGTGTCTTATCTACTACTTCATCCGCCTTCTAAAAATTTCACTGGCACTTTAATCTTACTCTCTTAATTGAGAGGTTGGTAGCAAATTTTTAAGGCCCACAGATTTCTGGTGACTCCGCTGGGAACATGTTTCCATCTTTGGCTAGCCGAATTTGAGCCACAGTAGTAGTGGAGCATGATAAAAATTGAAATTAAAAATCAATCATCATTGAAATTAAAGTTAAATCGGTCATCTCCTTATGTCTAATATGTTTATCAGTAGTGGATCTTCAGAGCAAACCGTTTATCATGTGGCTTGGTCATGGAGCCAATATCCATCTAGCTAGCGTTGTTATCACTGCTAGAGATGTTGGAGCTACTATTTAATTTGGTAGTGTAGACTTCCCAGTCATCACTACTACAAATAATCCTCTATCTGAAGCACCTGCATATTGCACACACCAACCTGTGCAGGGGAGGAGGACAATTGGAATGGACACTATTGTTGTTGAGGTTCCTCGAAAGAGAGCCTTTATATTCCAAAGATTGGGTTATTCTGAGGTGTCAATCATGAAAAGAACTATCATTGGGTAGAAAGTTTCAGGCATACCTATGAATGCGACCACTCTATCAGTTGAACCTTTCGCATTAGGAAGGCATGATGTTGAAGCCTCCTCTTCTAAAGGAAAATTGAGTAGAAGGAAAAGAAAGAGAATGAATGCTGAACTATGAGTTCAGTAGTTGATGCTTGAATCATTAGCCATGCGACCAGACTTGATGTTAGGAGCGAGTGTTCTCACTCACAACAAGTTTGAAAAATCTCAAGTGAGTGAAAAGGAACAACTCTACTGGTGATATCAAATAATCATTCTATGAGCAGTGACACCAAGCTATAACCCCACAAAGGAGGCATCCCGAGACTCTGTCCTCTAGAGTGCACAGGGTGTTGAAAGTTGTCAAGGAGAAGGGTCTTATGAAGAAAAAGTATTAAGGCCTAATTATTAGAGAAAATGAGAAGCTTCATAAAAAAAAAGCTACTCTCAGTGGGTAATGCTCAAGATCATCCTAAGCAATTCCTGTACCATGAACATCGGGGCATGACACCTGGACTGCATGTCCAAAAATCCACTGCCGAAAGGTCCTGACAAAAAGAAAAATAAATATGGAGGCTGAAGCCTCGAGAAGAAGTAGTGACACAGAGGCTTCTTCATCTGGAAGCAAGCTAACCCAGAGACAGTGGAGAAAGAGAAATGTTGAACTGCGTGCTCAATAGCCATTGTTCAAATCTAAAATTGTATAACTAGCTGTGGAACTAGAAGTGAGTGTTCTAACCCATAACAGGTTCGACAACCTAAGATGGGTAAAGTGGAATAACTCTACTGGTCAAACCAAATAGTCTTTCTGGACCCGATAATGTCAGGTTTTAGCTTCTCCAGTGAGGAAACCCAAAATAGTATCTATAAGAGTGCATCGGGTCCTCAAAGTTGCTAAGAAGAAATGATTGATGAAAATAAAATAGTAAGGTCCTATCATCAAGTTGGTTAGAGTTGCTCCCCCATGGAGACCTCCACCTATAATCCAAATAAGGCACCAATCCAATTAAGTCTTGCACGGTGAGCATCGAGGTGTGCAATTTGGACCATAGGTCCAAGAATCCACCATCGAAAGGTCTCGGCAAAAAAATAAAGTAAGCAAATTTGGAAGCCATAGCCTCAGTAAAATTGCCTTAAAGAAAGATAATGACGTGACATATGGACTGTACTCCTACAAAATCCACTCCTTCTACGCTAGTATTTGGAGCTGGAGCAGTCTTACCACTTAAAGTTGAATGACCTCCACTCCGAGTAGTCATTCAACATAATCTCACTCAAGATGAAAATGCCCATCTAAGTCACAGTAAGAGATCCCATATCTCGTTAGTCCGATGATAAAATCTTTAATTAATTGCTTAAGTTGAAGACACAAGTGGGTGCATAAGGTCAAACTTAACATGCCAAAATGTGATCGAGTTGCTAACAAGTCTGCTTACTCAACATGCCACAAAGATCACTGTAAGGGATCCCCCTACTTCGTTAGTTCAGAGACAATAGCATCTAAATATCCAACTTCCTCCAACTTAGTGAGTTCAAGTGACTCAGATTGGGAGATCATCCCTGATGGTCGTAAGGTCATTTTTCAAAATCTAATAAAAAGATCCTCACTCGAGAAGGCACTAAGTCAAGTTTGGTATCAATATCAAATGAGAAATCTCAACTCCTTCAACAAGTTTATTAAGTAGAAAGCAAAGACTGAAGGAAACTCTTCTTCAGCAAGTCCAATCAAGCAGAAGGAAAGGGATCAAGAAGCTATCCCAATGTTCATATAAAGCTAAAAGCTGAACTAAGGGAGTTATATCATCAACATGCCCGTCACGTGCAAAATGTAGGACTGGTTACTCTTTTTCATTTACCCAACACAAGCTCTGATGGCTAGGTCATCGACAGACATCCTTCTATATGCCCACAAAAATAGAAAGATGAGGTAGAAGCTAATTTTGTATCACGACAAGTCTTCAAGATAATTCAGGACTTTCCTCCATCAAATCCATCAAGGCACAAAGCTAGGATAGAATGAAATACAAGATACAAATCCTCGAGATGACTACAAGTAACCATAATCCAGGAGATCTTTCTACTTGATCAGTGGATCCAGATAATCTGAGAAAAATCCTAATTCAAAGCTGCCTCAAATCAATTTATATATTGCTCACAGAGTGATATTCCAATCTATTCTCAAACAATTTGATCAAGCATAAAGCACAAATCAAAGCTGATTTTCTCATCAAATTCATTAAAATAAAAAGCATAAGAGTAATAGAGGAATGCTGATGTCCACTAATACAACAAGATAATACATAATTGATGAAAATAGAAACAAAAAAAATGAAAAAAGAACACCATGGGAGCCTAGACTGTAGCTTCTGAAGCTGCGCTGAATAAATTGCTAATGACTGATGCTCACTCTCAGCCAACTGTAAAGCCTCCATAGCCATGGTCAAAGAAGCCCCAGTATCCACCATGGCTCGGTGACTTATCTGGTAACGGTGCTACTCTCTATAGCTCGAGCTCTCCTATCATGCTCAGCCTACAACTCTCTGATCTTGGCAGTTAGTCTATCTAATTCAGAAGCAGCATCTATCGAGCTTTGGTAGTTGTGCCATAGAGCCTTAGCACTCTTCTCAAACTCATCATGTGCTAGGGTAGCTGCCTCCCTATGATGTCTGACTTGCTCAAGCTCAAAGTGTCATCAAATATCATCGATGAGTCAAAACTCTCGTCTCTGAGAATCTCCAAGTATCTGAGAACCTGTTCCTCCAAGCCAGTGCAAGCTAGAAGGTCCATAATGGTGTTCGCGTATGATGTGAAGCTGTCTAGTGACTCTGGTGAGTCTAGATTACGCCTTGAAACCACATCCCTCAAAAACACCAAGCCGTAATCTCGCACACCTCTGTCGTGTGGATCTAGTGTATATGGATATCGATGGTAGATCTTAGACTCATAATCTACACCAGACACTCCAAGAAATGAATGAAAATAATTAACATGAGATAAAATAGTAAATGTAAAGAAGTGTAACTAAAGAACAAAGGAAGGAAGTAAAATACCTAAACATGGTGAATCCAGCTGAACTGGTGTATCATAAGCGACGTAATCATTGAGGACTCTCACTATTTGATAAGCTCCAGGGCTATGTGCTGGCTCAACAAAAAGTCTGCTAGGTGCAAGATCTCGCACCTCAAAAGTCTCCTCAGTACAATGGACAGAGTGAGACTTAGTGGGGAAAAGTGGCTCCATAAAAGGAGTAGCAAAATTTGGGGTACTGTATCAAAGGCAGGCACGCTCAACTACCCAACTCCAGAGTCCTCAATAATATGTCCAATGCTACCTAACACCTGTGGCACCTCATCGGTTACAAACCGTGGAGACTCATGGAACAATCAAGCAAGCTCGCATGCACTGGGATGACTATGCCTACGCTGCGTCACGTGAAGGAGCCTCAATATAATCAAAAATGGAATCCGTAGCTCTAACTCTGCTATGAGGAGTGGTGTCCTCATCTTTGACCTATTCATTAACTATTGCATCTATCATAAATTAAATTAAAATATCAGATGCATTGAATATATTTTAATGATACAACAAAGAAGATGATAGAAGTATTGAAAAGGAGAAAAATAGTAGTTATACCTCTAGTGCTACTATGTCCTATTGGTGATGACTGACGTCGAGGCCTCTAACCCCAAGGAACTCCCAAAAACCTCACCCTATGCTCATATATCCTGGCACCTCACTCTAAGAAAGGACTAAAGGACAGTCTTACCCAGGTAAGGTAGGTATAACTAACCCCTGTGTGACTCTATGGAGGAGCTATCCGAAAGCAAGCACCAGTACCAAGCCTTAGTAAATGTAGCTAAATAGGTGAAGTAGTAAAGTAACATGTCTCAAGGGGAATCATTCTGATCTTCCTAATATCCACTACACTAGGGATGAATGGCCTATCGTCATGAGCAGTCGACTAGAAGAAACTAAACTGTTGTGCAACTTGGTTGGGCTGGTAGCCCTCTATAACAACTGACTGCCCAAATCAATAACATAACCATCCTGGACGTATACTGAAAAAGTACTCGGATACTCTCAATGTCCATTGCCCATGAAGTAATGAATATTTGTCATTCTCATCAAGACTGTCAATAAGATCAACATCTATCAATTCAGATGCTAAACTAAATATGTTCGGCTAGTAGACTAATAAAAATCGATCTCTGACCAAATGAGGGGCAAAGAAGAACATTCAAATCTGCTACATCTCTAAAGTAGACGATGCTCGGTATAATTGCAGGACTGTAGGATACCCTTGCCCTGAAAAGAATGATGTATACTCGAAATAAGCAAATGCACCATGTATGTGGAGGTGAATCCAAGCATACAAGTACTGTCAAGATAAAGTCACATCTCGTAACTCTAGAGAACCAGCCTCAGAAATCACCCCCAATATTCTATAAATCCTGGCTAATAGTTCTGGGGCTAGAGAAATCCACTCACCTCGAGAAATCTTGCTGGATGTTAACAAAGCACTTAGATGAACTGATCCCTCTATAATAGGAAGCACAAAAATGCAGAGTCATGTCACTATAAATCCTGCTAAGAATAAATCTCGGTCAATCCCTGTATAGCTAGAGAAGTCTCTCTTACTAATAAAGTAGGCTCCGCAGTCTCCTCAGATAAGTAACTACCATCTAACACACCCAATAGAAAATGATCATGTAGTGCTACAATCTCCTCAGATAGAGCATAATCCTGTAAGAATCTTTGAATCCATGCGCTCATAGACAATGTAGCCCGTGATCATCTAGAGCGTCCTAATGCCCAGAAAGCCATGTGATAATAGTTCAGAAGATCAATATAAACATATGGCATTACTAATCTACCCCGTAGATCACTATCAACAGAGGGATGCCTATGAAATAACTCCTCATCAGGTAGAACACACTCCTCATAGCGGTAACCAAACACTGGAAGGCCTAACACAGCCTGTAAGTCCCAAAGTGTAATTGTCAACTCCTCCGGGACAATCCAACAAGTGTTATTA
This sequence comes from Cymbidium sinense, assembly GCA_021442155.1. NCBI lineage: Eukaryota > Viridiplantae > Streptophyta > Magnoliopsida > Asparagales > Orchidaceae > Cymbidium > Cymbidium sinense. The sequence continues at coordinate 18,266,532 of CM038221.1, read as the reverse complement.
CTAGCATCCCAAAACTGCGCTACTCCACGAGCCCAAGAAGAAGACATACCTCCAAAATCAAATAAAGACACATATACTGCCTCATAAATGCCAGCTGTCCGTAAAGTATCTCTGTGAGCCTACAAGATGTATCTAGCCCATGTGATGTATCCATGTGGAAGACTAGGAATCTTGCCAATAGATGAATCTCAAAGCAAGTCTGATGAACTCGACTATAATTAACGGTGGCTCAGAAGTCTAGATTTCCTCGTTTGCTCAATACTGTCAGAAGCAAGCTGTAAAATATTACAATATCCTGAACTGACCTGAGCTACTGTACTATCCAGAGGATTGTAGTTCTCGCATTTTAGCTTAAGGGTAGCCACCCAATTTGCAAGATCCTCAGAAGCAATAAAGTCTAAAGTACAGTCAGGAAGCATGGAGGAACGAGCAAAGAAACCTTGGTAAAAATCACATCCTCTCAACATATCGGTGTTCTGCTCAATCCTATCTTTGATATCAGCATCTCCATGAGGATTGTGTCTGTCAATCTCTGACCAAATAGCCTCCTCGCTAGGCTCAGTAGATGACAGATCATTAGGTCTTCTCCAACTAAACATTCTCCTATCAAGTGATTAGAGAAAAATCATATAAGAATCTAAGTGATAGCATAACAAAGTATAAAACAAAAAAGAAGTTATACTAAGAAGCAGTAAAAAGAAGGGGAATAAAAAAAGAGAGAAGAAAATCAATAAAGTCAACCAATTTTTAACAAATGTGACTAGCTCCATGCACAAATCACATTTGTTGAGGGGCATTTGTTGACCTTCATATATACCACATGAGTCGAATCAAGCTTATAGGATGAATTCGATCGACTTCGGATGCTTTAGAGCATAAATCAGAGGTGAGATGCACCAAACATCACTGAAATCTGCCCAAATGACCTTTGATCAACGAACGAACTTTACTATTATTTTCAAAATGTTGAAATTGGTCAGAATATAAATATTTAATAATCTAACAATCAACCGAAGCGATCTAGTTGTCAATATGCTGACATGCATATCAGAGTTAGGAAGCTGCGATGATGTCCAAACGACCTCCATTCATAAAATTTATTATGTTGTTAGCTTCAAAATATTGAAATCTACCAAATGAGACCATCTATGATTTATTTGGACAAGTCTATATGAATGTCAAGCGGTCAAAAGTGATAATGTACATTTTGAGGCAAAATTGATCCAGTTTAACACAAATTTAAACCAAACAACCTCCGATCGCGAAACGGACCACGCCGTTGTATTCAAAACATCGGAATAATCTTGAATCAACATATATATCAACCCTATATTGAGGTTAGCATAAAGCTCATATTAAAGTTGATTAAATAATAAAAATATTATTAAAAGGCCTAATAACCTAAATCCCTCAAACTGACCCATAATTTCTCTATTCACAGCCGAAGGAGCATGCACGACTCGAGCCCCTCGTTCGTTCGACCACATCTTGTTCGATCCTTCTTCCTCCTCCCAGTCTTCCATTTGAATGGCTCAACCGCACGTACGATCCCTGGAAGCCGCAAGAAACAACAAAATTGTTCCCCCTCCTTCCTCTTCTTTAAAGAACCAATGGCTCCCTCAATTTTTCCCTTCCATTTTCTCTCATCCAAGCCGCACGCAAGCAAACCATAAAGTTCCACTTTCACTCATCCCTCTTCTTCCACTCTTCCCTCCTCCTCATCCTATCGAGTAGGCATCTTCCCCTCCTCTTTCCTTTTTCCTTCCTCCTAGAGCGGTCAAATCGAAACCCTCCTAGAAATCCAAAACCCTCCCTAGCCAAAACCATCCTTTCTAGCCAAAACCCTCCCTAATCGAAATCTACAATACTCCGTAGTCAAAATTTGTAATCCTCCCTATCCAAAATCTGCAATTCTCCCTAGCCAAAATCTATAATACTCCCTAGCCGAAATCTGTCATCCTCCTTATCCGAAATCTGCAACCCTCCCTAGCTGAAATCTACAATCCTCTCTAGCCGAAATCTGAAATCCTCCCTAGTCAAAATCTGCAATCCTCCCTAGCCAAAATCTGAAACTTCCCTAGCTCGAATATTCCCTACCAGAAATCATCCCCTAATCGAACCCTCCTTTTCGATCATTACAAGTCTGCAGCAAAATAAGTTTGAAAATATGTGACTGTGGAGATATATATGTGCTCGTGTCTTTCTTTGTAGGTTTCAAGATCCCTAATGCCCAATAGGGTATAGCGGGTGTGAAGACGACTGTGGTGTCGCAAGACACCACTCTCTATGCTCAATACGGTGTACCGAGTAAGCCAAATAAATTGTTAGATGTTGCTCCCCTATGCCAGAATGCTGTCGAAATTTAGATAGAAATTCAGGACTTAGATAAATTTAAATATAAATCTTTAAAATTAGAATTAAATAAAAAAGAGAGAAAGGAATATATAATGAATACAAAGGCAAAATATTAAATCAAAGAGAAATAGAAGTAAAAAAGCACTTACAATATTTATCTAAGTAAAGTTGAAAGCCCACCTAAAAATTGAACTAAAAAATTATCCCCTTTCTTTCAAGCACTCCAACTCCTCAAACAAGTAGAATGAAATGCAAGGCCCTCTCTTAGCCTTATTTATAGAGGTGTGAAGAATTAATATGGGACCCTGCTTATTTAAAACTAATAACTAAATACAACGACGAGCATTTGTTGGCTAACATAAATCAATTGAACCTTTTGACTTATATTCTACAACACATTAAAAATAGTGGAAAGAGGACAAGTCAAGTATAAACATGACTTTGAAGTCATGTCATAGGGAGATTGTGTGAAGCTCGAAGAGTAATTTTCAAATGAGATAGTTCAAATCAAGCTTTAAAGTGGGATTCATAAAGAACATGCCTTCTTACATTGCAATGTCTATTTTAAAATGAATTGAAGAAGACTCTAATTGAACACTTGAAGAATCATATATGATGTCAAATGAAGTAGAAATCTTGATTGAACATCAAATCAATGCACAAAAGATCCCCTTTGAATTAAGATATATTCTTCAAATATATCCAAGTAAATTAAAAAAATTAAAGAAACCATAGGAGATCCCTAATGAAATTGAAAGATTGCAAATAAGAATGATCAAGGAATTCTTAAAAAATATTTGAAGTATATTCTTCATCTTATTAAAAACTCTAATTAGATCAAGGAGAAATTGAGTATAGTTGGTGATGAATTTGAGAATTGTCATAAGCGAGATTCTATTGAATGTTCAAAGAATAATCAAGTTGGAATAAAAAGAAACAATCAAATATTATTTCTAAGGGATCTAGTAAACTACTAAAATAATTTAAAACTGCTACTACGCCATCTAATTTGTGACACATCGTATAAGAGAACATAAGATGTTAATTAAGGCATTCTTAAATACACCCGCATGGGCCTTGACACTACGCTGAATGCTTAAATTTAGTATCTGTGGATGTTGCGCGGGTTGCTTCCTGGTTTGTTCTTAGGATCGGGTCTAGATTAACAAAACCTAAAAATCCAATTATTATAAAAATTTCAATTTATTGAAATATCTGAGAAGTTAATTCTATCATGTGACGGTAGATCTGATCCTCTATTAGAAGCTAAATATAGTTGATATGATCTAAAGTTCTTAAATATATTCAATTCAATCAATTAATTACCCCGATGATGGTTGTGTTGAATGGTAATTTGAACCGGAGAGAATACTTCCATCAAGATGTGATTATAATTTCAAATCAAATTAACTTAAACTAAGTGTCAATCTAAAAATTATTTAAATAAAATTTAATTATTAAAAACTTAAAGCAAAACTCAATCTATTCACCTCCCGTAATAGTTTGTTAAAGGTGATAAATTAAGAAAACTCTAGCTCACAAAGGAGCCAATGTCAAATCAAGTGTTCTACTATGTTCACTCTCAATCAATCTCACACCCGTGGGGCGTGATCTGTGTCTTGGCGTGTGGCTTGGCCGAGGCTCCACATGATGCGATTCATCGAGTGCTCGACGGGTGGTTGTCATGGAACCATTATATTACGATCACGTTGTGTATGTTCTCAATGGCCCTTTGAGTTATGAATCATAGGGTACACCTGATAGGGCAAAAAGTCATCTGTTAGCTAAGGTAGACTTAAGATTGCCTCCTTAGACAAACACCGCCCTAGGTCTACAAGGATTACTTGGACGACGTAACACATGTGTTGCTAACAGGGATCCTTTGGTCAGGTTGGGTCGACTACCTCCTCTGACTAAGTAGACTAGAGATCACGATAGCCCGGGATGACGGAACCATGGGATCTAAATTGGGCACATCATCATTCCCCTAACCATTAGTTTTTAGTTAAAAAAAAGATGAATTTCATAAATTCATAATTTTAAACTCCACGTGTTGCTACTATACGCTACACATTAAGCGATCTAATGACTAGCCTTAATCGAAAGTTCTCTCTCACTTATTGGAAGGGGTAATTAACTATAGGTGCTTGTGCCTATAAAAAACCTAGAACTAGATCTAAAGTCCTTACAAAATGAGGGCAAAATATCTGGGTAGCATCTTATCTATTATTTCATCTGCCTTCTGAAAATTACATTGACATCTTAAACCATACTCTCTTTATTTATCGAGAAGTTGGTGGCAAATTTTTGAAGCCCAGAGAGGAGAACCTAATTTAGAAGAAATATTTTTTTTTAAATTAAAAGAAACGGAGTGAATAAAAATTTTAAAAAAAACTAACATAAAAGGACCCAAGATATGGCTTAAGTTTGAGATTGACTCTAACTTAGTACGAATATAAGTCATAATTATAACATTATTGTGATACCCAAATCTAAAAAAAAAGTATAATTAAAAATATCTTAAAAATTTTATCTATTTTTTGCATATTTCAAAAATGATCAAACATATTTTATAAAATTTTACACTTCAAATCATTCATTTTGAAATATAAAAATATAAATAAATATTGAGCATAATAATTAGCTAATTAATATTTCAAGAATATTTCATACTTAACCTTATTAATGACCATTCCTATCCATTTTATTTATCCCATTAAATGGTTAGCATGAAATAGAGAAGAAGAAGAAAAGAATGGAAGAAAGGAAGAGAAGTGAGGAAGAAAGAGAGAGAAAAGTAGATGTTTGGGAAAGGAAAGTTTGGGTTTGGAGGTCTTAAGGTGGCTTTCACAAGATGAGCCATTTGAAAAAATTTCTCAGTTCGACGGAAGCTACTACTATCCTACTTTTTTTTTTTAATTTTATAAATTTTAATTTTTAAAAAATATATATACATTACTATTTAAAAATTTTCACCATATAACCTTCAATATGTTATTACTTAAATTATTCTGTTCATGTTGGAATAATTATATTAAAATTTTATTTTATATTCATGTCTTTTAGAAATATGTCCTAAATTGATTTGTACAAATTTATTATCAAAATTTGATAAAATTAAATCACAACATAGCATAAATGACATACAAGTTTACAATGATTTATTTGTTATAATTTATATATGTAAATTGATTATTTTGATTTATTCTGTGAATCACATTATTTATGATTTACAAATAATTTAAATAAGCTAAAATTAACATGATGAGATGAATATTGAGTATAATATGGAATGTTAAATATGCTATATATGTATAAATTGTCTGTATGTAAGAAAGATTGACTACTATAATTTAAGTGGTGTAAAATAAGCACTCAATGATGGGTATATTGTGGATATGACATATTATGTATCGAAAGGCTAAGGGTGATGACTCCAGTATATTATGTCACCTGGGTATTTTTATATGATATTAAACTTGACTTACTATGATTGATATTATAAAACATCGTATAATATTATATGATTAGTTATAGCTCTTGACTTACATAGTATATTTGTAATAATAAATAATCTCTGAAGTGTTATCTTTGATGATATGGATTATATAAACTGCTACTATAATGATAGAATATTATATTCTCTCTTCATAATTTATATTTTGTATAATATATTTACTCATATATAATGACATAAATATTTACTTATTTAATATATATAAAATATTCATGATGTAATCATATATATTATTTTATTTGTGTATATTGAATGTTGATGTGGATTTCATTATCTAATGAGTTATTTGATCACTCATGATGTATTTATATATTTTCAAGAAAAGATAAAGAACCAATGGAGCAAGATGTAATCATTATTGATAGATATATATTTTATTATAAATATACTTATTTGAATTTATAGAATATATGTATTTTATTAAAAGATATTGGGTACACCATGATTCTTAAATATAACTAATTTGGATGTAAATAGTTTGGAAGTTGGTATATGAAAATGAGATGATGAATTTTAATCTATTATATATATATATATATATATATATATATATATATATATATATATATATATATATATATATATATATATATATATATATATATATATATTATTTAGTGGCTTTCTATCATATAATTTAGAAGTAATATAAAATTTCTTCCAAATAAATCTTTAGTAAACTCTTGTTATGTAGTTAACTTGGTATGGCCTATTATAGGATGTGAGATATATCAGGTTGGGTTGTGACAACTATCACCATCAATAATTAAAATTTTTTATTATTAATTATTGTATCTTTGGAGAAATAATTTTTCATCCTCTAATATTCTTCTATCTTACTTTGGCTATATAAAAATACCTCATGACACCTAAATTGTTATCACAACACAAATTGAGGTCAATAAAAGAGGTAGAGAATTATCATGGAATTTCTCAACCTTGTCATCATAATTTAAATAAGGCCTCTTTTTAAAAATAAAATATGAGCTTAGCCTTACACAAGTTTTGCATCTATCTTTTATTATGACATTTAAAATAAATAATATCTTTAATTATAACAAGACTACTAATAAAAAGTTTAGAATGATCATATTGGGTTATTCGAGAGGTAAATGGGAAGAGGAAGCTGAGTTAAAAGATTTTGCAGTTGTTATTTGTGAATTGAAATAACTATAGGATACTTAGACTTAAGATTGAAAGTTAATTTCTTTCCTTTTTCGAATCAGCAAAGTCAAATGAAAGGCTTTTCTTTTAAAAAAATATAGATTTGAAAGCTCAACTTCATTTTTATATTCAAATTAAGTCCAATATAAATTTGTTTGGTAGTGAATTCAAAGTTATTACACTTTCTCTTATATACAAGGTTTTTTAAATATTCAAAAACTCACTTACTTGTATATTTCTATGCCCAAGGAAAATTATAGAATCTTTTCATGTTTTTGTAATAATATTTGTGTTTAAGCCTCACACTTAATTTCACTTGTGTAAGTACATCCCTTTTTAGTTTTTTTTTATAATTTTTCTAAGTGTTATTTCAATTAATTCTAGCATGCCATCCTTTTTTTTTTGATAAATTGTATGTTTTGAAAGTCATTGACCATATCAATCAAAAAAGTGATTCAAATGTTGGAAGTTAGTTAATAATTTGTAATCACACCCCATCACAAAGTAGATGTTTTGATTTTAACTTTTATAGACGGATTATTAAGGTCACTATCTTGATGGTTATCACTTCCAACATTATTTTTTTATGAATATGATCTTTCATTAGGAATAACTTTTTTAACAACCCATTAATTATCATCTCTCACATGAATAGGTCAATTAATAAGAGCATAAACATTGGCAAGTTGATAAGCTTTCCATTAAATACTTGAAATAGTAAAATTTTAATTAATTTTAAAGTTGGCTAATTTCAATGTCTAGATCATTTAATTTTGTAACATGTTCTTCCAATATTTTGGAATTTAATTCATTAGGATGGGGAGTTGCAAGACAAAATCATGCCAAAAGTTTTTTTTTTGTAGGCTTTGATAATCTTTAAAAGAAACTTAAGTAAATAAAAAAAGTTTGCCTAGATTGGGTCCTAGGTTAGGTTTACTCTAGATTTTGACCTAATTCATAAGCATTTGACCTTTCTAGATCTACAACTAAGTTAAAGCTAAGTGGCTAGGCTAAGTGGATTGTTAGAGGCAGGGGAATTCCTTAAGCAAACTCTCGATTAAATTAGATAATTAGGGTCTCCAAAGATTTCAAGGTTAAGACTATCAAAAGATTGGCTATTTTACAAACAATCAAATGGGATAGATCAAGGAAAAGACTTATTTTTGGAATCCAAAGGGAGAAAGTAGGAAATGCTCATGATACTAGGAAGCCTAGTGAGTATTCCAATCTACCCTATAATTGGCTTTATATTTTTAAAATTGAAGAGAGTTAATTATTTGAGTTGACATTTTATTAGATTTCTAGGGCTTATAATTTCACAACATAAGATTATGAAAATGCCTAAGAAGCGAGAATTTATGCTTGTAGCCCGCAAAGGAACACAACCTTAGATCCTAAATCTATGGAGCTTTGGTGAGGGCCAAAGCATGACCTAAATCTAAGACAAAAATGGGTATATGGTTTATCTCCACAAGAGAGAATAAATCACCCGACTGCTGGACTTGTACCACCTAGAGTGGTAGCTAGCTAACTCCTCCTATGCTTTAAATCCATGTTGGAAAGTCTTATGCTTTACAAGATGGCAAGGTTGTTGTTTATTTAAAATGGAGACTAAGTCCTTAAACTCACTCCCTAAGAGACTAGAGCATGAGTGGTATGAATTCAATACTTAATTTAATGCAAATTTTATCAAATTTATTTAATTCTTTTAGACTCTTTATTTTGACACGGGCTATGAGATTTTGTATGCCTAAATACATGAGAATTTGATTATGGGCCAAATCAAGAGAGAAAGGGGTGTTCTTCCATTAAAGGCTCTCATAGGTTAGGCTTTTATTCTCTAGCACAGATGGAAGCCCCCTCTTAACAAGAGTGGAAGAATATGATATGCATGATATTATACATTCATTCATCCAACTAAGGGGTTGCTAAAAATTTTATTATCTTGATTTAATTCTTGGTTTTTATGTGAGGTTATGAGTTATTTTAAAATTTTAGTTATGAGTTGTTAGTGGATAGAAAGTTTAATTTTATCCTAAGAGCTTACCGCATCGAGGCCATACATTCAAACATCAAACATGAAGAAACTAAGAAAAGCATCCAATTCTAGTGCATAATCTAAACATAACATCAAACAATTTTATAGACTACCGTAAAAGAATAAAAGGCCAGTGAGGTCGGGTTCCACCGTACACCCCAAAAAAGAAAAAAAGATAGGTAGTCGATCTCTACCTTATACAACCCGGATTACAAAAATAATACATGCTATGGGAGTCTTCTTTTCTTCATTTCTTCCTTCTCTTTTTTTTTTTATTTGATTTGCTCCAAAGGCATCATAGGGCACCCCAGGGACTAAGCCTTCTAACCATCGCTAATACCCCATAACACTAATCCTAATTTCTAATGCAAAATTACATTAAAAATAGGAAAAGTAATCTAGCTACACCTGCAAAATAAATATTAGCTAAACACACCATACTACCCAAGCAGTTATATGAATAATTTGGACTTAGCACCCCACACATGGGTAACCAAGCCCACCTGTCCTAACATGGGTTACACTTAGGGGTTAAGCAACCTGCACAACAAAAGCATTTATATTTTTTTTATTATAATGGCCCATTAAGCATAACCCCCTGTAGAAAACATGATTAGGTTAATAATAGCCTAACATCCAGTCTTCGAAATATACACCCTAACATCTAGTCTAAAACATTACATCATAAAATAAAACACAACATCATACATACAATCAATACATCAACCTAGCCTAATTTTAGGGTCAATGACCTAGTATTCTAGTATGTGAAAAGAAAGCTTGTGTAGCAAGACTTTGGCTTCTTTAGTTTAAGTTTTAATTTGAAGTTTGAATTTGTTTAAATTTTACCTTTGGGTGATTTCAATTTAAATGATTCAATGATTTATTTATTTATTTATTTCATTTTGATTTGGTTAAAGTGATATTTAGGTTTTCAAGAATGAAGAGTAGAATGAATTTCACTTGTAGATGGAACTCACCCTATTCTACATCCTAACTCCTAAAGAGTCTAACTAATGTCCTTAAGTATCTTAATTAACCCATTTGAATTTGTGTAATTTATTTTATTTGTGTAATTTATTTTATTTGATTTAGATTTTAGAATTTGAGTTTTGTTTAATCTTCATGTATTTGATTGATTAATTTTGGATTAAATGTGTTGATTTAATTAAATCTTGATAATTCAATATCCTTAATATCTAATGAAGTTTAAGTTTGTTTAAATCCATGTGTGTTTTAATTGATTAATTTTAGATTAGATGTTTTGGTTTAATTAAATCTTGATAATTCAATATCCTTAATCTCTAATGAAGTTTAAGTTTGTTTAAATTCATGTGTTTGATTGATTAATTTTAGATTAGATGTTTTGGTTTAATTAAATCTTGATAATTCAATATTCTTTTAAATTAATATCTAATTCTTTTCTTTGATTATAGTTATGTGATTTAATTTTATGTTTATTTGATTTAATCATAGTTCATTTATTTATAGTTTGATTGGATTAGATTAATTGAGATTTTATTTTAATTTTAATTGAGTTTGACTCTTTGTATTAGGATTTTATTTTTAATCTCATCCATTTGTCATGTTTATCAAAGTTTAGTTTGTATTTTGATTTCATATATTGGATAGTTAATTAGTTTATTTTATTTAAGTAGGTTGAATGAGACTTGATTAGATTACATATTAAATTGATAAGAGTCTTTCTTAATTTAATTTGATATTATTAGCTTTATTAGTCTATGGGTTTACTTAGGTTAAATGTGATTATGCAATTAGTTTAATTAAGAAGTGTATTTATGTTAATTATAAAGATTTGCTTAATTTTTAATTTGATTTCATATTTATTTAGATTAATGATGTAATTAATGACTTAATAATTTAGGTTTAATTTAGTTTTGATTAGTATTTAATTGCATTTATGTTTGATTAAGTTTAAGTTTAATATGATTAATTTAATTGACTTAATTAGCTTATTTAAGATGTGTGATCAAATTAATCAGTAGATTAATTAAGTGTTTGATTTAAATTTGATTTAAAAAGTTAATTTCGTTCATTAAGATGATGGATTAATTCATTAAGTTTGCATTAATTAGGTGTTTATTCAATTGGATAAGCTTAAGGGTAATTAGTTTAATTAGGAAGGGTGTTTAAGTTAATTATTCAATTAAATGAAGATTTATTTAATTTTTAATTTGGTTTATATTTATTTATATTTATGATGTAATTAATGACTTAATGATTTATGTTTAATTTAGAATTTGATTGGTATTTTATTGCATTTATGTTTGATTAAGCTTAGGTTTAATATGATTGATTTGATTAACTTAATTAGTTTACTTGAGGGGTGTGATTAATTATCAAATTTAATTAGGGGTTCGATTTAAGCTTAATTTAAGAGTTAGCTTTAATGTAATTTATTTAAATTAATTTGATTCATTAAGATGATGGATTAATTCATTAAGTTTGCATTAATCATATGTTTAATTAATTAAATTTGATTAAGGGTAATTAAATTTTAAATCATTAGATTAATTAAAGGTTTGTTTAATTAGAGATTAATGACTTAATTACCCATATATGACTTATTTGATTTGATAGTTTTAATTAAGCATTTGCCTAAATTATATTGATTAAAGAGTTATCATTGTTATTATCATTTGATTAGATTAAGTGATTTAATTGTTTATTTTTATTTCAATTAAACTTGATTATTCATAATCATAGTTAGGTTTGATTTTCTACATTTATTATGCTCATTAGATTTCATTCATGTCTGATTTAGTTGTTAGGTTTATGTATTAATGGCTAATTAATTATCTTATTTTTAAAATGGATGATTTAATCAGTTAATTAAGTTTATTTTATGTTTGGTTTAATTTGAATATTAATGATTATGTTTATTATATTAAGATTCAATACTTGGTGTTGGTTTAACAAGATTAGTTTAATTTTACATTAAAGTTTCATTGATTTATTTAATTATGAGTTTAATTTAAAAATCTAATCATTTAATTGAATTTCTTTAACTCAATTAGGTTCAATTATGTTTAAATTCAATTTCATTTGAGGGATACATGATACTTTTCTGACTTAAGGTTTGATTACCAATCATTTGAGTATTACATCATTTCTGATTTTGATTTGGTATTTAAATTAGTTTTAGCTTATGTTTTAATTAATTCCTTAATTGAATAAATGTTAATCTTAAGTGTTTGTTTGGAGTTCATCAGGATTTAAAAAATCACATTATTTTTTTAAGAGTCCTAGATGTCAACTGAAGTGATTTAAGCCATTTTGAAGATTTTTGTAAATTTCTGGATTTTTATTTAATTTATTTTATTTAAAATGGATAATCTAAACTTCAAAATTTAATTTCTCCCAGTCCATAAGTTATTTTCACTTGAAATTTTTATGGTAGGTGTGATTTTACTTTAATTTCAATCTGAAAAATTTCAACTCAATCTAACTTATATTTTTAGAGTAATTAATAAAACTTTATTTTTACTAAAACCTAAATTAAGCTCGAACCATTTAGTAAAATTTGAGGATTTTAGATTTTTTTGGATTCCTCTCAAAAATACAAATCCAACGAGCATTTGTTTGCAATTTTTGGTTATGTATTTTATTTTTTATAAATTGTTGAAGTTTCAGGTAATTTAAGTAATTTTTTAAAATCAGAAAAATCTGATTTTTCTATTTAGCATAAGTACACCATGCTAGACGCAAACGATGCGCATATGGCGTTACATGGCAGTGGGTGCCACACTACGCATCGCGCAATGGCGAAAACTACGGTGGATGGTGATTTGACACCGTCATCCATCAGGATCAACGAGTGATCATCGATCGACGATAATCGATCATCATGCAAACTACAAAATCGGACGGTCTAGAATGCATCCAATGATCTGAAGGCCTGCATCGCATGATCAATGCGCGATCTGAGCCGTCCGATCCCAATAACCACAGGATCGGATGGCTGCTGCTGTTCGGTCGGTGTGAATAGTAAAAACTGAGGGTATTTTGAGAAAAATGAGAAATTCTAGATGAAAACTTATCCAAATGGACTCATTTTTGCATTGATTCAAATTCAAAAATTTCTATTTTTTGATTGAGATGATGTAAAATATAAAATGCAGGATTATCTAGGATAAATTCTTAAAATCATGCAAACAATCATCACAAATGAAGGATCCTAAGGCTGACTATGTTTTGGCAAAATTTATCTCACCGGGGATGGTTTCTGGTGGCGGTGAAGATTCGAGCGAGCTTCTAGGTGCAAGAGAGAGCTTTGGAATGAGTGTAGCCTTCGCCTTCACTTTGGAATGATGTATGTTATGGTGCTTGTCGTTTCCTCATTGGAATCCACCTGATTTTGATGTTTTTGGCTCAAGAGAGGTGGGGAAGTCGTGGCTGGTTGCTTTGGTGAGCTCTTGGGGGATGAATAGTGTTAGGAGGAAGAGGAATGAAGCTTCATTTCCCCCTCCTTTAATAGTGGCTGAAAATTCACCCTTTTTTGAATTTTTTGGCTCCAAAGTGTTATCATTTTTCTTGGGATGGTTGGGATGGATGATGATTGATTGATGACTTTAGATTTTTGCTCTGAAGTCCTCTTTTGCTGTCATATGATTAGCTCCATTGAATGCAAATGTTTGAGACGAGTTAAATGCATATGATGGAGAGAATTAAATGAGGTTGGGTGGAATCCTATATGGGGGAGGATCCATGAGTGATTTAATTGGGTTGGGTTGATTTTGGGCTGATCCAAAATGGGTTTGGGTTGGGTTTGATCAGCCCCCAATGGATCATGGCTTAGTTTCAAATGATTTGGCTCAATTTGGGTCATATGGGTCATATTATGTCATATTGAGTTAGGTTGACCAATTAGTCAAATTGGGTCAAACAAAGACTTAGGTTAGGTTTAAATGATAATTTAAAGAGTTTTGGTATGATTAATTTTATTTAATTTGGCTTATAATTGATTTTGGCTCATTTGGAATCAAATGGGTCAAATGGGTCAAGTTTACTAATTTGACCAAAATTGGCCAAATTGGCTTGGGTTATGGGTTGATTCAAGTTCATTTGGCTAATTGAAGATGAATGTGGTCTTTGGTTTGAATCAATTTGGATTTAATTTGAATTTTAACTAATTTGACCCTTTAGGTCAATTTGGGCTAGGTTGGGCCAAGTTGACCAATTGGTCAAATTAGACTCAAGTATGGCTTTGGTCAAGTTCAATAATCAAATTAGAATGAACTTGAGCTGTTGGTTGCAATCAATTTTGGTTAAATCATGATTTGACCCAATTTGGTCCTTTAGGCCAATTTGGGTCAACTTGGATCGAACGACCAATTGGGCTTGGTTTGGCTCAATTGGTGGTCAAGTCATATTTAAATATTGACTCTGGGTTGATTCAAATTATTGATTTCAATCAATTTGATGTAGATGAGTTTTGGCTAGTTTTGGTTCATTTGGGCTTAGGGTTGACTTGGTCAAATGAGCAAGTTGATTTAGTTTGACCCAATTGATTACAATTGAACATCCTGGGGTGATCAACAATAATGCTAGAAGATTGATTCAATCCAATTTGGGCTGGATTGGAAGTTAGCTCAAATGGGTCCTTTAGGTCACTTTGGGTAAAGTGGACCTAAGTGGGTCAATTGGTTTGGTTTTGGTTTGATTTGAGTTTAGTTGAATATATATATATATATATATATGAGCCTTGGATTGAAATATAAATTCAATGACAATCAATTTAGAGTCTAAGAGATTTTGGCTCATTTGAAAGTTTTAAGTGAGAAGGGCTAAGTTAAGCTTGACTTGGGTTGACTTGAATTTAGTTTAATGATTATAGGTTTTATTTATATTTGGATAAATGATTGAATGAATGATTGATTCAAGAGAAAATCCATTGATTTTGACTTGATTTGGATAGATTTGGCTAAGTCCAAAGAATTGGCTTAAAGGGCTTATATTGAGTTTGGATTTGATTTTTGATATAATTTTGATCATTTGAATTTAGATTTCATTTATATCTATGAATATAAATGAAGGAATACTTTATTTATAAAGAAATCAATTGAGTTTGATTTGATCTGAAGGGAGTTTTGGCTAAGCTTATGAATGTGGTTTATGGCTTAGGAAGGGTCTTAGGATTTGAATTTGATTTTGGGATTCAATCATTTGGAGTCAAATTTGAAATTAGATTTGGAATTTTAATTTGAATTTGAATTTGAGGTTTGGTTTGAGATTTGAATCTGGGTTCATTTTGAGAAGGTGTATATGGAGTGGGTTTAGGCTATAGGATAGTTGATTTCCTTAAGCCCTAAGGCATAGCCTAATCCTATGGTTAACCTTTCTAAGTCTCTAGGCTTAGGTTAAGTGTTTTCCTAATCGCTATAAGTGTCTTATGATTAAGGAGTTCTTAATGTCTAGAAGTGTCCTAAGTCTAAGAAGAGGAGGTTAAGAGCTCACCAAAAGTGAGGTCAACAGTGTTGAAGAGGTGAATTAGGTGATTATATAAGTTGTCCTAAGTCCCTTTAAGGTCTACTAGGAAATCTATGAAAAGTGGTAGGTCCTAGGCTTACATCATGGTGTTGAAAATAATTATTAATAAAGCTATTAATAAGATGTCAATTCTTCCTCTTGAATCTATGATAACATTTTCACTTTTTTCCTTTTAATTCTTATTTAATAATTAATTAATTGGGAGAGCTATAATATTTGATAGTGGTTGAACTATTGCCTTCAATTGAGAATAATACTCAAAGAATTTATGTTCATCATGTTTCTAGTCAAGATGAACTCATTCAAAATGCCATATTTTAGGGTGGATAAACATTTTAAAATTAAAAATAAATGCTAAAAGTAAATTTTATGATTTATAAGATGATAACAACAAATATTCTTAATGAATGATTAGGCATTATACTTTGAATTTTAAATATTAAGTGTGTTACCTCTTTATTAAAATAAATATTATAGAGTGTATTTTGTATATTTTAATAGATATCATTAGTTAGTATTCAAATAACATTAATTGCATTAAATGTTTTGGGCAATCACATGGATAAAACTTTAACTATGAGTAGTTTATGTATGCTTTATTTAAATTACCAAAGAAAATTTTAAAATATAAAAAATTCAATTTTATAAACCTACAATTATTCTTTGGTAATTTAAATAAAGCATACATACACAATTCAAAGTTGAACTTTTAATCATGTGACTGCCTAGAAAATCTAATGCAATTAATGGTATTCAAATAGTAATTAATGATATATTTTAGAATATAATAAATACACACAAAAATAGTTATTTTATTAATGAAGTAGCACATCAAAGTATAATGTCATATTATTTATTCAAAATATTTATTGTTTATTTTCATATAAATCATTAAAGTTATTGTTCCCCTCACTTTTGGAGTGTGCACTCAACTTCCTCATCATAGGTTTAGGATTCTTATAGGCACTAAGAAGTTTCTTAGTCTTAAGACGCTTCTAGTGATTAGGTGAACACTTAACCTAATCTTAGAGACTTAGAAGAGTTCCATAGGAATAGCCAGTGTCCTTAGGGATTTAGGAATACTTGCCTACCCTATAGCCCAAACTCAATCCTTGCTTCCTTCTTGCAAACCAAACTTCAAATTCAAATTTAAATTCTAAAATAAAATCCAACTATCCAATGATTAAAATCCATCACCAAATTCAAACTCCAAATTCCTTCCTAAGCCCTTTGATTTTATCTTATGGACTTAGCCTTACAAAATCTAAATCAACCCCAACCCAATTGATTTTTTAAAACCATCAAATCTAATATCAAATCAAATTTTAAATCATAGATCAATTCCAAATTCCAAATGATTGAAATCCATGATCAACTCCAGAGTCCAAATTCCAAAAATCTCTCCCTAAGTCATATGAAGCACCTTCATGTGTTTAGCCAAAATTCCTTCAAATCAACTCAAACTTGGTTGATTTATTTATGAATCAATCATTCCTTCATTTATACTCATAAATATAAATGGAACCCACCCTCCAATGACCAAAAATAAATCAAACCAAATCAAAACCTAAATTAATCCTTTCAACCTACATCCCTAAACTTAATAAAATATACTTCCAAATCACTCCAAACTCAAGTGATTTTCTCATGACCCATTTATATCTTCATTTATATTCATAAATATAAATGAAATATAAATTCAAATGGTACTAACCAAATCCAAATCAAATCAAATTCCCAATTTTACTCCTTTTAGCCAAATTTTTGAACTTGGCTAAATGAAACCCAAATCAACTCAAACTCATGGATTTCTTCATGATTCAATTATTCCTTCAATCATTGATCCAAATATAAACATAAACCACAATTATCAAACCAAAACCTACTCAACCCGAATCAAGCCCAAGTTAACCCTTATGACTTGAAATTATCATATAAACCAAAACCCATTTGGCTCCAAACCAATTACAATTGGATTTATATTTCAACCTTGAGCTCATATGTGGGATCAACTAAACTTGAATCAAACCTTGATCAAGCCAATTGACCCATTTAGGCTCACTTGACCTAAAGTGGCCTAAAGGACCTTCTTGAGCCAAGTTCTAATCCAACCCAAATTGGATTGAACCAAGTCCATCTAAACCTTCAATCATGATCAAAAATCATCATGGGGTGATCAACCACTCTGAATTGGATGAAACCAAGTCAAACTTAGTCTTTGACCAAGTCAACATTTAGCCCAAATGAAACCCAAACTAGCCAAAACCCACCATATGCCAAATTGATTGAAACCATTGACCCAAACTCATTCATAATCAATGTTTGAACATGACCAAGCTATCAATTGAGCCAAACCAAGCCTAATTGTCTACTTGACCTAAGTTGACCCAAATTGGCCTAAAAAGTCAAAATGGGTCAAATCATAATTTAAGCCAAATTGATTGCAACCAATGGCTCGAGTTCATTCCAAATCACTTATTGAACTTGACCAAAGCCATGATTGAGCCGAAGTTGACCAATTGGTCAACTTGACCCAACATAGTCCAAATTGACCTAAAATATCAAAATGATCAAAATTCAAATTATTTTCAAATTAAACCTTAACCAATTAAACTTGACTCAATGCCTAACCTAACCCAATTTAGTTAAATTGGTCAAATTAGTCAACTTGACCAATTTGACCATTCTAAATCCAAATGAGTCAAATTCAAACCTAAGCTAAACCATATCAAATTAGTCACACCAAAACATTCCAAATCATGATTTGGACCTAACCTAAGCCTTAGTTTGACCGAATTTGGGTGAATTGATCGACCCAAATCATACATGAACCTACATGAACCTACATGAACCCATTTGACTAAATAAGCTCATGCCACCCAAAACTAAGTCATGGAACCCTATTGGCCGACCAAGCACACCCCAAACTAGCCTTAGGCCACTCCCAAGTCAGCTCAAAAGCCAAACAAGCTCACCTCAAGTTGACTACCCAATGGACAAAGCCTCCACCTTGGATTCCTACTTTAAGTAGAAAAATCCACTTTGCACTCCCCATGGCAGCGCTTCTTTTACAAATGAGGTATTCTTAGAGTTCACTAGCCCACTCTAAGCACCGTAGAACTTACCTTGGACTAGAGGGAACTCACCAAGCTGAGCCCACTCTCCCCAGTCCATGGCCAAACCTAACAGGTGCAAGGAGAACCAAATCCCCTCCCACATGCCCATATCAAGCCTTGAGACCCCTAACATGGCTTCAGCCACTCATGGCATGCCACCTTGGATTGATGGCAACCCCTGCGATGACCTGATGGTGGTGAATCAACGAAATTCATGGGTGTGATCCCGTCCATCCATTTAGCTCAATTGAGGGATATACTCCCTCAATTCAACCAATTTTGGCAATGATTCGATCCCATTCGGCTCAAGAGAGGATTTTGAAACTCTATAGAGCTTCCTCAACTCCTCCCAAACACCCTCGTCCTCAGCCTTCCCCTCTATGAGTAGAACCGAAACAAGACACCTCCATTTCAGTCCTAACTTCCTCCCTATGTAAGCAAACTCAAATTGCTTGTGCATACACCATCCTCATACTCAATCGAAGCGATCAAATAGCTTCTTGAGCTTCTCGAGCATCAGACATTGGAGTTCGATCAAGCTAAGGCATGCACGTGTGTGGTTTGGTCGATCGAACACCATAGGCCAAATTGAGCTCAGATTCTTTCAATAGGGCTTCATCTCTATTAGATGAAGCTACCTCCGTTGATCCCGACCATCAATTTTTCCTCCGGCAAGGTAATTTCATAAAATTGTAGCTTTAGGCTCTCGTGTTTTGGTCTTTTGTGAAGTAAATCTCCATGTCAAGGGATTTCAATCGTTGGATGTGATTGTATGCTCCCTTAGATGGTGTAGGATCCATTTGATCCCAATCTAAGCTCAGGTGAGCTTGGATCGAATGGGGAAAGATGGACGTTGCTCGCCTTTTGCCACTCTTGAATGGGATAGATCATATGTCATCTGTTTCTTGTGATTGGAATGAATGATTATGTTTAAATCACATGATAGATCTTTTGATTTCTCCTTTAACCCACGGATCGAATCCTATTAAATCGAGATCGATCGATGAGAGCGTGTTCACACCGAGTCGATGGATGTGACTACTTAAATAACCAATCCCATCACACCACGTGGAAAGAGCGTCATGTTAGCCACCACGTGGCCCGACAAGATTTGGGGCTTAATTAGCTTGATTAATTTAGTTTTAAATCCTAAAACTTCTAAAATCATAACTAATTGTAAAAAAATCAAAAAATTACAAACTTAGGCTCATTTTGAAGATATTTCAGAGGGGAATCTAGGAAAATTATAATTAAATGATTTTGAACAATGACTTTGGCTTAATTAAGGTTTTATAAAAAAATCTAATTAGCTTAATTATACCTTAATTAAACACTAAATTAATCTCAAATTTTTTATGAATGTTTAGGGGAATGACCTCTGCCTCCCCTATTTTTCTGGGATTTTACTGATTGCTTAATTAGGAAAATATTTGAGTAAGCCCTAATCACTCTCTTAATCCAATTAATTATAATTAAGGGATGAACAGTAACTTGATAATCATTTGAACATAATTATCCTTGTTGAACAGTAAGATCACTTAGGGAATGTGATTGGGGATACTTTTCCTAAATCTTCTTCACCTTTAAAAATCAAATTAATTAAAGGGTTAAAGAAATGATTAATTTATTAAGTGACTATTCTTCAAAAATTAGAAATCAGAATTTAATTGAATGCTTAAATGATTTAGGGATTAAGGTTAGGGCTTGCCCTTGATCCCCTCCCCTAAGTTAATTTTAGCATTCAAATTAAAACATAACCAAAACATTTAATCAATTCATTAAAAGCCTAATGAAATTAAAAATAAAAAATCAATTCATCCACACCTAAACAACCTTTAATTGATATTGGGTAGCTCCTTGGGTGTTCAATAACCTAAGGTGAGTGATGATGAAATTATGACTAGCTCACATGTGTGAGAAAATTATAAGAGTAATTAAGTGAGATCCCTTAAGCCTAATTAACTATTTATAAGCCAATTGCATTAGGCCCCTTTCACTTCTTAGGAGCATTGCAAATTTACTTTTCATGTGATTGCATATCATATTGGCTTATTATTGAATAGTTAATTAACTTAAGGTAATATAGATAAGGGATAATTAATTCATTTAATTCATTCCTTAACCTAATTAAAATATAAAATCAACTTAAATATTCTTCATTAAACTAAACTGATTCACACATGGAAAATGGGTTAGGATTAACAAACCTCTCACATATTTCCTAAGTCAAATCAAATTCAAAGATAAAATTATCTTTAAAGAATTTTGATTCATTTTAAATAACCTTATTTGATATGATTGTCCTTAGGAATTAATTAGGGTGAATGAAATCATGTGTTTACATTCCTTTATTTCTTTCCAATCATGCTAAATATTATTTGCCATATGAAATCATACATTCATTTCTTTTTAAAATTAATTAAATATAATATTTCCTTTTATGTAAAATTGCATGTGTTGGCTAAAATTAATAATATGAGTGGCTATTATCATTATTAAATTAAAAAAACTATTTTAAAACCTATGATTCAATTATTATAAATGAAGTAATGCTAATTACAAATATTTATAAGCTTGCATGTAATGATAGTATAATATGTGTAATGGAAGTTCTCTTTTCCCACTTTAATATGGATTCACATAGGATTTGCAAGTGTATAGTTCATTTGAAAAGAACATAACACTTGCTTAAATCTATTCCTATACATTTCCATGTTAAGACTTAGGAAGAATTTCACATTGTACATGTAAATCATACAATCAAACCAAACATAATTTCTTGCATGATTCCTTATCTATTTGGTTTTTTTTGTACATTCATATGTATTTGAGAAAGGTGGTATATTATTCTGGACATCCTTGAGATGTGAGACTTTAAGTAGCCCTAAGTAGATTTTGTATCTTATGCCCCTAGTGTAGAAAATAATGGCGTCGTACTCACTTAAAGCTCTTATACACATGTATGTGTGATGTGGCCAGTGAATAAAGTATCAAAAATTAAATAAATAAAACATAATTTTTGCATGGATTTTCTTATCCTTGTGGTTATTCATACATTGACATGTATCTGAGAAAAATGGTATATTAGTCTGGACATCCCCGGGTTGCGAGGCTTTAAGTAGCTCTAAGTAGGTCTTGTACCTTATGCCCCTGGTGTAGAAAATAATGGCATCGTACTCACTTACAACTTTTATACATGTGGATGTGTATTTAGCTAATGGAAGAAAAATCCCTCTTTTCTACATAACAAAGACATGCATTCATGATCCAATTAACAAATAAAATATTTAAATTTTAAAATACATTTCTTTGCATTCATCACCAAAGTATGCTAAGATTTGCATTGTATGTATAGGTATGCTTAAGATTATTCATATGCATGGTATATGTGATGGAAAGAAATGAATGAGTGTGTGTTATGTGATAGTAATCCACCCTAATTAAGCCTAAGATGCCTTTCTTATTGAATAGAGCTATTTAGAATGAATCTAAACTTAGGGTTAATTAAAACAGATAATAAACCATTCACTAAAGGAAACTCATTAATCAATTTACCTTAGAAATTACTTAAGGTAGGGATAAAAGAAAGACTCTCCCTCTCTTTCTTCTCTTTATAACACTTAGTTGTTAAGTGTAGACTACATGAAACAAAAGAAAACACTAAGTAAAATTCCCAAATCAACTAAACTACTTAAAGAGAAATCAACCCTTTATAAATTAAACCTCTCACACTTAGCAAATCATAACTCTAAAGCCTAGTTAGGACATGCCACATAAACCTTAACACATGCACATTAGGGTAAGTCACCATCTGTAGTTTTATGTTAGGAAGGTTCATGGTTTGATGAATGTTTTAGTTTGTAATGTATTATTTTAGACTGTATGTTAGGGTGTACGTGCGTAGTCTAGATGTTAGGCTGATATTAGCCTAATCATACTTTCTATAGGGGTTGTTCTTAAGGGGCGATGTAATAAAAATATAAATACTTTTACTTTGTAGGATGCTTATACCCCTAAACATAACCCAAATTAGGACAGGTGGGCTTGGTTACCCATATGCGGGGTACTAAGTCCAAATTATTTTTATAATTGCTTGAGTTGTATGGTGTGTTTAGTTA
Source organism: Cymbidium sinense (assembly GCA_021442155.1). Lineage (NCBI taxonomy): Eukaryota > Viridiplantae > Streptophyta > Magnoliopsida > Asparagales > Orchidaceae > Cymbidium > Cymbidium sinense. Next base: position 18,243,714 of record CM038221.1, on the reverse strand, counting down.
ACATTTGTTTTGCAGGTGTAGCTTGATTTACTTTCCTTCCTTTTAATATAATTTTAGATTAGAATTAGGATAAGTGTTATGGGGATTAAGGATAAACATTGGTTATAAGACTAACTCTTATATACCATGTGAAACCTTCGGAGCAAACTACATCCCACTCAAGCCAAAAGAAATAAAGAAGTGGAGCAAATAAAGATTGAAAGAATGAAAGGTGAAGAGTGAAGAATGGAGGATGAAGAATGAAGACCCCCATAACACTTATCATTTTATAAATCATAATTATTCTTTCATTATACCAAGATGTATAAGGGTAGGGCTCGGTTACTCACATTTCTTTGGGTTGTACAGCGATACCCAACCGCACCGGCCTTTTTATTTATTTGTGATATCTTTATAAAAATTATTTGATATTTTATTTAGCTTTTGCATTAGAAATAACATGCATTTTTATAGTTTTTTTTTTATGATTGGTGATTATTGGTATGAGCGGATTAGGCTTTAGGATAAAAAATAAATTTTCTATCCCATTAACAACTCATAACAAAATTTTAAAATAATTCATAACCTCACATAAAAAAGCCTAGGAATTAAATCAAAATAATAAAATTTTAGCAACCCTTAATGATAATGAATGTATAATATCATGCATGTCATATTCTTCCACTCTTACTAAGAGAGGGATTCCATCTATGCTAGGGAATAAAGGCTTAACCTGTAAGAGCCTTTGATAGAAGGACACCTCTTTCTCTCTTGAATTAGCCCACAATTAATTTCTCATGTATTTAGGCATACAAAATTCTATAGCCTGTGTCAAAATAAAATTCCAAAAATTAAATAAAACTTGACAAAATTTATATTAGATTTAAGTCATTATTCATGCCCTTCATGATCTAGTCTCTTAGGGAGTGAGTTTAAAAACTTATTTTCTTTTTTAAGTAAATAATAGCCTAACCATCTTACAAAGCATATGACTTACCTACATCGATTTAAAGCATAAGAGGAGTTAGCTGGCTGCCACTCCAGGCGATAATAAGCCCAGTAGTCAGGTGATTTACTCTCTCTTATGGAGGTAAACCATATACCCATTTTTTACCTTAGATTTAGGTCATGCTTTGGTCCTCGCCAAAGCTCCTTATATTTGAATCTTAGGTGGCTATTTATCTTTGCGGGCTATAAGCATAAATTCTCATCTCTTAGGCATTTTCACAATCTTGTATTGTGGAATTATAAGTCCTATACTTCTAATAAAAATTCAACTCAAACAAATAAATCTTCTCAAATTCAAATGTATAAAGCCCAATCATATGATATATTTGAGTGCTCACTAGGTTTCCTAGTATCATGAGCACTCTCTACTCATCTCCCTTGGTTTCGATAAGAACTCTCCCCCTTTTGATCTCTCCCACTTGATTTTCAAAAATATAACTAATCCTTTGATAGTCCTATCTTTGAATTCTTTGGAGACAACAATCGTCTACTTTAATCGAGAGTACTCTTAAGGGATTCATTTCCCTTAGGATGTAATTAACTATGGAGGCTTACCTCCATAGGGAACTTAATGAACCCAGTTTAAATAAACTCTACTTTACTTTTCCATGTTAAGCAGGGGAAAAATCTCTGGTATATCCGAAGACCCATCATGCCTTAAGAGTCCTCATTAGGTAATTAGGTCTGTTATAGGAGAGTGACTTCTATCTCTCGAGATAGTACACTATTCCTTAATGTCATACCTGATCACCCTAATGAGTACATCTATGGATCTATGTGGTGTCCCCTCACATAAACATACACAACATAAAATAAACACCATGGATTTTTCTAGCGACTCTGCTGGGAAAGTTTCCTCTCTCCATCTCTAGTAGATGATCGTTGTCTCCAAGCATCGATAGTGGACTTACATTTCATGTGATCCCAAGACTATCTTTCTTTCCATTGACGCTTAGCTTATTTTATTCTTAAACAAAGTTAGCCAACATCCTTTAGGTTTTAGGACCTCACTCTGTGTAGGTCTTGAAACCTCTGTTGGGTTCCCCAATAGGTGAAAACATAATTTATCAAAAAAGAGGGAGATAATAAAATTTAGAACCTCCTCACCACTAGCTTGGTGAGGCAAGGTTAATCATAGAATTTAAAGAAAATAATTTCTTTCACAAAATGACACTTCCCAAAAGCACCTTTCAAGAAACTCACAAAATCATAAAATCAAAATTCTTCCATTTAACAACCCTTATGATTGCTACATGGAGGTTCTTTTCAAAAGCACACTCTTAAAAAATAATCATGCCATAATTAATTCCCACTTAACATATCCAAATTTGTTAAGTGAGAATCTCTATTCAAATCAATATAAAATTTGACCTTCACTTAATAATTTCAATTTGTTAAGTGGGGGTCTCATTTTCAAAATATAAAATATGGCATTCACTTAACAATTTCAATTTGTTAAGTTGGGATCTCATTTTCAAAATATAAAATTTGACCTTCACTTAACAATTTCAATTTGTTAAGTGGGGGTCTCATTTTCAAAATATAAAATTTGACCTTCACTTAACAATTTTAATTTGTTAAGTGGGGTCTCATTTTCAAAACATAAATTTTACCTTTAGTTAATAATTTTCATTTGTTAAGTGGGGACCTCATTTCCAAAACATAAAATTCAACTTTCACTTAACATATTCAATTTGTTAAGTGAGGGTTTCAATTTCAAAGCATACATTTAGGCTTTCACTTAGCATATCCAATTTGCTAAGTGAGAGTCTCACTTTTAAAAGCATGTATTTAGTTCTACTTAAACATATCAAACTTTGTTAAGTAAGAATCATGTAATCATGTCACATTGGATTCCCACTTAACATACCAAATTTGTTAAGTGATGTTCCCATTCTCAAGTCATATCATACTTTGATCTCCACTTAACACACCAAATAGTTAAGTGGGAATCCCATTTTTAAAATATATCAAACACATTTAGGCTTTCACTTAACTAACCAAATTTGTTAAGTGAGTGTCTCTTTTCAATACACATTTGGGTCTCATTTTCAAAGAAGAAAAATAAACATATCTCAAACACATTTGAGGCTTTCATAACATACCAAATTTGTTAAGTGGGACTCCCATTCAAGAAGAAAATCTATCCATCACATTTGGCTTTCACTTAACATACCAAATTTGTTAAGTGAAAGTCTCATCTTCAACAAATCAATAGATGGCCTCTACTTAACATACCAAATTTATTAAGTGAGAGCCTCTTTTCAAATCAAATATCACTTCAAACCTTCACACACAGAAAAACACACACACACACACACACACACACACATATATATATATATATATATGTATATATATATATATATATATATATGTATATATATATATACCCCATATATATATTATATATATATATATATATATATAAAAAAATATCAAACACACAATCACCCCTTAACATACCCAAATTTGCTAAATAGAGGTTCTTTCAATTCCAAATTTTCAAACAAGAAACATAAAATGTGAACAAATCTCTCAAAAAGAAATCTCTCTTCAATTTATTTTTGAACCCCACCCAACCTACCTAAATTGGTTGAGTATGGGTTCTTAAAAAAAGAATCAAATGACTAAGACTCTCCTCCAAACATCCAAATCTCTCCAATGAACCCCACTTAACATATTTGAATTGTTGAGTGTGGGTTCAAAATTCAAACTTTTGCATGGAACAAATATCAAGGTAGAAATTTGATATAGGTTATATTACAAATGCATACGACTCAGAGTCGTGTAGTCTTTGCGGTTTCACACATGGCCTCTCAAGTTTCACTTTCCATTTTGGGATGGATTTTGCCTAGATCAGCACCTCTCTACCACTCCATCTAGTATTTTTTGGGATTTGAGGAGCCCCGTCTTGAGGGGTGACCCTCACTTCTTGTTACGATGAGGTGGGTGGTAGAAGCAGTCATCCGACCTCCCTTCTCACACGTATCCTTCCCAAGAAGAGGAAGGCGTTGAGGTTTCACCCATCGTCCATTCTCACATTGTTCCACCACTGGTCGTGCTAGCACCTCCTCGATGGTCCCCTCTAAGAAGGCTATCCGGCTTGAGATAGCCTCCCTACCTTCTAGGTAGGATCTAGCTCTCCTTGCCTTGCTGGTACCGCCACCACAGACAGCATAGGGCGCAAGATCACGGCACCCATGGCGTCGTGAGATGGATGTTTCATCCTCCTGTGAGGTTTCCCTTGTTCGACTAGTAGTTCCTCCTCTCGCATCAGATGGAGGAGGACTATCAAAGGATAGCTGCATTGCCTCCACCTCCTACATACCATGAGGCTCTGGCTAGGGACAAGAGAAAGTCCTATGCCGGTCTACATATAGTATTATGATAAGTAGGCATGGTACACGGATGTTCAAAGTCTGGTACATTATTTGACTTAAGGTCTGTCATCCCCAAGAGCATTACTAGGTGCATTCATAGTGATAGAGCATCGAGGCGGTCGGTTTAAGGAGCAAGGCGCGGAGATTCTCAGTAGTGGGTGGCTGCTCTTCATTTCCCAATCATTGAGCCTCAGGCCTATAGAACGATAGTATAGTGAGTACCACCGGTCATAGGGAAAGCCCGGGAAGGTAGAGCGGTGTTGTCTCCACCACACGATCCACCTCGCCCATCATCACCGATTCAGTCCCACCAACCCTGTCTGCATAGAAAGGCATCGGGAGAAGAAAAGCCCCCTTGGTGATCCACTACGGCCAAAGGATCCCATTTCATCTACTCCACTAACTGAGGTGAGGATGAGTTCACCTACCGACCTCACTTAGTCTTGGTGAAGAAGGAGTAGTGATCCCGTGGTATCATCACCACCACCACCATCGAGCGGTGATAATAGTAGGCGTAGAAGGGAAGGGGCGATTAGTCCCATGGCGTGGATCTCCCAGGGGCACTACTCTCTCATGATCATGAGCATCTCTTCCGGTCATGACCCTCCCGAGCGGCACTCCGGTCATGGCGTGTTAGGTGCATCTAGCATAGCCCTCCCTGGTCATGTATTTGTACGACACAATTAGATCATTCCCTATATGAGATTTTGGCATAGTACTTTATAAAGAAGAGGGAGCTTCTAGGGAGTGATTAATCAGATTGTGAGGAGGGAAAGGTCAGCTTCCATCTAGTTGAGGATGATCTCCTTGAGGATTTGACCGAAGTTCACATGGTCAATACTAGGGGATCCCTTTAGATGGATCAACACAATCAGGAAAGTATTATAGTTGAAAAGGATGATGTTGTCCATTCAACTCAGCACCTACTTCACCAGCTTAGACAGAGGGATGATCATATTGATCAAATGGGGAAGAAGATCAAAATTTGATGGCAGTAGTGTCAGCATTGTAGAATTCAACTTCGGTTTCATAGCCTTCTCCCATAGTGGCTGACAGAGAAAGTTGGCACACACTTTAAATCATCCTAGATGCATTCTTATAGAGGGAGACAATAATAGCTTGCACAGGAAGGTGGTGGATAGAACCTCCATGCATGAAAAGGATATTAAACACATGGTGGAGCAACAAGTGAGGGATGTGTTGGCCAAGCCTGGGTCATTTTATTCAAAGGGTAGATCCTACAGAAGGAATTTGATGGTGTCCAATACCTAAGGGCTTTGTGCCTCCATCCTTCAAAATTTTGATGGCGGTGGGAACCCTAGCGACACATAGCATTTAATTTTGGATGTTGCGTAATGGGTGGTATGCACTCTTTATTCTCTTTGTCGACTTGGCAATTACATTGGTATCTTGAACAACCTAATGATTTAGGAAAGAGATTTGCTAAGTTGGAGCAGCTCTTTATTAAGAGATTTGCTAGAGCTCAGTAAAGGGTAAGTGTGGGTGATCTCGTTGTAGCTCAACAACACCTCGGTGAGTCCCTTGTTGATTACATTCTTAGATTAAGCAATTTAAGCATGAAATACGAACAATAGTTGTCTGAACAGCATTTCATTGAAATTCTGCTCAAAAATATTCATGGCCTAGTCGCCTTCATGCTTAAAGGGTTCACCATTAAGACATTTGAGAAATTAATCAACAAGGAAACTAATCTACAAGGAGAGGCCAAACAATTACCTTTCTAATATCAGTCAGCCAAGCTAAGATCGCAAAAGGCATTTGAGAAAAAGCTAGGGGCAGTCACAATAGTTGATAAGGAGAAGTAGCCAACCAGGTTTCAGTCAGACAGACCTTGAGCTTAGTAGCGTCAGACACCCTAAATTCCAGTGCCTCGGCCATCATATCGACCACCTCAGTTGCCATAGTAGCCTCTACCATTGCCTGCTCAGCAGTATCCCCATCCACAGCATCAGCAGCATCATTCTTATCCACCACTGGGTAACTATCACTTATCTACTTTTGCTGACAAAATGAATAAACCTCATTCATTCAAAAGGGAGGTAGTCAGGAAGATCTTCAAGAATCTCTTGAAGAACCCTGATTTTCAATTACCAGAGCCTAGGAGGCCGGAGGATGTGGGCAAGAGTCATGATCTAAACTATTTCCCATACCATTGCATGCTAGGTCATGTCTTGGAAGATTATTTTACCTTTAAGGATTGGCTTTAGCATAACTACAAGTCGAGTGCCATTGTCATCCCTAAGGAATACCTAATAGAGAAACCTTATAGTTCTGTTAGGGTAATCCTTGGGATAACTCTTCTCAAGACAAGGAAGGTTGGGATATCTCCATTGAACCTCCAAGAAAATAATTTCTAAGATCAAAAGTTGCCTTGGGAAGTCTCAAATCTCAACTCTAAGGAAGGTTTGCAAGTTGCTAAAGACAACTTGAGGGAGGTAGAAGCAGCAGTGGCTTCCACTTGCCATTAACCGGGTCCAACACTCACCATAATTACATAGCTCCTTTGAGTTCTTCTAGGTCATATTGTATGGAGGGAGGTGCAAATCTCTCACTCCACTTACTTGATTTCTGTACCTTCATCAAAATCTAAGAAATCAATGAAGAAGAAGACTGATTATGCTTACATTCTCTCTACTTTTGATGATCTTGATGATTTTATTCATGTAGAAAGCTCTCCAAGTACTAATAATTATAACAATTCCAATCCACTCCTTTCTGATTTTGAAATGGATTACCCATTTCTAAATCACCCGAGTTCACCCATTGAGATAGGCTTGGAGTCATCTGACTCTGATGATCCCATAGGAGAAGTTGTAGGTGAACCTGATGAGCAGGTAGAACTTTCCACTAAACTATCTCATGAAGTCACTGAAGTCAACCTTCTTAGTGGCAAAGTTCTACCTCCTAGGGTAGCACCTTAGGATAAGGGTAAGCAAGTCATTAGTTCTTCAAGTCAAGAATCCCCTCCACAGGATACTCCACCTATGGATATGCTTGTAGAGGACCAACTAGCGGGCCATGACTCAGATCTTCAATGAACTCATTCATCATCAAGTTGAATGCTATGTTGACGATCTAGTGGTCAAGAGCAAAGAAAAGGAAGACCATCTCTTCGAGTTGAGAGTAGTTTTTGAATGTTGAGATAATTTAACCTCAAAATGAATCCCTTGAAGTGTGCATTCAGAGTAGCTTCAGGAAAATTCCTTAGGTTTGTTGTTCGACACTGGGGAATAGAGATCGACCTAGAGATGATCAAGGCTATCTTAGAAATGCCACCTCCTAAAAGTCTAACCCAACTCAGATCATTTTAAGGGCGGTTGGCGTATCTAAGGTGCTTCATATCCAACTTGTTAGAAAGATGCCAGCCATTCTCAGCACTTGTCAAAAAGGATGCCAAGTTCAAGTAGGATGATAAGTGCCAGCATGCCTTTGAAGATATCAAGCACTACTTGATGACACCACCAGTTCTAGCAGACCATATCCCGGGTTAGCCATTGATCCTCTACACCACTACATTAGACAATTCTCTCAGCACTTTGTTGGCCCAAGCCAATGATGAAGTGAAAGAAAATGCTCTCTACTACCTTAGTCATCATCTAATTCCTGCTGAGGTAAACTTCCCACCTATTAAGAAGCATTACTTAGCTTTGATCTTTGCATCCCAAAAGCTACAACATTATATGCTTTCCCATAAAGTGAATATGATCTCTAGAATCAATCCACTATAATATCTCATGACACGACCAATATTATCTAGATGGTTGGCATGATGGTCCATGATTTTATCGCAGTTTGACATCACATTCATACTCCGATGCGTGAAAGGATAGTCACTAGTGATTTTAGCGGCCACTTCCTACTAACTCCTCGCTTAGTGATGACCTCCATGATGAACAAATCATGAACTTAGGGAACACTAGCATTCACCGTTGGGAGATGTATTTTGATGGTATGGCTTCCTCTCAAAAAGGAGAAGAACCATGATCTACTCTTCCAGGGAAGGCAGGGGTAGGAATAGTTCTCCGACTTTAGCGGATGTGATGAGATTCTTTATCATTTGTCAATCCATGCACAAACAATGAAGAATATGAGGCTCTAATATTATTGAGTTAGTTATTATATTATCGAAGTGTCAAAGATCTTGAGATTCTCAGCTCATTATCAATCAAATTGTTGGGTCCTACAAAGTTCCAAAGCCTAAGCTCCATCATTACCACAAGTACACCATGGAGTTAATGGTTCAGATCCCAGAGGTCACTATCTACAAGATTCCTCGAGGAGTTAAAGCTATAACAGATGCATTGGCCAAGCTTGCCAAGGAGTTGGCATGTCTAGAAGATGAGTCCATTTCAATAAGGGTCTAAAATAGACAAGTTTTATCCCTTATTAACACTAAACTCATCGAGAGACTCTCTCTTAAAAAGGAGATCACCATTTCAAAAGAAGGCGATGAGTTAGATTGGAGGCAACCATTCATGGATTATCTAAACACAGGTAAACTACCTCAAGAGAAGTCATTAGCCCATCAGGTGAAATAGAGAGCTCCCTCTTATGCTCTCGTGGGTGGCACCTTGTATCGGTGGTCTTTCGATCATATGTAGTTACATTATTTAGCCAAACATGAAGCCCATAAGATTATGACCAAGGTACATTCAAGTTTATGTGGAGCTCATCAGTCTGGTCCGAAAATGAAAGCCAAGATCAAAAGACTAGGATATTACTAGCCTGTGATGATTATAGACTACATGGATGTAGCTAGGAGATGTCACGAATGTCAGGTGCACGATGTGGTCTTACATCAGCCACCCAACATTCTACATCCTACTTTGGCCTCATGGCCATTTGAGTGTAGACCGGCATAGTGGGTCGATCGATCCTCCTTCCAAGTCACCAGTTCATTCTAGGCCATCGACTTTTTTTGGGAGAAGGCAATCCCACTAGAGGTCATGTCAAGATGTGCTCCAATTTTTAGAACCATATGAATAAGTTTGGGGTGCCTCAATGAATTATATTTGATAATGGTATTACATTCAAGAGCACCAAAATCAACAGCTTTGCCTAGAGACACAACATAGATTAGAGATACTCCACCATCTACTACCCAAGGGCAAACAGTCTAGCAAAAGCATTCAATAAAACTCTCATCCAAATACTGAAGAAGACACTCGATGATAATAAAAGATAGTGGCATGAGCAGTTGGTTGAAGCCTTGATGGCCTATCGTACGATATACATGACTCCAACTCAATCTACTCCATTCTCCTTAGTGTATGGGTCTGAAGCCATTCTACCATTAGAAGTCCAACTCTCATCATTAAGGATAGTTATGGGTAGCAAGTTTACTACAGAGCAGAATGCCAAGCTGTGTTTAGAAGAGCTCTTAGGTTTGGAGGAGAGACACCTCAGGGCTTGCCAGAACCTCAAGTTGTACAAAGCCAAAATGATTCAAGCTCACAACATGTTGGTCCGTCCTAAAGCTTTTTAAGTAGAAGAGCTTGTCTTACTTCTAAGGAGACTAATTGTTGCCTATTGAAAGATAGGAAGCAAGTTTGAGCCCACTTGGGAAGGCCCTTTTGCCATAGAGAAGGCCTACCAAGGAGGATCTTATTAGCTCATAAATTGTAAGGGAGAGCATCCTATGTTTCCAATCAATTAGCTCTACCTAAAGAAATATTATCCATAAATCTTGTTCAAAAATAATCATCAATAAAACTTCTTTTCATAATAAATTCCATCTCTTATGTGTTAGAAGCATCTTTTGCTTGCAAATCTACCATGATGTGTTTAGGGTAAGTGTAAGAGAACCCAAACGTATCTTATCCCTCCACAACACAAATACAAACTACATTCGATCCTCCGGTGTTATTAGGATAGATCCGAGGGAACCCAAGAGGCATCCTATTTTGACTAGTACAACTAAGTTAGGTGTAAGAGAATCCAAGCGGTATCCTTTCTTAGTGGAGTCACATTCTTATGTGCTTAGGATAGGTGTAAGAGAACTCAAGCGGCATTCTATTCCTTCTTTCACATCACAAATAAACACATATCTTTTATCTTGAGCTACTTCAATGTGGAAGTAAGCCCCTCATGGCACTCACTCATTAGCTACTCTAGGTCGGGCTGATATACTACCTCCCTAGTATGTCACCCAAGCGATCACTTGTCTAGAGGATGTGAGTCCTCATGCTTTCTTACTTACTTGACCACTGCAAACCAATAAGTGTCTTATTAGTTTGGTAGGTTTCTCAAGGAGTAAGAAACTACCCCATGTTGACTTCGTTTAAGAGGATGCAAGCCTACATGATTTCTTCTTAAATTAATCATCATGCACTAACTAGGTTGAGTATATTTGAGGTTTAGGGTAAGTCCCCCAGAGGCTCCTTTCCTATTGACTACTTTAAGCTTGGGTTTAATCCTAACACAGGACTCCCTGCTTAGTAGTCACCCTAGGTTGGATAGCCCCTATCGAGTTGAAGACAGGCTATCTTGGTGGTCAATTTCACTTTTGAGATGTCATGCCTTCCTCTAAGCGATTGTAAAGCGGGCACCTTAGGTTGGTTGGTCATCGCCATTGACGGTGACCCACGGGTGATACACTCCTTGAAGATGTGTGAGTCCCCGCACTTCATCCTTAAGTTGGCCATCGAATACCTTTCTTTTATAGGGTTTGGTTAATGCCCCTAGCAGCTCCTCCCCTGTGGGTACTCTATTTGGATCACATCCTTAGCGACCCCATTTAGACACTAACCTGGTTACTTTTAGATTGAATAGTCCTCCTTTCCTAGTAGCCACCCCTGTGGTTGGAGAATTTGCTCAACGGATGCGCAGATCCTCCCTTGGTCTAGTAAGTCTAAGATAAGACTAGGCTGATATAAGCCCCTTCTCATTATGGTCCCTCATAAACTAATAGGGTTCCTACAAATATAAAATAAATAAAATATATCTTCACTTGTGGATTAGGAATTCAAGCCTAGGCCCCTTTCTTTCCCGCATCCTATTTAGAAAGGTCCAAAACTTATAGAATTTCCTAACTACTTTGAGTTAAGGTAAGTCCTCGGGTTGGTAGTCTCTCAGTAGTCACCCTTAGGTTAGGTTCAACTTATTGTTCCACCGATAAGTTACTCCAGCGGTCATTTTTTCTTTGAAACATATAAGTCATTACATTCTTTCAAGACATTGCAAGCGACCTGATTAGTCAGTCCGATTTGTTGTGTAAGCGATCAATCACCCCAGTGGTTCCCTATTTAGGAAGATGTGAGTCCCCGTGCTTTCTTCCGAACATGACCATTGCAAATCGAAAGGCACCCTTTTGGTTGATTAGTCTAACCCCACGCCCGGTATACTATCCCTTTGGATTGGTAAATCTATAACAAGTTTAGGCTGATATTAGCCCCTTCTTAGTAGATTCATGACAAACCAAAGGGATCCATCAAATTAAAATAATTGTAATTAAATCTCTTGACTACTCTTGAGTTAATATAAGTCTCTAGAGATCATTCGATGTTGCCCTTGGGTCCAATTTACAGTGAGAGAGGTTCCTTATTTAGTAGGATGTTAGTCCCCGCGCTTTCTTCCTAACTTGATCATTGCACACCAAATAACAATCTCTTAGGTCATATAGTTCTACCATGTGGTCATTGGACTACCCCTTTGGATTGGTAAATTTGAGATAGGCTAAGTCGACATGTCCCCTTCTCAGTGCGATCCATTGTAAATCGACGGGGTTCATCTTAAAATTCAAAACTTAAACAAACAATCAATTAATTTCTCCCCAGTGAGATATCAATCATCCTGACTTCCCTAGTGGGGTCAATCAGATCCAATTCAAACATACAATCCTCAGTGAATGCACCCTCAAATGAAATCCAAATCTCTTATCCCTTGTGGATAACTTGAACCTGCCTCCCTAATGGAAGGTTCACATGTTTGATTTGGTGGATCCCTCCATCCTCCCTTATGCCTTTGGCATGAGTTGAGTTGCATTGTATTAAGATCGTGATTCCTTTTACATCTCAAGTTTAGGAATAGATCATTTCTGTTAGTGTTGTGATCTTTTAGATGTTGTTGATTGTTTCGGTCAACACCAATACGTGCGGTACATCTTGTCAATCACACCACACCTATTGGACACCCATTGTTGACCTCACTTTTGAAGTGACTCTTAACTTCCTCATGATAAGTCTAGGATTCTTATAGGCACCATCAAAAGCACCAAGATCAACAGTTTCGCCAGAAGACACAGTATATATTGGAGATATTCCAACATCTACTATCCCAAAGCAAATGGCTTAGTAGAAGCATTCACTAAAACTCTCATCCAAATACTAAAGAAGACTTGAATAAACGATAGTGAAATGAGTTTGTTGAAGCCTTGTGGGCCTACCGCACCACACTTGAACTCCAAGTCAATCACCCTTTTTCTTAGTATGGCCGTCTACCTTTTAGAAGTTCAACTTCTATCACTAAGGATATCATTGGGTAGCAAGATCACTACATAGCAGAATGCAAAGTTGCAGTTAGAAGAGCTCGAAGATTTGGAGGAGAGTCACCTACGGGCATGCCAGAACCTCAAGTTTTACATGGTTAAAATGATTCAAGCTCACAAGCTGGTCTGCCCTAGGTCTTTCCAAGTAGGAGAACTTGTGTTAGTCCTAAGGAGACCAATTATTGCCCATCGAAAGATGTGAGATAAGTTTGAACCTACTTAGGAAGGCCCCTATGTCATAGAGAAGGCCTGCTAAGGAGGATCTTATTAGCTTATTGATTGTAAAGGAGAACACCCGATGCTTCTAATTAATGGGCTCTATTTAAAGAAATATTACTCATAAAAATCATATTTAAAACAATTTCATCAATCAACAAAAATCTGATTCTATTTCATCAAAATATCCTCTTCTTTCGAAGCATTGTTTACTTATCTTGCAAATCCACTATGACGTGTTTATGGTAGGTGTAAGAGTCCCCCTAGTGGCATCCTATCCCTCTTTCATGACACAAACACAATCAAACATAATTTTCTAAGCACTACAAGAATAGGTGTGAGAGAACCTAAGAGGCATCCTACTTTGATTAGCATAACTAAGTTAGGTGTGAGAGAACCCAAGCAGCATCCTTTCTTGGTGGGAATCCCAACTACCATTCATGGCACCACTTCATCAAATTCCCTAAGCGTGTTTAAGGTAGGTGTAAGAGAACTAGAGAGGTGCCCTAATCCCTTTAACACAAGCACAAAAAATAAACACATATATTTTATCTCCGACTATTTTTGATGTGAGAGCAAGCCCCTTGTGGAACTCACTCATTAGCTACTCTAGGTCGGGTCTACATGCTACCTCGCTAGTATGTCACCCCAGTGGTCACTTGTTTGGAAGATGTGAGTCTCCGCACTTTCTTCCTAACTTGACCAGTGTAAACCAACGAGTGCCTTGTTAGACTTGAGACTCACCCACCGAAGCTACCTCATGTTATTTTTATTTAAGAAGATGTGAGTCCCCAAGCTTTCTTCTTGAACTAATCATCATGATCTAACTAAGTTGAGTATATTTGAGGTCTAGGATAAGTCCCCTAGAGGCTCCTTTCCTCTTGACTATATTTGAGTCGATATAAGTCCTCTAATGGCATTCACTCCGTAATCGCCCTAGGTCGGATAGCACCTATCGAGCCGAAGACAGACTATCCCAAAGAATCAATTTTTATGGAGGATGTGAGTCCCCAGCTTTCTTCCCATGTAATAAATTGATAGGCATCTTAGGGTTGTTAATGTTTGCTATGCTGATAGTGACTCACCCGGTGGATACACCACTCTTGGCAGAAGTGAGTCTCCGCGCTTTCTCCTTGAGTTGGCCACTGAATACCTATTTGATACATGACTAGCCATGTCATCTTCTCTTGGGTTTTGGATTATGCCCTTATTGGTCCCTCTTCTTGTGGACATTCTATTTAGATCACATCCTTTGCGATCCCATTTAAACACTATCTGGGTTACTCTTAGATTGGACAGTCCCCCTTTCCTAGTAGCCACCCTTGTGATTGAGAAATTTGTTCAGCGGATGCTCAGATTCTCCCTTAGTTCAGTAAATCTGAGATAGGTCTAGGTTGATAAAAGCTCCTTCTCAGTTTGATCACTGGCAAACTAATAGGGTCCAAAGGGCCCTCTTTCCTAAGCAAGCATCATATCTATAGGGTAGTGTCAGTAGAACTCCCTATAGGAATTACCTGACTACCTGAGTTGAGATAAATCCTGAGGTTGGTACTCACTCCATAGTCACCTTTAGGTTGGATTCAATCTATTTTGCTACAAGCAAGTTACCCTGATAGTTATTCTGCTTTGAAAGATGTAAGACTATGATGCATTCTTTTTAGCATTACTGTCGCAAACTGATGGGCCACCCTAGGTCGGGTTCAATTTGTTTCCCAAAGCAACCAATCATCCTAGTGGTCTTTTGTAGTGGAAGGTGTGAGTCCCCAAGCTTTCTTTTGTTGAATTGATCATTTCAAACTAAAAGGTACTCCTTTGATCAAATAGTTCTCCCATTGGCCGGGAAGCTACTCCCTTTGGTTCAGTAAATCTGAGATAGGTCTTGGCTAATATAAGCTCATTCTCAGTGTGATCCATCACAAACTAACAGAATATATCAAAATAAACAAATTTAAAATAAAATTAATCTTGATTATCCTGGAGTTGATATAAGTCCCCTAGCGGCATTCACTCAATAGTCAGCCCTTGGTCGGATTCAATTTGTTGCCCAAAGCAACCGATCACCCCAGTGGTTCCTAATTTTGGAAGATGTGAGTCCCCGTATTTTCTTCCTAACTTGACCATTGTATACCAAAAGGCATCCCTATCATTGGTTAGTCCTACTTTGTGGTTGGTATACTTTTCCCTTTGGATTGATAAATTTGAGTTAGCCCAAGGCCACCACGGCCCCTACTTAGTACAGTCCATCGCAAACTGATAGGATCCATCAAAATAACTAAAAAAATGAAATTACTCTTGACTATCCTTGAGCTGATCTAAGTCCCCCAATGGCATTCACTCAATAGTCAGTATGGGTTCAATCTATTTACTTGCCAATGGATCACCCCAGAAACTAATCCATACTTTGGAGGATGTAAGTTTACTATGCTTTCTTCCTAGTACAGTTGCTGCATGCCGAAAGGTACCCTTTGGTTGGATAGTCCTACTATGTGTTTGGTAGACTACCCCTTTGAATTAGTAAATTTGAGTTAGGTCTAGGCCACCATGGCTCCTACTCAGTAGAATCCATCGCAAACCAACAGGGCCCATCTCAAAATCCAAATTCTAAAAATCTGAAACAAATTCAACCGTCCTCCCTCAGTGGAGTCAAACAACAAACAAAATAAATTCAACAAAATAAATCCAATCAACCTCCCCCAGTGGAGTCAATCAAACCAAAACAATCAAAATAAATTAAACAAATCAAATTAATCTCTCCCCAGTGAGACTCAAATCAAATCAAACCTCTCATCCCCTTTGTGGATAATTTGAACATGTTTCCTAGTGAAGGTTCACATACTCCTCCTTCCCTCTCTTATGTCTTTGACATGAGTAGAGTCACATTACACTAAGCTCTGGATTCCTTCTACACCTTGAGTTAGAAGTAGATCATCTCTGTTAGTGCTTGTGATCGTTTGGTGTTGTTGATCATGTCGGTCAACATCATTACGTGCGGTGTACCTTATCAGTCAACCACACCTATTGGGCGCCCTTTGTTGACCTCATTTTTGGAATGAGCTCTCAACCCCTCCATCTTAGACATAGAACTTCTCTTAGACTTTAAGAGTTCCTTAATCTTAAAACACATCTAGTGATTAGATGGACACTCAGCCCAACCCTAAAGACTTAGAAGAGTTAGCCATAGGAATAGGTCATACCTCAAGGGTGCTAGGAAAATTTGCCTACCCTATAGCTTGAACCAACTCCTCACTTCCTTCCTTAAAGTCAAATTCAAATCAACTCCAAAATCATATCAACTTCAACTCTAAATCAAACCTTGAATCAATTTCAATGGATTTCCTTAAATCATGAATCAATTCCAAATAATTGAAACCCATGATTGAAATCCATGATCAATTCCAAATCCAAAATCTTTCCTAAGCCCATTTGATTTCATCTTATGGACGTAGCTCAAATGAAATCCAAATCAATTCAAATTTAGAATTTTCTCATAACCAACTTATATTCTCATTTCTATTCACATATATAAATGAAATATAAATTCAAATCAATTAAATTGAATCCAAAACTCAAATTTAAATTCCAAAAATCTTTCCTGAGCCCTTCGATTCTATCTTATGGACTTAGATCAAATCAAATCCAAATCAATTCAAATTCAAGAAATTTTTTCATAACCCATTTATATTCTCATTTATATTCATAAATATAAATATAATATAAATTCAAATATCCAAAACCAAATTCAAAACTCAAACTCAAATTCAACCAAGATCCAACCTAAGCTTTTCAAGTCAAATTCTTGAACAGCCAAATCAAACTCAAATCAAGCAAAACCCTTGATTTTTCTTCATAATTTAATCAATCCTTCAATCATGAATCCAAATATAAACATAAACTTCAATCCTCAAATAAAAACTAAATTCAAAAATCGAACCCAAATCAAACTCATGTTCATCCTTTGAACTTGAAATTGATAAATGAATCAAAATACATTTGACTTCAAATCTCTTGCAAATAGATTTATATTTCAATCATAAATCCATATTTGAGTTCAACCAAGCTTGAATCAAGCCTTGATCAAGCAACTAAATCCAATTGGCTCACTTGACCCAAAGTGGCCAATTTGACCTACATGAACTAAAATCCATTTCAATGAAAATCAAAGTGAATTAAGCCAATCTAAACTTCATGCCATGTTTGTTGATCATCATAGGTTAATCAATTATCATGAATTAGGTCAAACCAAGTCAACTTAGCCTGTTGACCAAGTCAGTCCTTTAACACATATGAACCCAAACTAGCCAAATTGTAACCTAAACCAAATTGATTGCAACCAATGGCTCAAGTTCACTCCAAATTTATTATTGAACTTGATGAAAGCCTTAATTAAACCCAATTTGACCAATTGGCCAACTAGACCAAACCTAGCCCAATTGGCCATGAACCCAGCTTGACCTAAAAGGTCAAATCAAGCTAAAATCAAATCAAACTAAAATTGATTGAAACTAAAGCTTGCAATATATTCCAAATGATCAACCAAATCTAAACCAAGCCATGATTCAAGCCAATTTGGTCAATTAGGTCAAATTGGTCAACTTAGCCCAAATTGAGCAAAAGGATCAAATTTTCCAAAATATAAATTAAATCAAAATTAAACTAAATTGATTGAAACCAATTGAACCAATATAGTCCAAATAGTCATTTGAACTTGACCTAACTCTTGGTTTGACCCAATTTGAACAATTGGTCAACCTAACCCATTTGACCTAATTTGACCCAAATGGGTCAAATTAACCCAAATTAAGCCAAATAAACTTGAAATGATATGAAATTTGGTTCAACTTACTTTTTACTCATTTCAAATCTGCTCAAATCAAATTTAATTCAAAATGACCACTTTTCCTTGGATCAAGGGCATTCCATGAGAAAAGATACTTTTCTAAGTGGTCATTTCTCTTCCTTGGCCAATTGGCACTCATCCATTGGTCCATGTAGGCACCAAGGACACTGATATTTTGACCCAAGGAGTGGTTGGGTTAGCCATGACTCATGGGGAGGTGAAATCACCTCACCTCTCTCATTGGGACACTTGGCATGAAGGACTCTCACCTCCCCATGGCTAGGACACCCATTTGTCCTTCATGGCAGCCACTTTCCATGTCTTAGCCAACCAAAGTGAGCCACCTAGGATGATAATCTTTCATTTCCAACACCCTAAGCCAAATGACATGACTTTGGAGCCAAAATTTGAAAAGGAAAGAGAGATTTTCGTTCATTTTTTTTATTCAAAGGCTTTAGAGGCTGAAGCATTCATGCATTCCTCTCATTCTCCTTCTCCTAGAGCTCCCAAACCCATTGGCAATCACCCTCACTTCATTTTGGAGAGAAATACTTCAAAACTAAGTGGATTTCGATGAGAAATGATCAATGGAAACTTCATTTTAGCATGAAAGATCAAGCTCATTCCATGGCCCTTGCTCACAAGCTCTCGAGTCATCACCACCACCGTAAATCATCCCCAGTGAGGTAACTTTCAAAAACTATACCGGCCTTACGATCCTTCATTTGCGATAATTTTTTACGTGATTTTTAGAATTTATCCTAGATAATTCTGCATTTTTACTTTAAATCATCCCAATTAGAAAATATAATTTTCTCAATGTGAATCGACACAAAAATGAGTCCTTTTGGATAAGTTTTCACTAAGAATCTCTCATTTTTTCCAAAATGCCCTTGATTTTTTATACACGACCCGGATAGCGCATATTCGATCCGCGGTTCGATGGGCGTCTATCGTGTGTGGATCGCGATCACCCCCAAATCACTTGATACAATCTAGACCATCCGATCGTGTAGTTCATGTGATCGGACGGGTCAAATCGTACGCCGATCACGCGATCTTGGCCTTTGGATTGCGTGATCATATATGGTCATCAATTGATCGGACGGTCGGATCAAGCGCATGTCAGCGGTCGGCCATTTCGATTTCGCCCATCTTGCTAATGCGGCACCACGCATCCAATCGTGCGATGCCACGTGGTACCGCATTGCCACATTAATGTCGCGCGCGATGCTGATTGTGCTAGATAGGAAAATCAGATTTTCTAATTTAACAAATTACTTTAAATCACCTGAAACTTCAAAAAATCATAGAAAATAAAATACTAAATGAAAATTTGCAAATAAGTTCTAGTTTGATTTGTCTTTCCAAGAGGAATCCAACAAACCCAAAATCCTCAAATTTCACTAAATATTTTGAGCTTAATTTGAGTTTAAGTAAAAATTAACTTTCATTAATTAAACTAGAAATACATGTCAGATTAGTTGAAATTTTTAGAGATTAAAACTGATGTTAAAATTCACTTACCATAAAAATTTCAAGTCAAAATGTCCTTTGCATTAAAAGATATTGAATTTTAAGTGCCAAATGATTTATTTTAATAAAATAAGTTAACAGAATTCATAAAAATCATTTAAATTAATTGAAACTTTCTAAATTCATAACTAATTGTAGAAAAATTCAAAAAAAATACAAACTTAGGTTCATCTTAAAGATAATTCAGAGGAGAATCCAATAAAATTATTTCTAATTAAATTTTAATAGTATTTTCTTATTATAATTTATTTAAAAAGCTTAATAATGTTAATTACTCCCAAATGACTTCATTAAGTAATTCCAAATTTCTTAGGCATATTTTGTGGGATGACTTATGCCTCCCCTAATTTTCTTAGAATTTATTAATGAGTTAATTAAGAAAATTAATTAATGAACCCCTAATCACTCTTTTAATGTAATTAAGGTTAATTAAGCATGTTAACAGTGGTTTAATTCCTTGATTAAGATAATTAAACATTATTTAAGTGATTAGGACATTTATGGAATGATTTTGGGATATTTTTCCTTAAGCTATTCCCTAAACCCTTTTTTTCCTTAAATCCAAATATAATTAAGGGTTAATCCACTAATGATCTATTTAATTAATCAAATCAAATTCTCAAAACCAAAATTAATCCAAAAACTAATCAATCATTCTTGGGTAGATGCTTAGCTATTCAATAACCTAAGTAACTTAAGGAAATCATACCTAACCCATATGTGTGTGAAGGGTTATGAAAGTACTTTAAACCCTTTAGCTTAATTAATCATTAATTATGAGCCAATTGCATTAGGTACCTTTCTTTTCTAGGATGCATTACTGATTTAAATTCCTTGTGGTTTTATGTCATACATTGGCTCATAATTATTTGATTAAATATGTTAAAGTGGTATAGGTAAGGGGTAATTAATGAACTTAATCTACACCTTAACCTAACCAAAGCATAAAATTGATCTAATCACCTAAAAATTAAACTAAAATAATACACACATGTGGGAATGGGTAGGACCAGCAACCTTCTCA
Organism: Cymbidium sinense; assembly: GCA_021442155.1. Lineage (NCBI taxonomy): Eukaryota > Viridiplantae > Streptophyta > Magnoliopsida > Asparagales > Orchidaceae > Cymbidium > Cymbidium sinense. The sequence continues at coordinate 18,223,225 of CM038221.1, read as the reverse complement.
CACTTTCTAATTTCAAACTCAAAATAAAATGAAAGTCTCTTTAAACAACTTTTGATTCTCGTTAAATGATCTTACTTCATAAGATTATCTTTAAGAATTAATTAGAGTGAATGAAATTACATGCTTACATCACTTTATTTGTTTCCTAGCATGCTAAATGTGTAAGTCATGTCAAAATCATGCATTCATGTCTTTTGAAAATAAAATTAAAATGAAAAGTTTCATTTATGTCAAATTGCATATTTTGGCTGAAGTAAGATATGAATGGCTATTATCACAACAAAATCCAAATATATTTTTAAAACTTATAAACCAAACATCACAAATGAAAAGTATACTATCTATAAGTACTTATGAGCTTGCATGTGAATAGTATAAAATTTGTTATGTGATTTTTTTTCTTCTCTTTCTTTCATAGGTTTGTGCAGGATTTGCAAAGTGCATAGTCCATTTGAAATGGACATGACACTTATTTGATATCTATTCCTATACACTCCTATGTAATGACTCAAGAAGGAATTCCACATCACACATATAAATTAAACAACCAAAATCAAACAAATAAACATAAATTTTTTGCATGATTCTCTTTCCATACATTTATTTTCGTACATGCGCATGTATTTAAGAAAAGTGGTATATTAGTCTAGACAACCTCGGGATTGCGAGGCTTTAAGTAGCCCTAAGTAGGTCTTGTACCTTACACTCCTGGTGCTAACAATGGCATCATACTTACTTATGTATTTTATACTAGTAGATGAACATATGAAAAATGGATAAAAGAATCACCCTCTTCTACTTAACAAAATCATGCATACATGAAACATTCCAAATTTCCTTAAGCAACCTCTCTTTGCATGATTCTCTTTCCATGCATTTCTTTTTTTACATGCACATGCATTTAAGAAAAGTGGTATATTAATCTGGACAACCACGTGATTGTGAGGCTTTAAGTAGCCCTAAGTAGGTCTTGTACCTTACACCCCTGGTGCTTACAATGGCGTCGTACTCACTTATGTCTTTTATACTTGTAAATGTGCATATGAAAATAGATATAAGAATCACTCTCTTCTACTTAACAAAATAATGCATACATGAAATATTCCAAATTTCCTTAAGCAAACTCTCTTAGCATTCATTATTAAGGTATGCTACATACTTGCATCGCGTGTATAGATATGCTTAGGATTCATTCATATGCATGATACACATATGAAGAAATAAAATATTGTGTGTTTTATGATAATCTTTACTTTAATCTAAAATGCCTTTCTTTTTGAATGAGTTTGTTTAAAGAAAATCTAAACTTAGGATTAATTAAATACATAATAAAATATTCACTAAACAAAAATTATTAATGAATCTACCTTAAAAATTACTTAAGATAGGGAGGAAACAGAAGCTCTCTTATCTTTTCCTCTCTTTACAACCTTTAGTAATTAAATAGGTTCATTCAAGCCAAATCAAATCATCAAATAAAATTAACCCATGCTAACTAAACAACCTAAATGAGACCACCCTTCTAAGTTGAACCTTTTCTCACTTAGAAAATCCTAACCTTAAAGCCTAGCTAAGCATACCACCTTCATGGCACATTAGGCTAAGTCACCATTTCTAGTCCTATGTTAGGGCGGTGTATAGTTTGATGTTTACTTTTATTTTGTGATGTGATATTTTAGTCTGGATATTAGGGTGTATGTGCGTAGAATGAATGGTAGGATGATTTAGTCTAATCATTATCTTCTGCAGGGGATTGTGCTTACGGGGTGATTTAATAAAAATATAATTGCTTTCGCTGTGCAGATTGCTTATACTCTTAAACATAATCCAAAATAGGCCAGGTGGACTTAGTTGCCCATGTGTGGGGTGCTAAGTCCAATTTGTTTATATACATTCTTGAGAATGTGTGGTTTGTTTAGTTAATCTCTATTTACAGGTTTTAGTTGGATTTACTTTTTTCCTTTTCATGTACTTTTGTGATTAGGATTTTGGAATGATTGTTATGGGGGATTAGGATGAGCATTGGTTATAAGATCACATATTATGTACCATGTGAAGCCTTTGGAGTATCCACATTCCAATCATTCAAAAGAAGGAACCAAAAGAAGAAAGAAGAAAGAAGAAATGAAGAAATGAAGACCCCTATAACATGAATTATTTGCTTAATTGTAATTAATTCATTTGTAATTCAGGTTGTATAAGGGTAGAGCTCGGCTACCCAATTTATTTTTGGGTTTTTGCGCTGGTGCCCGACCACACTTGGCCTTTTATTCTTTTGTGTTAGCTTTATAAAATGTTTGAGGTTTTGTTTAGCTTGTGCATTAGAAATGGCATATTTTCTTGATTTCTTCCTTACTTTGATGTATGGCCTGGATGGGGATTAGGCTTAGGAAAAAATAAATCTTCTACTAAATTAATCAACTCAAAATTAAAAATAAATAACTCATAACCTCATTTAAAGCCTAAGTTAAAATTAAGATAAAAGAATGATCAACCTCTTAGCTAAATAAGCATTTCATTTCTAACATCATGCATAAAACATATTATTTCACTCTTGATTAGAGGGCTTCCACCTTTGCCAGAGATCTTGGCTTGACCTGTGAGAGCCATGGTGGAAATACACCTCCTTATCTCACTAATTTTGGCCCATAATCTTATTTCTCATGCATTAGGCATATGAATCTATAGCCTGAGTCAAATGATTATCCAGAATAAAAATAAAATATATGAAAACTTTGCATTAGATTTAAGTCATTTGAATCATGTCCTTACATGATCTAGTCTTTTTAGGGAGTGTGTTTAAGGACTTGGTTTCTTTTTAAATAAATAACAACCTTGCTATCTTGCATAAACATAAGACTTGCCTACATGTATTTAAAATTGTAGAAGGAGTTAATTGGTGGCCACCCCCAAGCGGTTATAAGTCCAATAGTCGAGTGGTTTATCCTCTGTTATGGAGGTAAATCATATGCCCATTTTTGCCTTAGATTTAAGTCATTCCTTGGCTCTTGCAAAAGCTCCCTAGATTTAAGTTCTGAGATTGTTATTTTCCTTCAGGGCCATGATCATAAATTCTAACCTCTTAGGCATTTCCATGACCTTGCATAATGGAATTATAAGCCCTAAATTTCTAATAAAAATTTAACTCAAACAAATAAATCCTTTTCAAATTTCAAAAATGTAAAGCCCAATCATGGGATAGTTTAAGAAGCTCGTTAGGTTTCTTAGCATTATGAGCATCTCCTACTTATCTTCCTTTGGCTTCGATAATAACTATTTCCCTTTGATCAATCCTATTTGATCTTCCAAAATAAACTAATTTATTGATAATCTAACCTTCAAAATCTTTGGAAATAATGATCATTTACCTTAATAAAGAGTATTATTAGGAAATCTCATTCCTTAAGATGTAATTAACTATGGGGGCTTACCTCCATAGGGACTTAACAAACCCGATTTAAAATAAACTCTACTTTACTTCTCCATGTAAAGTAGGGGAAGAATCTATGATACATACAAAGACCCATAGTCCTGGAGTCCTTATTTAGGTGATTAGGTCCATTATAGAGTGGTGACTTTTACCTTTCGAGATAGTACACCTCTCCTCAATATCGTACCCGATCACCCTAATAAGAATATCTATGGATCTATGTGGTGTATGAACAAAAGGCATATATTTCTATTTTTATTTATCCTCTTCAAAAGGATAGATAAAGGTAGAAATATTTTACCATAGATTTTTCTAGCGACTCCACTGGGGATGGTTCCTCTCTCCATCTTTGGTAAATGATCATTGTCTCCAAGTATCGATAGTGGGTTTATGCTTTGTGTAAATCCAAGACTATCTTTCTTTTTTGTTGGCACTTAGTTTATTTCATCCTTAAACTAAGCTAGCCAACATCTTTAGGTTTTAGGACCTCATTCCATGCAGGTCTTAAAACCCCTATTGGGCTCCCCAATAGGTGAAAATAAGACTTTAATAAAAAAAGAAATAACTAAAGACTTCCTCCTTACTATTTCTATGGTAAGGAAAGGTTCATTCCAAAAATAAATAAAGAATAAATCCTTTTATGAAAGATGTCATCTTTCTAAAAAGTACTTTTATTTTCAAAATGCATATAATAAAATATTTTCACAATATTTTTGCAACCTCATCTAACAATCTTCATGTAGGATTTTTTTTTAAAAAAAATAAAATAAAATCCAAAATCATTCTTTTCAAAAAGCACAAGTGAACTTCCTTATTCAATTTATTAAATGAGGACTTCACTTTCCAAAAAATCAAAAATCAAAAGTCAAATTTTTCAAAAGCACAAATGAACACATTCATTCAATATACTCAAATTTATTGAATGAAGGTTTTCATTTTCAATCAAAATCAATAATCACATTTTCCAAAAGTACAAATGAACACTTTCATTCAATATACTCAAATTTATTGAATGAAGGTTTTCATTTTCAATCAAAATCAACAATCATAATTTCCAAAAGCACAAATGAACACTTCCATTCAATATGCTCAAATTTATTGAATGAAAGTCTTCATTTTCAATCAAAATCAACAATCATATTTTCCAAAAGCACAAATGAATATCTCCATTGAATATACTCAATTTACTGAATGAAGACTTTTTTCAAAATAAGAAACAACAATCATCTTTTCAAAAATAAAATCAACAAACACCTTTTCAAAAAAAATCAAAATTAACAATCATCTTTCCAAAATTAAAAAAATATTTAGATTCTTCATTTAGCATACCCAAATTTGCTAAGAGAAGATCCTCTTTTCAAAATAAAATCAATAAACATCTTTTCAAAATATAAAATAACATTTGGATCTTTCATTTAGCATACCCAAATTTGTTAAGTGAAAATCTTCCTTTTCAAAAATGAAACAACATTTGGATATTTCATTTAGCATACCCAAATTTGCTAAGTGAAAATCCTCTTTTCAAAATCAAAATACATTTGGATTTTCTTAGCATACCTAAATTTGCTAAGGATCATCCTTTGAAACAAAAATCAAAATAATGAAAAACACTTGGATTTCCTTAGCATACCTAAATTTGCTAAGGATCCCCTTTCAAAATCAACAAATCAAAACAAACACATTTGAATTTCCTTATCATACCTAAATTTGCTAAGGATCCTCTCTTCAAAATAATCAAAATGAAACACATTTGGATTTCCTTAGCATACATAAATTTGCTAAGAATCCTCTTTTCAACAAAATCAAAATAAAAGCATGCTTGGATCTCCTATTTAGCACACTTAAATTTGCTAAGTAGAAATCCTCTTTCCAAAAAATCAAGAGAACAAAATCAATCACATTGGATTTTTTATTTAGCATAATTAAATTTGTTAAGTAAAGATCCTCTTTTTCAAAAATAATAAAATATTTGGATTCTTCATTTAGAATACTCAAATTTGCTAAGTGAAGATTCTATTCTTAAAATTCACATGATTTACACAAAACAAAACAAATAAAGAAACAAAAAGAAGAAATTGTTTTCAAATATCTCAATTAGCATACCCAAATTTGCTAAGTGAGTAAAATTCCAAAAATCTCAAATCCAAAACAAAAGCAAATTGACCCCTACTTTAGCTACCTAAATTTGTAAATAAAGGGTCCTCAAGATTAAAACTCAAATATGAACTTATGGAAGCATCTTTTCGAATAAAAATATTTGAACCCATTTTCAACATATCCAAATTTGTTGAAAATGGATTCTATATCCAAATAGTTCCTCTTTCCAATCAAAATCTATTCTAAATCATTTGAACTCAACTTAACATTTTCAAAATGTTGAGTATGGGTTCAAATTCAAAATTCAAAATTAAAAATCAACAAAAATCTGATTTAAATTTATTTTCAACATTGTAGACTCTTGTTTAGTGTCAGTTTCAGTTACAGTTCAGTTTCAATTTTTAGTTGAGAGAAATGGTTGCACAGAAATATGTTTTCACCTTTCCCCATGGGATGGACTTGGACCTGAATCAGGCTAGCCTTCCTCATTCTAATTACGCCCACCTCATTAATTTTGGATGAGGTTTTGAGGGTGCGAGGATTACTTGTGAGGGCACTCCCCTCACCACTGTTAGCAGGACCACAGTGACCGGGCAGAAGCTGGTCATTCAGATTGATATGCTCTCGAAATTTAATATTCCCTCACTAAAGAGGAAAGCAATGGTAGTTCCTATAATATCAACATTAGTATCAGTGCCTGTGATAGTGCCAGTGCGCCCGGTTATTTCCTGTGCTACCCAGTGAGGCTAGCTCACCATTAGCACTTTCCAAGGGGAAGGCTCCCACGATCCAGGATAGTCTCCCACTTTGAGGTTGGGTCTAGTTCTTACTCGTTACCCCACCAAGATTGAGGAGGAACAAAATTGCAATAATGATTATCATACATACCCATGACATAGAGGGCTACATAATTATTGTGGAGGGTTGTCACTTTGATTTCCTCGCTGGTTATAGTGAAACCATTTCATCCTTTCTTTAGGTCTGATAGAGAGGATGCCAGGAGGATCCCTACTTCACCTCCACTAGCAGTTCAATTTTAGCCCATAATTAATCAAAGTAGGAGGTCATATGTTGGCCTCTTGAATTCTAGTTGGCGAGACGTCGATGCAGGGCTCAATTTGAACAGATCTATTATCCCCGTAGTGTGGGAAACATCTACTGTAAGAGGGCTAGGGAGGCCTATCTACATTTCATATCACTAGAGAGCGGAGGTTTGGTGGATTAACTGCACTCATTGATTTTCACGGTGGTACCGCTCGATCACCAATCATATTTTATTTAGGGACTACTCATCAGGGGAGGTTTTCGAGAGTGGTGTCTCCACCACACCGCTCTACACCCCGTCCAACGTCATCCATTCATGTTTCAGCATCTCTAGTTTCGTCCAAGGCCATAAAGGCCACATCCAGGGAGAAGAGGACCCTATTGGTGATCCGGTTATGGACAAGGGATCCCATTCCATCTACACGACCTACTGTGGTGAGGCCAAGCTCTCCTGCTCGACCTTCACCCTAGTTATCGTGCAAAAGTAATGGTGACCCCGAAGCATAGTGGTCGTCCCTTCACCATCACCACCGCAGCGGGATTTGGAGATGGTTAGTTCTTGAGAGAGGGAGGTAGCAAGATTGCACCATGATCATAGAACCTCTTAAGAGTGTCACCCTATATAGAGTCAGTGGCAGTCAGGAGTGTATATCTTCTAGCGAGTACAACCCTCACAGGGTTGATTCTCCAGCAACAAGGGAGGTTCAGTGCCTCATAGTGCACGATGTTGATCCCATCACTAGTTAGCTGAAATCATTTGTGCCTATTCTGACAAATCATTCTCTTGATGACATAGTAGCACATTATTTCATGGAGAAGAAGGAGATCCTAGGATATGACTGATCTGATGAGGAGAAGATCATCTTTTATCCCAATGAAGATGATTTGTTGGGAGACTTAACCGGGGTTTGCATGGTAGATACAGGATCCCTCCTTAGAAACATCAGTATGGAAGGTGTTGAGGGCAGAAGACACAACCCACTCAACACCTCTCCAGATAAAGCAAAAAAGATGAAAAAAGATAGGATGGAGAGAAAGAAGATCTCATTGCTATGTCTTAGCATTGGGAACCAAAGCGACATTTCATCCTACCACAGTTGAGACTAGTTAGCTAGAGTTGGTGCATGTCTTGGACCCAGCTATGACTTTACCTCTAGTATAGCAAGGTAACACCACCATGTATAGGAAGGTAGTGGATAGTACCTTCATACAGGAAAAAGATATTAAGTCCATGGTTGAGCAGCAGGTGAAGGAAGAATTGGCTCAAGCCCAAGGAGGATCATCAGTTCCAAAGGGTAGACCCTACCCGGAGGAATTTGATGCAATCCAATATCCTAAGGGTTTCGTGCCACCTTCCTTCAAGAGTTTTGATGGCAGTAGGAACTGGAGGTAGCACATCACGCATTTCAGAGCTAATTATTTCAACACTAGTGGTAGTGATGCTTTACTCTTCCATCTCTTCATCAGTAGCTTAGCAGGGATAGCTTTTGATTGGTATGCTGAACTTTCCAATAGTTCAGTAAAGACTTTTTTTGTTGAGTTGGAGCAACTCTTTATCAAGAGGTTTGCTGGAGCTCAACAAAGGGTCACTGTTGGCAATCTCGTTGTGGCTCAACAAAATCACGGTGATTCCCTTGTTGATTACATTCTTAGATGGCATAATTTGAGTATAAAATATGAACCATAGCTGTCTAAACAACACACCATTGAGATTCTGCTTAAGAATATCCATGGCCCGGTCGCCTTCATGCTCAAAGGTTTCACCATCAAAACTTTTGAGAAATTAATCAACAAGGTGGCTAGCTTACAAGGAGAAGCCAAATAATTACCTTCTCAGATATACCAACAAAATCTAAAGTCAGAAGATATGAGAAGAAGCGGGCGGTGATAGTAGTAGATAAGGGAAACAAATGAGAAGCGAGAGACCTCGTGCTCCAGTCATCATTGCCTCCTCTACCACCACCGGCCACCTGCGGCCACCCACAGCCTCCATGGCCTACACTGCCTCTTTCTCAGCCATATCCACAGCAGTAGTGGTATACATACCCACCATTAGGTAGTTACCATCCACCTACTCTTATGGATAAGTTAAATAAACCATATTCATTTAAGAGGGAGGTAGTTAAGAAAATCTGTAAGAATCTCTTAAAGAAACCTGACTTTCAGTTACCCAAACCTGGAGGACCAGAGGAAGTGGGCAAAAGCAATGATCCTAACTTTTTCCCCTACCACCATATGCTAGGTCATGTTTTGGAAGATTGCTTCACATTTAAGGACTAGCTTGAACATAGCTTCAAGACCGGTGCTATAATCATCTCGAAGGAATACCTTGTGGAACAATCATCCAGTTCCATTACGATAATCCTTGGGGATACTTGTGATCCTTCCAAAACCAAAAAAGGTTGGGATATATCCTTATCCAAAATAAAAAAAAGATTATTCAAAAGATCAAGAAACTTTTCTTGCAGGTGCCTGAGTCAGCTCAAACCTCCAACATCAATGAAAGTTTACAAATTGTCAGAGCCAACTCAGGAAAGGGGAGCTTAGTAGCAGCAGCATGTGCCAGCCTGGGATAACTGGTAGCACAACCAGAGTCGACCTCTAGTCCATTGCAGTACCACATCACCACTACTTTGTAGTTCTTCTTCTTCTAGTAGACATCTTGTATACGGATGAGGGCATCAAATCCCTCACCCTCTTATTTTACTTGATTTCTACTTTGTACCTCCTATCAAATCCAAGAAATTGAAGAATAAAGCTAGCTTGAATTACATCTGTCACTCGATGGGTTGTCTAAATCTATTCTAATAACTCTTCAAATCTAAACATATAATAATTTTAATCTTCCTCTTTTCGATTGAGTTGGATTTTCTACTCAAATACTCTGGTTCACCTCTTGAGATAGACTTGGAATCATCCGATGGGTCCCATAGGAGAAATTATAGGTGAGCCTTATGTGCAGGTAGAACCTTCCATTACCCTGCCATAAGAGATCACCGAAGTCAACCTCCGTAGTAGCAAAGTTCTACCTCCTAGGGTAGCACCTCAAGATAGAGGGAAACAAGTCATTGGTTCAGAGGATCAAGAAGCCCCTCCATAGGATGCTCCACCCTTGGATATGCTTATGGAGGATCAGGTGGACTACAATGTCCTCTCTCACCTAAGAAAGTTGTCATCTAAGCTAAGCATATACGATGCCCTTGTCTTATCCAAAGAGATGAGGGAATCATTAATCAAGGCTCTCCTTGATCTTGAGATATGCTTAGCTCAGTTGATCGCTATTGGTGAGGAGGCACATTATTCCAGAGAAGCTCGGGGATCACTTTCACAGATGAAGACCTTCTTTTGGGGGACATGGAGCAACGTCCCTCTACATCACAGTTGACATGGCGATTCGGACTGCGAGTTCTTCGATCCGTGCATCGGTAAACATTATGAGTCTAAAGACCCTTGCCTATTTAAGGATCAACATCTGCACACTTCAAGGAGATCGGATGATGTTGAGAGGATTCAATGAACAAGGTGAGTGGGCTTTAGGTTCCATAGTGTTACCTCTAGAGATAGGTGATTGGAAGACTGAAGCCAAGTTTACATTATTAATTTGAATACTTCATTCACCGCTTTGCTCAGTAGGCCTTGGATACATTAGAATAAGATAATTCCATCCTCCCTCCATCAGTGCATCAAGTTCAAGATGGATGGGATTGAGTATTGTGTTAAAGGAGATGAAAAGCCATTTTCAATTAGAGAGGTTGAGATATATGAGGAAGCGACCTACTATCTTCTTCAAAATACCATTTCTCATGAACTTGGACAAAATTCAAATTCAAAAGTAAAAGAAAATAAAGAAAAATTAAAAAAAGAAAAAGAAAAGAAAAGAAAAGTGAAAATCCAAGTGAACAAGAAAGGGAAATTGAAGAAGAAATAGAGCCGCATATCACATTCCACCCATAGTTCATTCCTTTATATGGACATATGGGTAAGATGACTCGACCTCCACTAAGCAGAGGCAGAGGCAAAAATATAGGCAGTTCAAGAGGTGGAAGACCCCCTGGTTGGCCATCAGCCAATATGGGTTATGTTTCAGTTCATAGGAGTACCCCTACTATTCACATAGACTTGGAATCTAGCTCGGAGGATGAGTCTAATGTGATTAGCATACCAGGCAACCCCTCTCAGCGGGTTTCATAAGAGGTGACGTTTGAGCCAGACAGTGATGAAGATCGGGCCTCCATACAAAGCAAAGTATTCAAATCAAATGTATGTGAAACTATTAGGTGGCAGTTGAGAATCTTAGCTCTAACCTGACTTTCATCCCAAAAAGTTGAAGATTTGGTAGTTAAGAAGCCCCTAAGTCTTCCAGTGATATGAAGCTAAAGAGATTCTTTTTAGGATCATCCTCCTTAAGTCCTGAAGATGATGTAGAACTTGAAGAGAATTCATACAAAGAATTAATGGAATTACATTTGACTTTTACTCACCTTGTGTTCATAATCTTATACAGAAAGGTTTGGTCCCTCATACATGGTCCAAGTACAAGTCAAAGTATTTTGAGAAGGTGTCAAACAATACAGCAGGAAGCATAATCAAGAGCAAGACTAGGATTTGGTACAGTGGGTCCAGTCGATGATGATGATTACTGCTTAGTTATTACCAATCATTTGAAGTCTGATAGGTTCTTTTCACACAACACCAACTCTTATAAGGATGTGTGTTTAGAAATCTCAGATGATCCAAATGATCTCCAAATCAAAGATGCATTGCAAGAATTTAAAGAGGAGATCCATTGAACAATCGACAAGCTTAAAGAAATCAACCTCAGGACGGAAGAAAATCAACGCCCAACATACATTCGTTCGTTGATGAATGAAGAAGAAACTAATGACTTAGTTAAGCTATTGACTAAGTTTAAAGACTATTTTGCATAGAGTTATGAAGAGATGCCAGGATTATCTCCTAATGTAGCAGTCCATAAACTAGCAATAGATCCTAGCGCTAACCTTTTCAAGCAAGATCCTAGATGTATGCAATTAAAAATTTAACAATAGGTCATTTTTGAAGTCAAGCGATGATCTTTGGTATCATGAAGAAAAATAATACCTACACGGTTGTAATGTCATCAGTTAAGAAGAAGAATGGCCAAATTTGCATATTGCGTCGATTTAGGATTTAAATAGGCATGTCCTAAGGATGAGTTTCTCTTCCTATACTACAATTAATGGTGGACATCTCATCTCATGTAGTTTTCTCTTTCATGGATGGGTCATCCGCTATAACCAAATCAAGATGGCCCCAGATGATGAAAACACTACTTTTGAACCTCGATCGAATCTATTATTATAGGGTCATGCCTTTCGGCCTTAAAATCTTTGGTGCTACATACCTGGCCATGACTCGATCTTCAATGAACTCATCCATCATCAGTTGAGTGCTATGTTGATGATCTAGTAGTCAAGTAGAGAAAAGGAAGATCATCTCTTTGACTTGAGTAGTTTTCAATGGTTAAGATAATATAACCTCAAAATGAATCCAAGTGTACATTCATAGTAGCTTGGAAATTCCTTGGGTTTGTTGTCCAGGGAATAGAAATAGATCTAGAAAAGATCAAAGCTATCTTAGAAATGCCACCTCCTAAGAGTTTAACTCAACTCAGATCTTTCCAAGGATGGTTGGCATATCTAAGACGCTTTATTTCCAACCTATCGGAGAGATGCAAGCCCTTCTCAGCACTTATCAAAAAGGATGCCAACTTCAAGTGGGATGATAAGTGTCAGCATGCCTTTGAAGATATCAAACAGTATTTGGTGAAACTGCCAGTTCTATCACCCTATCCCTAGGCATTCTCTCTACATTGGGACTCCCTCGACTTTGGTTGGCAAGCCAATGATGAAGGGAAGGAGAGCGCTCTCTACTACCTCAGCCATCATCTAATTCCTGCTGAAGTGAACTATCCACCTATTGAGAAACATTGTCTAGCTTTGATTTTTGCAAAAGCTACATCACTATATGCTTTCTCATAAGATGAACTTGATTTCCAGAACCAATCCACAGCAATATATCATGATACAGCCAATGCTATCTGAACATTTGGCATGATGGTCCATGATTCTTTCGCAGTTTAATATCACATTTGTACCCCTTTGTGTGGTAAAAGAATAAGCACTAGCGGATTTCTTAGCAGCACATCCACTTACTGCTGACTCCCCGCTTAGTGACTATCTCCCTGAAAAACAAATCATGAACTTAAGGTAGGTTGACAACCTCCGATGGGAGATGTATTTTGATGGTGCAGCTTCAATTCATAAAGGGGAAGAACCATGATCTACTCTTCCAGGAAAGGTAGGGGTAGGAATAGTTCTCAACTCTAGGCATGATGTGATGAGATTCTCATACTATCTTTCCAACCTGCACCAACAAAAAGCAAGTATGAGGCTTTGATTATCGATAGTTAGCTATCACAACGGTGAGAGCATCAACATATTTGGGGATTCTTAGTTGGTCATGTCAGTGTCAAGTCCTAAGGTTCTCCAAGCTTCATCATTACCACGAATATACCAAGAAGCTGTTGGCCCAAATTTCTGAAGTCACCATCTACAAGGTTCCCCGAGCAGAGAACGTAGTAGCAGATGCTTTAGCCAAACTTGCCAAAGAATTGGGATGTCCGGAAGATGAGTCCATTCTAATAAGGGTCCAAAATAGACAAGTCCTATCACTTATTGATGATAAACTCATCGAGAGGCTTTCTCTTGAAGGGGACGTTGTCATTGCCTATAAGGACAAGGAGCTGGATTGGAGGTAACCATTCATAGACTATTTGAACATCGGCAAACTACCTAAAGAAAAGTCACAAGCCCATCAAGTGAAATAGAGAGCTCTCTCCTATGCTCTCGTTGATGGCACCATACGATCCTTTGATCAAATGTGGTTATTATTTAGATAAAAGCCCATGACATTTATGGCGAGTACATTGTCTATGTGAAGTGCATCAATTAGATCCAAAGATGAAGGTGAAGATCAAGAGACTAGGATACTACTTGGCCGATGATTCATGCATGGATGTAGCTAGAGATGCCATCAATGTAAGTACACGGTGTGGTCTACATCAATCAACATTACACCTACATTGGCCTCATGGCCATTTTGAGTGTGTATGCGACATTATGGGTCATATCGATCCTCTTAAGGGTCATCATCTTTCTACCACTATTTTTCCAAGTGGGTGGGGCAATCCCACTGAGAGGTCACGCGATGTACTTCAATTTTTTAGGAACCATGTATATAGGTTGGTGCCTTGAATTATATCCGATAATGGTATTGCATTCAAAAGCACCAAGATTAACAGCTTCTCTAGTATACACGGTATAAATTAGAGATACTCCACCATCTAATATCCTAGAGCAAATGGCTTAGTAGAAGCATTCAATAAAACTCTCATCCAAATACTAAAGAAGACTCTTGATAACAATAAATGATAATGGAATGAGCAGTTGGTCGAAGCCTTGTGGGCCTACCACACCACATACCAAACTCCAACTTAATCTACCCCTTTTTCCTTAGTGTATGAGTCTGAAGCCGTTCTACCTTTAGAAGTTCAACTACCGTCACTAAGGATAGCATTGGGTAGCAAGATTACTACAGAGTAGAATGCAAAGTTGCAGTTAGAAGAGCTCAATAGTTTGGAGGTTACTCAGGCGTGCTAGAACCTCGAGTTGTACAAGGCCAAAAATGATTCAAGCACACAACAAGCTGGTCTACCCTAGGTCTTTCCAAGGAGAACATGTGTTAGTCCTAAGATGACCAATTGTTGCCCATCAAAATATGGGAGGTAAGTTTGAACCCACTTGGGAAGGCCTATGTCATAGAAGGCCTACCAAGGAGGATCTTATCGACTTATTGATTGTAAAGGGAACACGATGCTTCCAATTAATGGGCTCTAGATAAAGAAATATTACCTATAAAAGTTATGTTTGAAAATAATTCATCAATCAACAAAAATCTGATTTCATTTCATGAAAATCTCCTCTTCTTTTGAAGCATTGTTTGCTTGTCTTGCGAATCTGTCATGACGTGTTTAGGGTAGGTGTAAGAGTCCCCCAGTGGCATCCTATCCCTCTTTCATGACACAAACACAGTCAAACATAATTTTCCAAGTTCTACTAGAATAGGTGTGAGAGAACCCAAGAGGCATCCTATTTCGATTAGCACAACTAAGTTAGGTGTGAGAGAATCCAAGCAGTAGCATCCTTTCTTGGTGGGAATCCCACTGCCATTCATGACATCACTTCATCAAATTCCCCAAGCATGTTTAAGATAAGTGTAAGAGAACCCAAGAGGCGTCCTATTCCCTTTAACACAAGCACAAAAAATACATATCTTTTATCTTGCTATTTTGATGTGAGAGCAAGCCCTCTGTGGCACTCACTCATTAGCTGCTCTAGGTCGGTTCTACATGCTACCTCACTAGTATGTCACCTCAGTGGTCACTCATTCGGAAGATGTGAGTCCCTCTTTCTTCTTAACTGTTGCAAACCAGCAATTCCTTATTAGTATGGGTCACTTAACGTAAGCTACCTCATGTTGATTTTTATTTAAGAAGATGAGTCCCGCTTTCTTCTTGAACTAATCATCATGATCTAACTAGGTCAATATTTGAGTTTAGATAAGTCCCTGAGGATCCTTTCCTCTTGACTACATTTGAGTCGATATAAGTCTTCCAGCGGCATTCACTCTGTGGTCGCCCTAGGTCGGATAACGTCGAGCGATAGACTATCCCACAATCATTTTATGGGAGGATGTGAGTCCGAGCTTTCTTCTAGGTTGATTATTGCAAGCGATGGGCACCTTAGGTTGGTTGATGTTATGCGACAGACTCACCCGGTGGATACACCACTCTTGGCTGATGTGAGTCCCCGCTCTTTCTCCTTGAGTTGGCCAGTGAATACCTATTTGTATATGACTAGCCATGTAATCTTCTCCAGGTTTTGGATTAAGCCCTTAGTGGTCTCTCTCCTTGTGAGCATTCTATTTGGATCATATCCTTTGCGACCCCATTTAGACACTACCTGGGTTACTCTTGGATTGATTGGTCCCCTTTCCAGCCACCCTTGTGGTTGGAGAATTTATTCGGATGATTCTCCCTTGGTTCAGTAAATCTGAGATAGGTCTAGGCTGATATAAGCTCCTTCTAAGGTTGATCCATCACAAACTAACAGGATCTACGATAAACAAACTAACAAAATAAATAATTAATTTGATTATGGATTAGGAATTCAAGCCCCCAAAGGGCCCCCTTTTCCCAAGCAAGCATCTTATCTCTAGGGCAGTGTCAGCAGAACTCCCTATAGGAATTACCTGACTACCTGAGTTGAGATAAATCCCTGGGTCAGTACTCACTCCATAGTGGCCTTTAGGTTGGGTTCAATCTGTTTTGCCACAAGCAGGTTAATCTAGTAGTCATTCCACTTTGGAAGATGTAAGACTATGACACAATCTTTTAGCATGGATCATGAAAGCGGCTAGTCGGTTCGATTTGTTGCCCAAAGCAATGATCACCCAGTGGTCTTTTGTAGTGGAAGATGTGAGTCCCGAGCTTTCTTCTTTGATCATTGCAAATTGAAAGGCACTCCTTTGGTCGATAGTTCTCCCATCGGTGAAGCTACTCCTTTTGGTTGATCAGAAGTCTAGGCTAATATAAGCTCATTCTCAGTGTGATCCATCATAAATAAACGAAATCCATCAAAATAAACAAATTTAAAATGAAATTAATCTTGACTATCCTTGAGCTGATCTAAGTCCCCCAGCGACATTCACTCAATAGTCAGCCCTAGGTCGGGTTATATTTGTTACCCAAAGCAACCCCAGTGGTTCCTTGTTTTGGAAGATGTGAGTTCTCGTGCTTTCTTCCTAACTTGACCATTGTATACCGAAAGGCAATCCTATGGTTGGTTAGTCTACCTTGTGGTTGGTAGACTTTTTCTTTGGATCGGTAAATCTGAGTTAGCCCAAGGCCACCATGGCCTCTACTTAGTACAGTCCATGGCAAACCGATAGGATCCACAAAAATAACTAAAAAAATGAAATTACTCTTGACTATCCTGATAGTCCCCAATGGCATTCACTCAATAGTCGGCCTAGGTGGGTTTAATCGTTGCCTTGCCAATGGATCACCCCGACAACTAGTTCCCTACTTTGGAGGATGTAAGTCTACATGCTTTCTTCTATACCTTGCATACCAAAAATCTTTGGTTGGTTAGTCCTACTATGTGTTTAGGCTACCCTTTGGATTGGTAAATGCGAGTTAGGTCTAGGCGGCTCCTACTCCAATCGATCCATCGCAAACCAACAGGCCATCTCAAAATTCAAATTTAAAATAAAACAAATTCCTCCTCCAGGATTCAAATAACAAACAAAATAAATTCAACAAAATAAATCCAATCAACCTCCCCCAGTGGAGTCAATCAAATCAAAATAATCAAAATAAATTAAACAAATCAAATCAATCTCTCTCCAGCGAGACTCAAATCAAATCAAACCTCTCATCCCCTTTATGGATGATTTGAACTTATTTCCCTAGTGAAAGGTTCACATACTCTATCCCTAGTGGATTCCTCCTTCCCTCTCTTATGTCTTTGACATGAGAAGAGTCACATTGCACTAAGCTTTGGATTCCTTCTACACTTTGAGTTAGGAGTAGAACATCTCTGTTAGTGCTTGTGATCGTTTGGTGTTGTTGATCATTTCGGTCAACACCAATACGTGCGGTATACCATGTCAGTCACACCACACCTATTGGGAGCCCTTTGTTGACCTCATTTTTGGAATGAGCTCTCAACCCCTCCATCTTAGACATAGGACTTCTCTTAAACTTTAAGAGTTCCTTAGTCTTAAGACACATCTAGCGATTAGGTGGACACTCAGCCCAACCCTAGAGACTTAGAAGAGTTAGCCATATGAATAGGTCATGCCTTAGTGTTAGAAAATTTTACCCTTTAGCTTGAACCAACTCCTCACTTCCTTCCTTTCAAATTCAAATCAACTCCAAACTCATATCAACTTCAACTCCAAATCAAACCTTGAATAAATTTCAATGGATTTCCTCAAATCATGAATCAATTCCACATAATCGAAACCCATGATTGAAATCTATGATCAATTCCAAATCCAAAATCTTTCCTAAGCTCATTTGATTTCATCTTATGGACGTAGTTCAAATCAAATCCAAATCAATTCAAATTCAAGAAATTTTCTCAGAACTCACTAATATTCTCATTTATATTCACATATATAAATGAAATATAAATTCAAATCAATCAAATTGAATCCAAAACTCAAATTCAAATTCCAAAAATCTTTCCTGAGTCCTTCAATTCTATCTTATGGACTTAGATCAAATCAAATCCAAATCAATTCAAATTCAAGAAATTTTCTCATAACCCATTTATATTCTCATTTATATTCATAAATATAAATGAAATATAAATTCAAATATCCAAAACCAAACTCAAAACTCAAACTCAAATTCAAAGATCCAACCTAGCTTCAAATTCTTGAACTTAGCCAAATCAAACTCAAATCAAGCCAAACCCTGGATTTTTCTTCATGATTTAATCAATCCTTCAATCATGAATCCAAATATAAACATAAATTTCAATCCTCAAACTAAAACTAAATTCAAAAATCAAACATAAATTAAACTCATGTTCATCCTTTGAACTTGAAATTGATAAATGAGTCAAAACCCATTTGACTTCAAATCTCTTGCAAATGGATTTATATTTCAATCATAAATCTATATGTGAGTTCAACCAAACTTGAATCAAGCCATCAAGCCTTCTAATTGGCTCACTTGACCCAAAGTGGCCAATTTGACAAAAATCCAATTCAATCAAAATCAAAGTGAATTAAGCTAATCCAAACTTCATATCATGTTTGTTGATTATCATAGGTTAATCAATTGTCATGAATTTGGTCAAACCAAGTCAACCTAGCTAGTTGACCAAGTCAACCCTTTAACCCATATGAACCTAAACTAGCCAAATTGCAACCTAAACCAAATTGATTGCAACCAATGGCTCAAGTTCACTCCAAATTGATTATTGAACTTGACCAAAGCCTCAATTAAACCTAATTTGACCAATTAGACAACTAGACCCAACCTAGCCCAATTGACCATGAACCCAACTTGACCTAAAAGGTCAAATTAAGCTAAAATCAAATCAAACCAAAATTGATTGAAACCAATGCTTGCAATATATTCCAAATGATCAACCAAATCAAAACCAAGCCATGATTCAAGCCAATTTGGTCAATTGGGTCAAATTGGTCAACAAGCCCTGATAAAGGATCAAATTAAAATCTAAATTAAATCAAAATTAAACCAAATTGATTGAAACCAATTGAACCAATATACTCCAAATAGTCATTTGAACTTGACCTAACTCTTGGTTTGACCCAATTTAACCAATTGGTCAACATAACCCATTTTGACCCAATTTGACCCAAATGGGTCAAATTAACCCAAATTAAACCAAATGAACTTCAAATGACATGAAATTTGGTCCAACTTACTTTTGATTAATTTAAAATCTACTCAAATCAAACTTAATACCAAATGACTATTTTGTCCTTGGGTCAAGGGCATTCCATAAGAAAAGACACTTTCCCAAGTGGTCATTTCTCTTCTTTGGCCACTTGACACTCATCCATTGGTCCACATAGGCACCAAGGACACTACTTTTTGATCCAAGGAGTGGTTGGGGCAGCCATGACTCATGGAGAGGTGTAATCACCTCACCTCTCCCATTGGGACATGAAGGACTCTCCTCCCTTTTGCTGACCCATTTGTCCTTCATGGCAGCCACTTTCCATGTCTTAGCCAACCGAAGTGAGCCACTTAAGATGATTCTCTTCCATTCCCAACCACCCCAAGCCAAATTACATGAGTTTAAAGCCAAAATTTGAGAAGAAAAGAGAGATTTATGTTCATTTTTTATTCTATGACATTAGAGGCTGAAGCATTTACCCATTCCTCTCATTCTCCTTCTCCTAAAGCTCCCAAACCCATTAGCAATCACTCCCACTTCATTTTGGAGAGAAATACTTCAAAACTAAGTGATTTTAGTGAGAAATGGATCACGTGGAAACTTTATCCGGCTTTAAAGCCTCTTTGCTCACCGTGCTCGGGTCATCGCCGCCACTAGAAATCATCCCCGATGAGGTAACTTTCAAAAATCATAGCCGGTCTTAAGATCCTCCATTTGTGATAGTTTTTTGCATTTTTAGGAATTTACCGTAAATAATCCTGCATTTTTACTTTAAATTATCCCAATTAAAAAAATACAATTTTTTCAGTGTGAATCGATGGGAAAATGAGTCCATTTGGGCAAGTTTTCACTTAGAAACTCTCATTTTTTTCCCAAAATGCCCTTGATTTTACTATTCACGACTGTCGAATAGCAGTTGTCGTCCGATCCCGTGGTTCAAGGGGTCACGGCTCAATCGAGATCCCTTTGAATGCGATGCGATCAGGCCGTCGATCCGCGTAGTTGTGATCGCTCGATCGTGCCGTCATCAATCCTGATCGCATTTGATCGGGGACCATCAATCAATGATTAGATGGTGATCACTAGCATCACGATCACCAAGCTGATTTTCCACCCATCCTGGCGCAACGCCTCAATGGTGTGATACGTGAGCCAATTTCATGGTGACTTATGGCGCGTGTGTTTCCACGTCGTGTCGCGTTTCCACGTCAGTGTCGCGTGCGGTGCTGACTGTGCTAAATAGGAAAATCAGATTTTCTGATTTAAAAAATTATTTTAAATCACGTGAAACTTTAAAAATTTATAGAAAATAAAATACTTAACGAAAAATAACAAACAAGGGCTCGTTGGATTTGACTTTTTGAGAGCAATCTAACAAACCCAAAATCCTCAAATTTTACTAAATATTTTGAGCTTAATTTGAGTTTTAGTAAAATTTAAATTTCATTAATTAAACCAAAAATACATTAGAGATTAAAATTGATATTAAAATACACCTACCATAAAATTTTCAAGTCAAAATAACCTTTAGATTAAAAGATATTGAATTTTAAGTGTTAAATGATTTATTTTAATAAAATATTAACAAAATTCATAAAAATTACTTAAATTAATTTAAACTTCCTAAATTCATAACTAATTGTAGAAAAATCCAAAAAATATAAACTCAAGTTCATCTTAAAGATAATTCAGAGAAAAATCCAATAAAATTATTTTTAATTAAATTTGAATAAGATATTTTCCATAATTATGTTTTATTTGAAAATTTAATAACCCTAATTACTCCCTAATGACTTCATTTATTAATTCTAAACTTCTTAAGCATGTTTAGTGAGATGACTTCCACCTCCCCTAATTTTTTTGGAATTTATTAATGAGTTAATTAGAGAAATTAATTAATGAACCCTTAATCACTCTCTTAATATAATTAAGGTTAATTAAGCATGTTAACAATGGTTTAATTCCTTGATTAAGATAATTAAACATTGTTTAAGCTATTAGGAGGTTTATGAAATGATTTTGAGATATTTTTCTTAAGCTATTCGCTAAACCCCCTTTCTTTCTTAAATTCAAATCTAATTAAGGGTTAATCCATTAATGATCTACTTAATTAATCAAATCAAATTCTCAAAACCAAAATTAATCTAGAAACTTAATCAATCCTTTTTGGGTAGATTCTTAGGTGTTCAATAATCTAAGTAACTTAAGGAAATCATACCTAACTCTTATGTGTGGGAAGGGTTATGAAAGTACTTAAATTAAACTCTTTAGCTTAATTAATCATTAATTATGAGCCAATTGCATTAGGTACCTTTCTTTCCTGTGATGCATTGCTGATTTAAATTTCTTGTGATTTTATGTCATACATTGGCTCATAATTATTTGATTAAATATGTTAAAGTGGTATAGTAAGGGGCAATTAATGAACTTAATATACACCTTAACCAAATCGAAGCATAAAATTGATCTAATCACCTAAAAATTAAACTAAAATAATACACACATGTGGAAATTGGTAAAGATCAGCAAACCTTCTCACACTTTCCTAATTCAAATCAAACTCTAAACAAAATGAAAGTCTCTTTAAACAACTTTTGATTCTCTTTAAATGATCTTACTTCATAAGATTGTCTTTAAGAATTAATTAGAGTGAATGAAATTACATGATTGCATCACTTTATTTCTTTCCTAACATGCTAAATGTGTGTTTCATATGAAAATCATGCATTCATGTCTTTTGAAAATAAAATTAAAATGAAAAGTTTTCTTTATGTCAAATTACATGTTTTAGCTAAAATAAGTTATGAATGGCTATAATCACTACTAAATCCAAAACTATTTTTAAAACTTATAAACCAAACATCACAAATGAAAACTATGCTATCTATAAGTACTTATGATCATGCATGTGAATAGTATAAAATTTGTTATGTGATTTTTTTTCTTCTCTTTCTTAACATATGTTTGTGTAGGATTTGCAAAGTATATAATCCATTTGAAAAGGACATAACACTTATTTGAAATCTATTCCTATACACTCCTATGTCATGACTCAAGAAGGAATTCCACATCACACATATAAATTAAACAACCAAAATCAAGCAAAATAACATAAACTTTTTGCATGATTCTCTTTCCATGCATCTCTTTTTGTAAACCCCGGGGTTGCGAGGCTTTAAGTAGCCCTAAGTAGATCTTATACCTTACACCCATGGTGCTAATAATGGCGTCGTACTCACTTATGTCTTTTATACTTGTAGATGTGCATATGAAAAATGGATAAAATAATCACCCTCTTCTACTTAACAAAATCATGCATACATGAAATATTCCAAATTTCCTTAAGCAGACTCTCTTTGCATGATTCTCTTTCCATGCATTTCTTTTTGTACATGCACATGTATTTAAGAAAAGTGTATTATATTAGTCTGTCGGGATCTTTAAGTAATAGTAGTCTTGTACCTTACAATTGATAACAACGGCATCGTACTCACTTATGTCTTTTATACTTGTAAATGTGCATATGAAAAATGGGTAAAAGAATCACTCTCTTATACTTAACAAAATCATGCATACATGAAATATTCCAAATTTCCTTAAGCAACCTCTCTTAGCATTCATTATTAAGGTGTGCTAAATAATTGCATCGCATGTATAAATATGCTTAGGATTCATTCATGTGCATGATACACATGTGGGAAAGAAATAAAATATTATATATTTTGTGATAGTAATTTACTTAATCTTAAAATGCCTTTCTTTTTGAATGAGTTTGTTTAGAGAAAATCTAAACTTAGGGTTAATTAAAATACATAATAAAATATTCACTAAATAAAAATCATTAATGAATCTACCTTAGAAATCACTTAAGGTAGGGAGGAAAGAGAAGTTCTCTTCTTTTTTCCTCTCTTTACAACCTTTAGTAATTAAATAGGTTCATTCAAACCAAATCAAATCATCAAATAAACTTAACTCATATCAACTAAACAACTTAAATGAGACCACCCTTCTAAGTTGAACCTTTTCACACTTAAAAAATTCAACCACTAAGCATACCACACAAACCACATGGCACATTTAAGTTATAACTTCTAGTCCTATGTTAGGGCGGTGCATGATTTGATGTTTGCTTTTATTTTATGATGTGATATTTTAGTCTGGATGTTAGGGTGTATGTGTGTAGAATGAATGGTAGGATAATTTAGTCTAATCATTATCTTCTGCAAGGGGTTATGCTTAAGGGGCGATTTAATAAAAATGTAACTTCTTTTGCTATGCAGGTTGCTTATACTCTTAAGCATAATCCAAAATAGGCCAGATGGACTTGGTTACCCATGTGTGGGGTGCTAAGTCTAATTTATTTATATACATGCTTGAGAATGTGTGGTTTGTTTAGCTCATCTCTATTTTGCAGGTTTAGTTAGATTTACTTTTTCCCATTTCATGTACTTTTGTAATTAGAATTTTAGAATGATTATTATGAGGGGTTAGGATGAGCATTGGTTATAAGATCATATCTTATGTACCATGTAAAGCCTTTGGAGTATCCACATTCTAACCATTCAAAAGACGGAACCAAAAGAAGGAAGAAGAAAGAAGAAATGAAGACCCCTATAACATGAATTCCTTGCTTAATTGTAATTAATTCATTTGTAATCGGGTTGTATAAGGGTAGAGCTCGGCTACCCAATTTATTTTGGGTTTGTGTGGTGGTGCCCGACCATACTTGGCCTTTTATTGTGTTAGCTTTATAAAATGTTTGATATTTTGTTTAGCTTATGCTTTAGAAATGACATATTTTTCTAGTTTATTTCTTGCTTTGATGTATAGCCTGGATGGTGATTAGGCTCTTAGAAAAAATAAATCTTCTACCAAATTAATCAACTCAAAATTAAAAATAAATAAGTCATAACCTCATTTAAAGCCTAAGTTAAATTCAAGATAAAAGAATTACCAACCCCTTAGCTGGATGAGCATTTCTTTTTTAACATCATGCATAAAAATATATTATTTCACTCTTGATTGGAGGGCTTTCACCTTTCTCAAAGAACTTGGCTTGACCTATGAGAGCCATGGTGAAAACACACCTCCTTATCTCATTGATTTTTGGCCCATAATCTTATTTCTCATGCATTGGGCATATGAATCCTATAGCCTGAGTCAAATGATTATCCAAAATTAAAATAAAGCATATGAAAACTTTGCATTAGATTTAAGTCATTTGAAGCATGTCCTTACATGATCTAGTCTCTTTAGGGAGTGTGTTTAATGACTTAGTTTCTTTCTAAATAAATAACACCCTTGTTATCTTGCATAAACATAAGACTTGCCTACATGTATTTAAAATCGTTGGAGGAGTTAGTTGGCGGCCACCCCTAGGCGGTTGTAAGTCCAACAGTCAGGTGGTTTATCCTCTCTTGTGGAGGTAAACTATATGCCCATTTCCTCCTTAGATTTAGGTCGTGCTTTAGCCCTCACCAAAGCTCCCTAGATTTAGGTCCTGAGATTGCTCTTTCCCTTTGGGGCCGTGAGCATAAATCCTAACCTCTTAGGCATTTCCATGACCTTGCATCGTGGAATTATAAGCCCAAAAATTTTAATAAAAATCCAACTCAAATCAATAAATCCTTTTTGAATTTTAAAAATGTAAATCCCAATCATAGGATAGTTTGAGATGCTCGCTAGGTTTCCTAACATCGTGAGCATCTCCTACTTATCTTCCTTTGGCTTCGATAATAACCATTTCCCTTTGATCAATCCCATTTGATCTTCCAAAATAAACCAATTTATTGATAGTCTAACCTTCGAAATCTTTGGAGACAATGATCATTTACCTTAATCAAAAGAATTCTTAGGGAATCTCATTCCTTAAGATGTAATTAACTATGGGGTCTTGCCTCCATAGGAAACTTAATGAATCTAATTTAAAATAAATCCTACTTTACTTTTTCATGTACAGTAAGGAAGCATCTCTGGTACATACAAAGACCCATAGTCCTTAGGAGTCCTTATTTAGGTGATTAGGTCCATTGTAGGGTGGTGACTTCTACCTTTTGATATAGTACATCTCTCCTCAATATCGTACCCGATCACCCTAATAATAACATCTGTGGATCTACATGATGTCTCAACAAAAGACATATATTTCTATTTTCATTTAACCTCTTCAAAAGGATAGATGAAGGCGAAAATATTTCATCACAGTCATATAAATCAAAACCCATTTGGCTCCAAACTAATTACAATTGGATTTATATTTCAACCCTGAGCTCATATGTGGGTTCAACTAAACTTGAATCAAACCTTGATCAAGCCAATTGACCCCTTTAGGCCCAGTTGACCTAAAGTGGCCTAAAGGACCTTCTTGAGCCAAGTTCTAACCCAACCCAAATTAAATTAAACCAAGCCCATCTAAACTTTAAACCATGATCAACAATCATCGTAGAGTGATTAACCACCTTGAATTGGGTCAAACTAAGTCAAACCTAGTCTTTGACCAAGTCAATATTTAGCCCAAATGAAACCCAAACTAGCCAAAACCCTCCATATACCAAATTTATTGAAACCATTGACCCAAAACCCTTCATAATCAATGATTGAACATGACCAAGCCATCAATTGAGCCAAACCAAGCCTAATTGGCCACTTGACCTAAGTTGACCCAAATTGGCCTAAAAAGCCAAAATAGGTCAAATCATGATTTAACTCAAATTGATTGTAACTAATGGCTCAAGTTCATTCCAAATCGCTTATTAAACTTGACCAAAGTCATGATTGAGCCCAAGTTGACCAATTGGTCAACTTGACTTAAGCTACCCCAAATTGACCTAAAAGGTCAAATTGATTAAAATTCAAATTAATTTCAAATTAAACTAAACCAAATACTACAATCATTTTCAATCAACCAATTGAACTTGACTCAACACCTAACCCAACCCAATTTGGTCAAATTGATCAAATTGGTCAACTTGACTAATTTGACCCTTTTGAATTTAAATGAGTCAAATTCGAACTTAAGCCAACCCATATCAAATTAGTCACACCAAAACATTCCAAATTATGATTTATACCTAACCCAAGCATTGGTTTGACCTAATTTGGGTCAATTGATCAACCCAACCCATACATGAACCTACATGAACCCATTTAACAAAATAAGCTCATGTCACCCAAAACTAAGTCATGGAATCCTATTGGCCGACCAAGCACACCCCAAACTAGCCTTAGGCTACTCCCAAGTTAGCCTAAAAGCCAGAAAAGCTCGCCTCAAGTTGACTACCCAATGGACAAAGTCTCACCTTGGATTCCTACTCTAAGTAGCAAAATCCACTTTGCACTCCCCATGGTAGCCCTCTTTTACCAAATGAGGTATTCTAGAGTTCACTAGCCCACTCTGGCACCCAGAACTTACATTGGAGTAGAGGGAACTCAAGCTCTCTCTCCGTCCATGGTGAACTTCGATGGGTGTAAGGAGAAACAAATCCCCTCCTACCTACCCGCATCAAGCCTTGAGGCCCCTGACATGGCTTGACCACTCATGGCATGCCACCTCAGATTGACGGCGACCCCTCTGACGACTTGACGATGATGAATCGATGAAATTCATAAGAGTGATCCCGTCCATCCACCTAGCTTAATTAAGGGATATACTCCCTCAATTCAACTGATTTTGACAATGATTCAATCCCATTCAGCTCAAGAGAGGATTTCAAAACTCCCCAGAGCTTCCCTAACTCCTCCCGAGCACCATCTTTCTCAATCTTCCCCTCTATGTGTAGAACTGAAATAGGACACCTCCATTTTAGTCCTAACTTCATCCCCGTGCAAGCAAACTCTAATTGCTTATGCATACACCATCCTCATACTCAATCAAAGCCGATCAAATCACTTCCTGAGCTTCCTAAGCACTGGACATTGGAGTTCGATCAAAGCCAAGGCGTGCACGTGCGTGGTTTGGTCAATCGAACACCCTATGCCAAATTGAGCTCGAATTCCTTCAACAGGGCTTCATCTCTACTAGTCAAAGCTACTCTCGTTGATCCCGACCGTCGATCTTAGCTCCGGCGAGGTAATTTCTCAAAATCGTAGCTTTAGGCTCTCGTGTGTTGGTCTTTTGTGAAGAAAATCTCCATGTCAAAGGATTTCAATAGTTAGATGTGATTGTATTCTCCCTTAGATGGTGTAGGATCCATTTGATCCCAATCCGAGCTCAGGTGAGCTCGGATCGATCAAGAAAAGATGGACAATGCTCGTCTTTTGCTACTCGTGAATGGGATAGATCATACACCATCCATTCTGTGTGATCAGAATAAACAATTATGATTAAATCATGCAGTAGATCATTTGATTTCTCCCTTAACCCATGGATCGAATCTTGGCCATCCGATCTAAGATTCATAGAAGCGCGTTGTCGCCAGAATTGATGTGACTACTTAAATAATTAATCCATGCTGCCATGTGCATGCGCATCGGCCACGTGGATAGATTAGAGGCTTAATTAGCTTGATTAATCCAATTTTTACTCCTAAAACTTCTAAAAATCATAACTAATTATAAAATAAATAAATAAATATATATATATATATATATATATATATATATATATATATATATATATATATATATATATATATATATATATATATATAAACTTAGGCTCATTTTGAAGATATTTCAGAGGGGAATCTAGGA
Source organism: Cymbidium sinense (assembly GCA_021442155.1). Taxonomy (NCBI): domain Eukaryota; kingdom Viridiplantae; phylum Streptophyta; class Magnoliopsida; order Asparagales; family Orchidaceae; genus Cymbidium; species Cymbidium sinense. Next base: position 18,195,421 of record CM038221.1, on the reverse strand, counting down.
AAATTATAATTAATTTATTTTGAACAATTACTTTGGCTTGATTAAGGTTTTATGAAAAAACTAATTAGCTTAATTACACCTTAATTAAACACTTAATTAATCTCAAATTTGCTGTGGATATTTAGGCGAATGACCTCTGCCTTCCTTTTTTTGGGATTTTATTGATTATTTAATTAGGAAAATCATTTGAGTAAGCTCTAATCACTCTCTTAATCCAATTAATTGTAATTAAGGGATGAACAGTAACTTGATTAGTTATTTAAACATAATTGTCCCTATTGAATAATAAGAGCACTTAGGGAATGTGATTGGGGATACTTTTCCTAATTCATTTCCTAAATCTTCTTCACCTTTAAAAATCAAATTAATTAAAGGGTTAATGAAATGATTAATTGATTAAGTGACTAATCTTCAAAGATGAGAAATCAGAATTTAATTGAATGCTTAAATGATTTAGGGATTAGTGGGGCCTTGCCGATCCCTCCCAAGTTAATTTTAGCATTTAAATTAAAACATAACCAAAATATTTAATCAATTCATTAAAAGCCTAATGAAATTAAAAATCAAAAATCAATTCATCTACTCCTAAATAACCTTTAATTGATCTTGAGTAGCTCATTGAGTGTTCGACAACCCAAGGTGAGAGATGATGAAATTATGATTGGCTCATATGTGTGAGAAAATCATAAGAGTAATTAACTGAGATCTCTTAAGCCTAATTAATTATTAATCATAAGCTAATTGCATTAGGCCTCTTTCACTTCTTAAGAACATTACAAATTTACTTTTTATGTGGTTGCATATCATATTAGCTTATTATTGATTAGTTAATTAACTTAAAAGATGATATAGGTAAGGGATAATTAATTCATTTAATTCATACCTTAATCAAATCAAAATATAAAATTAACGTAAATATTCTTCATTAAACCATGCTGATTCACACATGGGGAAATGGGTTAGATTAGCAAACCTCTCACATATTTCCTAAGTCAAATCAAATTCAAATATAAAAATATCTTTAAAGAATTTTGATTCATTTTAAATAACTTTATTTGATATGATTGTCCTTAGGAATTAATTAGGGTGAATGAAATCATGTGTCTACATTATTTTATTTCTTTCCAATCATGCTAATTATTGTTTGTCATATGAAATCATGCATTCATTTCTTTTGAAAATTAATTAAAATTTTTTTTTATTTTTTGTCAAATTGCATGTGTTGACTAAAATTAAGAATATGAGTGGCTACTATCACTATTAAATAAAAAAAATTATTTTCAAAACCTATGATTCAATTATTATAAATGAAGTAATGTTAATTACGAATATTTATAAGCTTGCATGTGATGATAGTATAATATGTGTAATGTGAAATTCTCTTTCCCTACTTTAATATGGATTAACATAGGATTTACAAGTGTATAGTTCATTTTAAAAGAACATAACACTTGCTTAAATTTATTCCTATGCATTTGCATGTTAAGACTTAGGAAGAATTTCACATTGCACATGTAAATCATTCAATCAAACCAAACATAATTTTTTGCATGATTCCTTATCTATTTGGTTCATTTTGTACATTCATATGTATTTAAAAGTGGTATATTAATCTAGACATCCCGGGATTGCGAGGCTTTAAGTAGCCATAAGTAGATCTTGTATCTTATGCCCGTGGTGTAGAAAATAATGGTGTCGTACTCACTTAAAACTCTTATACACATGCATGTGTGATGTGTCCAGTGAATAAAGAATAAAAAATTAAATAAATAAAACATAATTTTTGCATGGATTTTCTTATCCTTATAGTTATTCATACATTGACATGTATCTAAGAAAAGTGGTATATTAGTTTAGACATCCCGGGCCTGTGAGGCTTTAAGTAACCCTAAGTAGGTCTTGTATATTACGCCCCTAGTGTAGAAAATAATGGTACCGTACTCACTTATAACTTTTATACATGTGGATGTGTATTTAGCTAATTGATGAAAAATCCCTCTTTTATACATAACAAAGACATGCATTCATGATCCAATTAACAAATGAAATATTTAAATTTCAAAATACATTTCTTTGCATTCATCACTAAAGTATGCTAAGATTTGTATTATATATATAGGTATACTTAAGATTATTCATATGCATGGTATACGTGATGAAAGAAATGAATAGACATGTATTATGTGATAGTAATCCACCCTAATTAAGCCTAAGATGTCTTTCTTATTGAATATGACTATTTAGAATGAATCTAAACTTAGGGTTAATTAAAACACATAATAAATCATTCACTAAAGGAAACTCATTAATCATCAATTTACCTTAGAAAGTACTTAAGGTAGGGATAAAAGAGAGACTCTCCCTCTCTTTTTTTTCTTTATAACACTTAGTTGTTAAGTGTAGACTACATGAAATAAAAGAAAATACTAAGTAAAATTCTCAAATCAACTAAACTACTTAAAGAGAAATCAACCTTTTATAAATTAAACCTCTCACACTTAGTAAATCATACCTCTAAAGCCTAGTTAAGACATGCCACATAAACCTTAACACATGCACATTAGGCTAAGTCACCATCTCTAGCTTTATATTAGGGCGGTGCATGGTTTGATGAATATTTTAGTTTTGTGATATATTATTTTATACTAGATGTTAGGGTGTATGTGTGTAGTCTAGATGTTAAGCCGATATTAGCCTAATCATACTTTCTACAGGAGTTGTGCTTAAGGGGCGCTATAATAAAATATAAATATTTTTTACTGTGCATGTTGCTTATACCACTAAGCATAACCCAAATTAGGACATGTGGGCTTGGTTACCCATGTGTGGGGTACTAAGTCCAAATTATTCATATAACTACTTGGGTTGTATGGTGTGTTTAGCTAACATTTATTTTGTAAGTGTAGCTAAATTTACTTTCCTTCCTTTTAATGTAATTTTTGCATTAGAATTAGGACCCTTGGTTATGGGGATTAAGGATGAACATTGGTTATAAGATTATGTCTTATATATCATATGAAACTTTCGAAGCAAACTACATCCCACTCAAGCCAAAAGAAAGAAAGAAGTGGAGCAAATTAAGATTGAAAGAATGAAAGGTGAAGAGTGAAGAATGGAGGAAGAAGAATGAAGATCCCCATAACACTTATCATTTTATAAATTGTAATTATTCTTTTATTATACCGGGATGTATAAGGATAGGGCTCGGTTACCCACATTTCTTTTTGGGTTGTACGGCGGTACCCTACTACATCGGCCTTTTTATTCTTTTATGATAGCTTTATAAAAATTATTTGATATTTTGTTTATCTTGTGCATTAGAAATAGCATGAATTTTCATAGTTTCTTTATGATTGGTGATTACTATGTGGCATGGATGTGATTAGGCTCTTAGGATAAAAATAAATTTTCTATCCCATTAAAAAATCATAACTAAAATTTTAAAAAAATTCATAACCTCATATAAAAGCCTAGGAATTAAATCAATATAATAAAATTTTAGCAACCCATTAGTTGGATGAATAAATGTATAATATTATGCATGTCATATTCTTCCACTCTTGCTAAGAGATGGCTTCTATCTGTGCTAGAAAATAAAGGCTTAACCTGTAAGAGCCTTTGATGGAAGGACTCCTCTTTCTCTCCTGATTTAGCCCACAATTAATTTCTCATGCATTTAGGCATACAAAATCCTATAGCCTGTGTCAAAATAGAAGTCCAAAAATTAAATAAAATTTGATAAAATTTGCATTAGATTTATGTCATTATTCATGCCCTTCATGATCTAGTCTCTTAGGG